>CM061560.1:44668540-45223540 GCA_030864225.1 Capsicum baccatum var. pendulum
TACTAATTTATAAAACATATACACTTGTATACGTTAAATATATACATCTATATAAGATATATACACATATATACGCACCAATCAATGTATATGTACTACTTAAAATAAAATATATGCTACAATATACATGGATTACAATACATAGATAGTTATATTATACTAATTTATAAAACATATACACTTGTATACGTTGAATATATACATCTATATAAGATATATACACATATATACGCACCATTCAATATATATGTCATACGTTAAATAAAATATATACTACAATATACATATATATACACTACAATATGTATATATATATATATATATGGAGTTATATACTAATTTGTAAAACATATACACTTGCATACGTTAAATATATACGTCTAGAGAAGATATATACACATATATAGACAACATTCAAAATATATGTACTACTTTAAATAAAATATATACTACAATATACATATATATATACTACAATATGTATATATATATATAGTTATATACTAATTTGTAAAACATATACACTTGTATACATTAAATATATACATCTGTAGAAGATATATACACATATATACACACCATTCAATATATATGTACTATTTTAAATAAAATATATACTATAATATACACACACACATATATATATATATATACTACAATATGCATATATATATATAGTTATATACTAAATTGTAAAACATATACACTTGTATATGTTAAATATATACGTCTATAGAAGATATATACACATATATATACTTCTATAGAAGATATCCAATTTATAAAACATATACACATGTATACATTAAATATAAACTTCTATAGAAGATATATACACGTGTATACGCACCATTCAATGTATATATACTACTACTTATAAAATATACTACATTATGTATATATTACAATATATATATAGATATACTTACATACTAATTTATAAAACATATACACATGTATACGTTAAATATACACTTCTATAGAAGATATATGCACAAATATACAAAACATATGCTACTTAATATAATAAATCAATAATATTTTGTAGTAAATTAATAATATATTAGAAGTAAGTTTTTAATTTAAAGTAGAAAATTAGAAATTCAATTTAAAATTTTAAATCGTTAAATGAAAAAATATAAAAAGCAAGGACTAAGGAGTGAATGAATTTGGGGAATTTTATTAATTGCAAAATGATCCAAAATTTATAATTTACATGAATGAAAAATCTACAAATTATGCATCATTTTTTCCAACTCATTCATGTTAATATTAACGGGAAATTGCGTAGGATAGTCGAAGTCAACGGGGGCAAAACCATGCATTGGACTTATTCTGCTGAGTTCTCCCGTGAAGTCATAATTTCTTCAAGTTTCAGCTCGTCGCTCGGCTCCGGTTCCATTCCTTGGTTTCTTCTTTCCTCTATAATCCAATCTTTGAGGCAAACTAGAATATTCATTTCATTGCTTCCCAATGAGTGTCGGTTGTCTCCAAGCTGTTGTCGTCCCTGACTAAAGGCGCTCTCTGATGCAACGGTTGACATTGGAACATTTAAGATATCTCTAGCTAATCTTGAAAGCACAGGATATTGTGTTTCATTACTCCTCCACCAATCCGATGTGTTGATCCGTCGTCTGCAATCCTCTGGTGCCGTCCAAAGTTAATATTTCAGCTCTTCCCGATAAGTTGATGTGTAAGTTCTCTCATCAACACTGTTCCAACAATTTAAATCATAAAACGAATTAGAAAAAATATTATGTACCGGTCTTTTAGAAGATGATGACTCCTCGGGAGGATGAGCAGCAACAGTTGGAGTGATATTTGTAGGTACGGCTAAATCAAATAAATCAGCATAATGATTATATAATTTTTCTATGTAATCCTTTGCATCAGTCGTAGCCGTCCAAAAATCAAGTTGTAATTGTTCAGAATCATGGTTAGTATTTATTTCTAAGTTAGTATAAATAAGAGTACTAAAGTGACACATATTATTATATTTCATGCACGGATTTAGTATAGCACCAACCAAGTAAATAGGGGGAATTGGAAAAAAATATTTTTTTAAATATCGTAAATATGGCGCCAACAGCTTCTTTATAACCCTTCTTTATTTTTATATTCTCTGAGCAAACCAGAAATATTGGCTATATATGCCAAAATATTATAAACAGTAGGATATTAAGCACCGGAAAATTCAACCGTAGCTACATAAATTTTTTCTAAAAACTTAACAAGATCATTAAATACAACCCAATCAGAATTATGTAGCATGCAATCAGCAAAATCAGCAAATGAACCGCAATGTTAGTTAAAAGGTAGTGTAATAGGAATTCTATATTTATAACAAGTTTTTAAAAATTCATACGTAGAATTTCATCTAGTATCAATTTCCTCAGGCATCAAAATCGGTGTAAGTCCATTTTCTTGACATTTAACTTTCAATTCTCTAATTCTCGATCTACGATTATTTCCTTGAATAAAACCAACGGCAAGATGAATTTTTTCAATATAAAACTCAAGACCATCTTTTACAATTAAATTATATATATGACATGCACACTTAATATGAAAAATTTCAGGCAAGGGCGGAGATAGCGTAGATTTTAATTTTTTTATAGCAGTCTTGTTGTTAGAAGCATTATCAAAAGCAATACATAAAAATTTATTTTTTGATACCTAATATCCGACAATTTTAACAATAGAATCAGCAATAAATTATTTAGTATGTTTACGATCCCCATCATATAAAAAAGCAAGAATACGTTTTTGCATCACGAAATTACTATCCATCCAATGACAAGTAACGGTTAAAAATTATTTTTATTTACAGCACGACCAAGATCAGAAGTTAGGGACAGTCTACATTGAATATTTTTTAACAATGTTAATAAATAAAAACAATATTGTGAATGAAGTCTAAAAATATCAGACCGACAAGTAGTTCTAGGAATACCGTTAAACATAGGATTATAAATTGCTTGTGTATAACGAATAAAGGCATCAGAAGAAGGAAAATTAAAAGGCAGACAACCCACAGCTACCATTTTAGTTATTTCTTTCCGGTCCCTCAATTTATTATACTTCTTCGCTACATGACCGGTTGCTGGGTCCATTCTAGTTTGCGTTGGCCCACCAACATCCCCACCACCTTGTGCAATATTTAACTCTCTTTTGTGATGCTTCAGCTATATGTCTCATTAACGTACCCGTACCCCCTTGCTTGCCTCCACTTCTATGCTTATATGTTTGTTGACAAATATTGCATTGCACCTCAATATCTAATATACGTTCAAAAAATTGTCATGCAATACTAGTTCTTTTATGAGGTCTTGGGGCAATGGGAGGACGGGGAGAGAGATTAACCGATTCAGATCTAACGTTAGCATCTCCTATTGCGGGTGTCTCAACAATATTTTCATTATCTTCGTCTAAATTAACCGCATCTACTTCATTTTCTTCTTCTATACCGTAATTTTCCTGAGCTTATACATAATCCATATCGTGAGCACCTACACCTATTTCTTCCTCAAAATGTGTACCAAGCGGTACCGGAGACGAATGCACACGGGTATATCTACTACTTGAACTACCTCTACCGCTAGTAATTCGCTTTTTACTACTGCTTCTGGGACAAAAAATTTTAACACCTTTAGTAGCAAGGTTTCTTAATTTATCCAGAATATAAATTAAATTAAACTAAAAATATTCAAAATACACAAATATAATAAAATTAAATATTAAACAATTAATACAATAAATAAAAATTAAACGTAAGAGATGGAACGACAATACCAAATTTTGGAAGTATCCGAAGGTTGCGACTTTAGAAACTTCCGCTCGTACTTTGTAAATGAAAAATTAAAAAATTAAAGTGAACACTTTAAGAAATTAAATATATTGAATATTTGAGAATTGAGAATTGAGATTTGAGAGAGAATGAGATTTGAGAGAGTGAACAATTGTGTGAAAAATGATTTGAAGTTGTAGGGTATTTATAGAATTTTTTTTGGGATTAAAAAATATTTTTTAAAGTTATTTTTTTTTTAATAAATGGGCCCAAACTAGCCGTTTGGACCCAAAAACGGCTATATAGTCGTTGGGCCAACAGCTAGTTTGGCCCAAAATCCCAATTTTGTAAAATTTTTTTTTTTAAAAAAGGTATTCGAGCCGGGCCGATTAATCGGCGGGTTTGGTCCGGGCTAGGTTTGTCGAACCAATTTTAAAAAGTAACCGGCCCAGGATTCAGAACCCTAAAGCTTTAGAACTTACTGGAACGGGTCAAACCGGGCCGAATTAATTATGAGGATCGGGTCGAATCGAGCCGGATCGACCCGGCCCATTTGACACCCTTATCTTATCCATCTGAATTTTAGTCTTGAGTGGATAATTGGTTAGTTATCTACCCCTATAGCCGAAATGATCCTCAAGATAAAAAAGGATCATTCTTTGTTAAATAGATTAAAAAGAAAAGGTGTTTTTTTTTTAAACGAAGAAAGTATTTATTAAATATAAATCTTTTATGTGTTAGTGTATAATATGTACAAAATATACATATTTAATACCTATAATATATATTCTTTTATATATATATATATATATATATATATATATATATATATTTATTTATTTAATTAATAAATATAATTATTTTTAACCGACGAATCAAATAAAGATCTTACCTACTTTTATTCTTCATCATAAATACTCCATAGGCCAATATTCAGCTCTCAACTCCACCACCAATTTCCAAACCGTTCCCCTATGGCCTACTCCTCCTGCTTGAGCACCACGTATCCTTTAACTAATTAATTTCGTAGGACATTCATTTTGCAATTTTCCAAAATGTTACAATATACGATTTCATATTTTGTTGACGACTTTCATAACTTTCTACAACTCACATCAAACTCCTAAATAAGTATTTTTTTAATGTCTTTATTTTTAAATAAGCGTTTGTTTAAGCCTTCAATAATAAACAGATGTTTGTCTTTATTTATCTAAAATGTAATCGATGTAAACTTGAAACGAAATAAATTTAATAATTAGGAATAAGTTGGTTAAATTACCTTGTATTTTCTCCTCCCTCCATCTCATATTAGTTGAACACTTATCATTTTATGCGGTGCTTAAGAAATCATTAATGAAATAATCAATTTCACTATTATACCCTTCATCCATATTAATGGACGTAATGATAATTTGTTTAAACTTTTATAAAATTTATTAATTGTAGGGGCATAATAGAAATTTTTTAATTATTTTTATCTTGATTTAATAAGCAATCAACTAATTTGAGACATTTATCTTTAGTAAAAAAAAGGGCTTAAAATGTCTTTCACCTATTGAAAATGGTGTAAAAAATATCCTTCATCCATCTATTGAGTCTGAAATGCCCTTTCCATCTATCTATTGGATCAAAATTGCCCTTTCATTTAACGGATCCACTTAACCTCACTTTATTAATGAGGTGCTTTTTTTTTATTGGTCAATTAATTATTAATTAAAATAATTAATTTTTCAGATTAACCTTTTGTTTAGAGTTTTCTACTATCACTAGAATAACACCACAAAATTTGTGACAGTAGCAATATTGTTCCCAATCCAAAAACGTAGGCACGCAGGTTAATTTTCTTACTGGCTCTCGCATTTTTGTGGCAAAACTATAGTCGGAGAGATCACCCTCAATCTCAGCAACTTAAGTTAGTTTTCTGGCTATTCACAATATTTTCAACGAAAGGCAAACTCATCGACAAAAAATTGCATCTACATGATATAGGACTATACTTTGACCAAATGATCGCATAGATAAGAGGCTGAAAAATATTTGATAGCCTTCTGTCATTGTTAAAAGGGATCAATCAGATTGGAATCAGTATTTGACCCTCAATCTATTGTTGGCTGCTATTAAGTCATTGATTATCGAATTAGGCTTATCAGGAAACAAAAGATGGCATAATAACACAATGAAAGACACACAGAGAAAAAAGTGATGTTTTACTGATTCTCAAGCGAGTGTTGAAAACATTTGCGTTAGTTCCTAATTCAATTTAAGCTTCACTAATTCAAGATTGAACCAAAGACTATCAACGAAAAACTAAAGCTAACCATTGGACAAAACACTTTAATTACTCCTGCAGTCTAAGAACTTCAAGAGTGTGACGTTACTCCAGCAATTTATTCCATTGATTAAGAAATTGTGGAGAAAAGAGAGAGAAGAATAGATGGCCGACGATGAATTGATCAACGGATTAAGGTGGGTAGTGGTGGGTCGGGTTATTAGGCCTAATAGATTGGGGCGGGTAGTAGTGGGTCGGGTTATAGGACTTAGATGGATTGGAATTTTATTTGAAAAATTAATTATTTTAAGTAATAATTAATTGACCAATAAAAAAAAAGATACCTCATTAATAAAGTGGGGTCAAGTTGATCGGTTAAATGGAAGGACAATTTTGGCCCAATAGGTAGATGAAAAGGGTATTTCAAACCCAATAAGTGGATGAAGGGTATTTTAGCACCATTTTCAATAGGTGAAGGGCATTTTAGGTCCTTTTTCATTTTTTGTAAGATGATCAATAAATATGAGACGAAGGGAGTGTGAGTTACTCATTAGTTAAAGAATGTGTACATTCCAAAAACCACACTTCTTTAAGAATGAAGAGAATACGTAGAATATAGGAGGAAGGCTCAAATTTAATACTCCAATATGTTTAATTTAAAACACAGACCAGACTAAAACTAGCATCTTGGGGTCGTTTGGTAAAGTGTATTGAAAAATAATAATATAAGCATTAGTTAATGTGTATTACTAGCACCTTGTTTGGTACATATTTTTTAGCCTACGTATAACTAACACAAACATTATTTAGATAGACACTCTATTGTGTATTGAGGGGTATATTCCTAATACCTCAAAATCTATGATATTAGTGATGCAATTAATCACAATACATGTATTATCACGATTAAAGGCACATCCCTTCAAATCTTCTCCACATTCTTTCCACCATATATAAGGAGGATATTTTTATAAAAAAATATATTTAAAATTTTTTTTATACTATTCATGTATTTTTAATACACCAAACCAAATACTGCATAAGAATAATGTAAGCATAACTAAGCAAGTATAGCTAACACATGCATTATTAATATATATAAGCATTCTAATACACCATATTTTGCATTCTTCTTATACGCTCTACCAAACAAATCTCTATCGTTTGTATATACACTAGACATCAAAGGCCCGTGCATATATATTATTTTTTGTCTTAATTTATGCGACACAAATATAATTTAGATCATTAATCATTAAAATAATTTAAATTTTTTATTATTGTGATTTACAATATTTCTTCTATTCCAATTTAAGTGATACTGATATAAGTTCGAGAATCAATCGAATATTTTATATTTTTTATATTTTTAAGTTGTTAAATATGTGATTTATAATGATTTTAGCATAATTTTTCAATAAGATATTAATATTATTATTTTTTTATTACTTAAATGACTTATACTGATTAATTAGAAGTGATATAGTAAAATTATGATTGAAATAAAATGTCAACAATCAATTTGTCATTTTATATTTAATTTATTATTTTTATTAAATATTATTAATTTTTGTATACTTAGATAACTTATAATGATTAAGTAGGGATAATATAATAAAACTACGATTGAAATGAAACGTTAACAATTAATTTATTATTTTATATTTAATTTATTATTTTTATTAAATATTATTAATTTTTTTATATTTAAATAAATTATAATGATTAATTAGGGATAATATAATAAAATTATAATTGAAACAGCTGAATTAAACAACATAAGCAGACATGTAGAGCAACTGCATGCTTATCCCCTAAGTAAGTAGAACATACATGTATAGAGTGAGAGAAAGCAAAGAAGTAGGTGCTTTGACATAGGAGTTTGAAATAAACCTATACTATATATAATATAGGCATATAAACTTCGTCGTAGTATATTGATTGTTTTTCAGTTTCAGTCATTATTTGTGAATAGTAATATAGCTCGATCTTTTTAAAAATATTTGTAAATGTATATTGAATTCTTTAAAAATGATGTATATTTAAAGAATTTGTTCAAAATATGACATCGACGATAAAAATTCGCACAACTTAAGTGAATAGCCACACGGACAGCAATCTAAATTCTTAAGCAACCTTTGTAAGACAAGTTTTTGACATTTGGACTCTGAATAATTTCAGAAGTCCGGGCGTTGATTTTGGTGGTTTTGATTTGGATCATTAGATAAACCTTCGGATTTAAAGTTTATTCATTTGGTATTATAGTCTTTTGAAAAATTGTGTCCTATATTAATAATTTGCATATATCGAATGAATCTTCTTAAAGCAAATATGTAATTTGGATCAAAGTTAGTGATTGACCTACATATAATTAGAGGTGCGCATTGTATGGTATTGAAAATTTCAGAGTAATTTTGAATTTTAAAATATTATATCATTGTCATATCAAATTAAGTCAATATGATTCGATATATTTAAGTTCAATTTCAGTTTCTATGAGCGATAAATGGGTAACTATAGTTTGTTGATTTCATCGTACGTTTTATCATATAATAGGGAATTATGACTTTGATTTTTCAAAAAACTTGTCAATTATATCATACCAATACCTCAAACGTGAAAAAACATTCAAAAGAAAGTGCAAGTGATTTCCTTCGTTAATCAATTTCACAGAAAAGATCTTTCAACCAAGATACAGTAATCAAAGTTAATTACTACATTTAAACCATTAATTTTTTACTTCGGGGAGAAGCTACCTTGTCCGAGAGGTGTCAACCGACACTACTAAAAAAAGAGGCTATGACGACAATTCTCCTACCGTCCTCAGAGACACTACAACCGCCCCCATAGATATATGGCGACGGTTGCCACACTCTATACAACTGAAGGCGTTACATTAGGTCTAATGCTATGGTTTCTTGCGACAGTTACCGAAACAGTCGCTATATCATGACCTTTAGCGACAGTTATTATATTGACTATATGGCGACGGTTATCAAGCTGTTGGGACGGTTCCAAACCATCCCTATATTCACGTTAAAATATGATATTGCGATGGTTAGTAGTCTATTGAGACGGTTGTGAACCGACCCTATATATAAGCTACACTACAAAAATGGATTTAACTGTGGGATTTATTTTTTTAGCGGAGCGGGGTGGGGTGGGGTGGGGGGCTTATTTTAACCTCTGTAAAATTATATGAATTGCAGGGGTTAAAAATTTACCGCTAAAATTTATAAATTTGTGGGGGGTTTTAACCTACGATGATATCCATCAAATATATTTGAGGGGATTTTTAACCCCCGATATCCATCAAATATATTTGTGTGTGTGTGGGTGGGGGGTGGGGGTGGGGGGTTAACCCCCGATATCCATCGAATATATTTGTGGGAGTTAAAACCCCCCTCTATCCATCGAAAAAAATAACGCCTAAACTTGACTCCTTTTTACATAAAAAAAATATTTAATATTTTTTGCCTCGAAAATATGCCACGCTATTTTTTCCCAAAACCACTACTTAAAAAAGACCAAAAAGCTACGCATAAAAAAGCGACAAATTGTGTCGCTATTAAAAAGCAATGAGAAAACCGACATTGTCCGTTGCTTTGTTAGTTTAATTTTAATTTATTTTTTATTTAAATCGACGGTCAACGTCTTAATATCCGTCGCTTTTTTTGTGGATTATTGTGCCAACTAATTAACAAATAATTTATATTTTTTAAAAATAAATGTGACGGATAGCGTCGTTATTTATTTAAAAATAATAATAATAAATTTTGAAAAAGTGATGTTGTCCGTTGATTTTTAAATTAAATTTTTATTTTTATTAAAATCGACGGACAACGTTCCTTTAATTTTTTACTTTTAAAATATTAATTATAGAAAAGCGATGCTATCCGTTGTAATTTTTAATTATTTTTATTTTTCCTGTATTTTTAATAAAAGCGACAGACAGTGTCGCTTTTGTTAAAAATAAATAAAAATTAACTTTATGATAAAAAGTGGCGTTGTCCGTTGGTTTTAAATTTCATTTTTATTTTTATTAAAATCGACGGACAACGTCGCTATAATTTTTTATTTTAAAAATATTAATTATAGAAAAGCGACGCTATCCGTCAAATTTTTTGATTATTTTCTTATTTTTATGTATTGTTTACAAAAAGCGACGGACAATGTCGCTTTTGTTGAAAATAGATAAAAATTAACTTTATGAAAACGACATTCTCCGTCGATATTTGATATTTTTAATTTACTGTTAAATAAATAATTTTATTTTTAAAAAAATTAAATGTATTCAATTATATATTAAATAATACATTGATATCATACAATCAATTGATCAAGGTAATAATATACGGTTGAAGTTACAATATAATAATATAAGCTAAATTAAATGATAATTTATCAGAGTATATATGAAATAGGTTGTATTACGAGGTAATATATCCGATTATGTGATGTATATAGTACATATTTTGAAGTTGATGATAGTCAATCATATCTCTGTGTGTGTGTGTGTATGTATGTATATATACATATCTCTCGTGTAGTGATGTACATAGTAGTCAAAGCTAGCTGATTGAATCTATATATCCAAATATTTTGATAATACGTCAACATCGTATGATTGAGGTAATAATACACTATTGAAGTTATAATAACGAAGCTAATTAATCAATATTTCATCATATGGTCTTTCAAGTACTTTTAGTAAATGTTCCGGTACTATTTCTTTATTGATCAAACATTTAGTACATTCGGGATGTACTAATGCTAAAGTTTCTATCTCCACATTTTTTATTTTAATTTTTACTAATACTTTTATGGTAGAGAATTCTTTATCTTCGTTGCATATTAGACTAGTGTCATTATCTTTCAAATTCATAAGTTCTGCCTCCAATTTTTTTAAATGTATAGCTTCTTGTGTATCTGATTCTTCTATAGTGATTCATAAACTCGCTCTCTATTTCTATATTACTCTCTATTTTGCTATCGTCTAAATTTCTTTTAGTTGCGTAACTATAATCTGTAAATCTAACTGAAGTTTCTCCTTTACTTGTAGTATATAATAGATGAGAGTCTGGTGTAAGAATTTTTGGTTTAGTAAATTTGTTTAAATTCCATTCTAAACCTGCATATATTTCTGGGTCTATTTTTATTGGTTTTATTAAACTTATGTCTTTATTTCCCATTATTTCAACTACATCATTTACCTTTAGTTTAAATTTAGTATTACTACTTAAAGTTAATTTTCCAATAAACCCTATCACATTAATAAATTATTGCCACTATTCATTTCTTCATATCCTTTAGTTTGGATTCCTATTTTAATATTTTTTTCAAATTCTTTCAAGTTCATTAAGAAATCTGGACTTATATAGAATATTCCTCCATTATTTGTCATATCTACTTCAATTAATCCTATTATTGATTTTTGATGTCTGACCTTCTATCATCATATATTGTTATTAATACTTTGGATCCTAGATTTTTTCTAGTTAGACTTTTTATTTCTATAACAATTAAACCCATATGCATCAGTATCATTTTATTATTTTATATATATATATATATATATATATATATATATATATATATATATATATATAATACCGTATTCAAAAATTAATTAATCAAAAATTGATTGTAGTATACGAAATGCATTGAAATTATTATGCGATTGACATCATTAACATTATTTACTTAATTTATTTATAATTTATTTAAAATGATAATTTTATTTATTTTTGAATATTAATTTTATATAGTTACTATATTTATTAAATATCAATCTAATTCAATTCAATTTTCCTAATTTATTTAAATTCTAGCCATTTTATACTCAATTTGTGTCAATTGAGTTTAATTTGACTCAATTGAAATCTCCAATTCAATCTTTTTTAAACCCACTTTATAATTTCAATTTGACTTATCTCTTCAATTCTAATCTCAGTCATTCATCATATTTGATCAACATTCAATATTAAATGAATTTTCACTATTTTTTTTCTTAAATTGAAAAGCTTCAGACTAATTTTCTTGAACCGAGGATCTATTGAAAACAACCTATTTACCTTAGCAGTTTGATCTGCGTACACTGTATCCTCCACAGACCCAAATTTATGGAACTAAATTGGGTTAGTTATTATTATTATTATTATTGACAATTTAAAATAAATATTCATAATTTATAGGTGTCTATTTTATTTTGAATTATTATTATCGCTGATTTTAAAATAATATATGTGTGTTGTATTTTTATTTACGCTATTTTTTCATAACTAATATGGAAATAATTATATTATTTATTTTTTACTGTTATATTATTTATTTTACATTATTATTACATTTATTAATCCGAAGCGTAAGAGGAACTTCATTTTTTTTCAATTTATTTATTTTCTAACTTGATTTTACCAATTTATAATAATTTTAGGATGATTTTATTCAATTTATTACAATTCTAGTTTAAATTGTATTTAATTGGACTCAATTTCAATTTCCATTTAGATTTAGATCAAATTTTTAACCTTTAGATCTCAGCCGTTGATCAATTGATCTAACGGCCGGATCAAATCCTTGCCCTCTTTCCTTTTAAACCAAAAATAAAACCCTAATCCCTACTTTTTGCCAATGAATCAGCCGCCCCTCACCCCACCTCTCTCTACAACTCCACCTTTCTCTCTCTTTCTCCCCCCCCCCCCCCCCCCGTCCCATAAACTGACCACCGGCGACGGACCATCAAACGCCTCGCCGCTGCCGATCTTTCCCCTTTTCCCCGTTCTCTTTCTCTTTCTATTTGGTCTACTTGTCACCGATAAGACCACCATCGAAAATAGCTCACCGGCAAACTCCTTCAACCTCTTCTGCCGCTGCCAATTTCCGTCCTGCCGAACCATCGGCAACCTCCCTGATGATAATCAAAATTAAATTTTTAATGTTTGTTGCTGCAGACTGTTAACAATTCTACATACAAGGAGGGGGTCTTACTTGATCACCAGTTTCAAACAATAGAATTATCTATTTTGATTGTTTGCCTATTTGGCATTGAACAGCTTCTCCAATGCTAGGCTTGGGCAAGACAAGAACTCAAACAAGGTCTAGCAGATCTCTCTCTCTAGGAGGTGAGTTATGTTCTGTGGAACGGCTTTTTTTTTTTTGGCTATTTACATTATGTTGATTGGTCAGTTGTTAATGGCACTTGGTACAATTGTTTATTACCTAAATGCTTACTATTTGGATAATTCTGTAATTTAGATAGTTTTGTTTGATTAAACCATGGAAGTATTATTATCTTGGCAGTT
This sequence comes from Capsicum baccatum var. pendulum, assembly GCA_030864225.1. Taxonomy (NCBI): domain Eukaryota; kingdom Viridiplantae; phylum Streptophyta; class Magnoliopsida; order Solanales; family Solanaceae; genus Capsicum; species Capsicum baccatum. Next base: position 44,681,901 of record CM061560.1, read on the forward strand.
GATGCCAATGTAAAGCTGTTCAATTTTGGTCCTCGGATATGTTTCTGCTGATGATTAAGCAATGTGGTCAACTGTCTTTTTTCCCCCTATACGTATTGTGAATAGTACTTGTATTTTATGGTCTAAACAACTACTTGAAATTGATTTAGTGTTTTCATGACTTGAAAACGGTTAAGTTTAGTCGCTTGAATTGTGAATTGGAGAGTTGAAAATGGTTTAGTGCAGTTACTTGAAAGGCGAACTAGTGACTTCAAAATGATCAACTGTAGTCACTTGAGAAGTGGATTAGTAACTTGAAAATAATTTTGTGTAGTTACTTGAAAGGTGAACTTGTGTTTTGAAATTAGTAAAGTGTAAACACTTGAAAATGTGAATTCATGAGTTGAAATTGATTTAGTGTTGACACTTGAAATGTGAATTCATGACTTGAACATGGTTAGGTTTAGTCATTTGAAATGTGAATTAGAGAGTTGAAAATGGTGAAGTATAGTGACTTGAAATGTCAATTAGCTATTTGAACATGGTTTGAGTGTAGTGACTTGAAATGTGAATAAGTTATTTGAAAATTATTAAGTGTAGTGACTTGAAAATGATTAAGTGTAGTTACTTGAAATGTGAATTAGTTACTTGAAAGTGGTTAAGTATAGTGACTTGAAATGAATGATTAAGTGTAGCGACTTGAAAATGATTAAGTATAGTTATTTGAAATATGAAGTAGTTACTTGAAAGTGGTTAAGAATAGTGACTTGAAAAGTAAATTAATTATTTGAAAATGTTTAAGTGTAGTGACTTGCAATGCGAATTAGTTATTTAAAAATGGTTAAGTCTAGTGATTGAAATGTCTACTAGTTATTTAAAAATGATTAAGTGTAGTGACTTGAAATGTGTACGAGTGGCTTGAAAATGGTTAAGTGTAGTTACTTCAAAATGGTTAAGTATAGTGACTTGAAATTTCAATTAGCTATTTAAAAATGGTTCGAGTGTAGTGACTTGAAATGTGTACTAGTAAATAAGTTATTTGAAAATTTTGAAGTGTAGTGACTTGAAAAAGATTAAGTGTAGTTACTTGAAATTGCGAATTTGTGATTGATCTATTTATATTTATCATGAAGTTGTACGCAAATATAAATGTAACAAGGACTGAAAGTTTATCTGATTGATTTTTATACTTTGCATTTTTTATGTAGCTAAGTGATGCGGCTAGTGGATCCATTTCTCCCATGGATGCAAGGAAACCACGTGATGATAGTGATCCTAATGACAGTCGTTGATTTTGTTGTAAATTATCTTGAATATTCAATTATGATGATGTAATTGTGTGGTTGGAGAGAATCTTAGAATATTGAAGGTTTTGTGTTTAAAGATATTAGTTAATGTTGAAAATTTGGAGTTTGGAAATGCTAATGTTGAAAATTTAATTTTGAAACTTAATGTTCAATGCATTTTTGAGATGCTTGTGAATTACAATGTTTAATTTGTCATTTTGTGTTAATGATATATGAATTAAATAAATATTGGATTGTAGGTTATGCCTAAAGGAATAATTAAATTTGAGCTAAAATTAGAATTTATAATTTGTTATTGAAAATTGATGGGTTCCACTATTTAAAAAAAAATAAAATTTACGGAGATTTTAAACTGCCATAAATTTTAAATAAAAATTTATTATAAAAAAATTAAATTTAAAATAACGGAGGTCTCGATCGCTGCAAAATAACCTCTGTAAATTAATTATGGGGGTTGAAAAAAAAATTGCTGCAAATTATTTGTGACGGCTCGCATTGTGGAAGTTTTAGAAACCGCTGAAATCATAATTTGCGGGGGTTTAAAACCTCCGCAAACCTTAAAATTAAGCCCCGCAATTTAATCCTTTTTTTGTAGTGTTTCTTCATTCATCATTTTTTCTCACAAGAATAAGGTGAATTGGGTGAAACTTGGTGATGAGAACACTAGCTAATTTTATACAGAAATTAAGAAAGGAAATTAAAGCATCCAACTAGTCAAGTTAGAAATGTTAAAAGAAAAATGGAGTATGATCTACCAAAAATTGATGCAATTTATGCGGACTAATATGTGAGCTCATTGGGATAGAAGAAAGCATGAGGAATACCAGCTAATCCATATATTATGCAGTAGGGTAAACACTTAGCCCTGTGCATCATATGAACCTGCTGAAGGAGTTCACTAAAAGGATGTTAAGGAAGCCTAATTTGGGATTGCAAACACTAAAAGCCTAGGACGGTGTGGATATAGAAGTGCATTTTTTAAAGTAACTCAGGAGATATTCGGTGAGGACGTTGCAGAGGTAGTCCTGGACTTCTTTAGTAATAACAAACTTTTTGAACAAGTTAATGCTACAATTATTGTTCTTATTCCTAAAGTTGATTGTCCTAAGATACTTTCAGAAAAACAAGATGATACAAAGCACCACAGTTAGTACTAGGTAACATCGGATGAGCACAACACACAGATACTTACAGTAAAATATGATGATACGCAGCACCACAGAATAACCAAATTCGGCCAAATTACACTAGCTTTCAGTCAAACCCATTTATAGATTCCATCTGTAATAAGTAACAACAACATAACCTAGAGAAAAACTAGCAGCATAACCTTCAAAAAGCTAAATTCACAAAAATCAACCAGGGGAAGAACAATAAAGAAGTAAACTACAAGACCAATTGCCACCAATAACCATCCAATACAGTCCCAACAATAACAACAACAACAACCATATCAGCTAACAAATGAACTGGAGTACGATTCAGGAATTCAAATACTAACCTTGACTGTTTTGACTGTTTCTCCCTATAGCTGCAAGTGTAGAGGTAGATTATCTTGGCAAAGAAATAGACAATACTCGCTAGCATTTTAGGATCAATTAATCCTGCATTTTGAAGTTGAGCAATTACATCTACAATAACTTCTTGTCGAATGGTTCTCTTTTGTTCCTCGATTCGATCCTCCATTTTTACATCCTTTCTTGCATTTATTGCACGACATCATTAGTGGCATTTAAAGTTGGTTTAGAAGTGCCATTTATTCTTTTCAAGGAAGCTTTTGTAACCCCGGTTCCATACAATCTTACACGTCCCGGATGTTTAGGACCCATGACTACTGAAAATGCATCAATAGACTAATCATTTGCACCCTGTTGCGTTTTAATTTCCTCTATTGCAGCCTAATATATCATATTCAAAAGCACATTCAAGTAATTACAAATTAAGAACGGGATGTCAATATAAACTTAAAATAGATAAGTTTTATACAATTTTACTAGTGGTGCTTTCATTTGACGTCTTGTATGTACGACCAGGTTTTCTTGCTCTTGTGACCGCAAATATTTTCTTCAGCGACAAAGTTCCCCCCCTTTTGTTTTTTCTATTCATACGAAAATGAATATAAAAATAACTTAAAGGACAAGTTAAAACTCAATAAAAAATAAGAGAACACACCAATTTATTGCGAATTAAAGCAAAACTCTTTTTACCAGCAGCGTATGGATTCATTAGCTTCTTTCGATTCTCAGTATTTATTTCGGACAGTTTTTATAAAATGAATCAATAACATTAACTAAAGTAAAAACAAATCTATAGAACTAATAGTAATATGATCACATATGTTGAAATACGTTTTACCTAAAATTTTTCAGACTTTCAATATATGAGGAGCTATTTAAATTGACATTATGGAACACTTCCCGGCCTTTTCTCCATTCGAACACCATCATTTTCTTATGGATCATAATGTCGTTCCTTCAAATCAGCTCTATGCTTTCTCCAAGATTCTCAAAGTTTTTCCAAAACCCAATCATTTGCGGTATCAGAAATATTATATTTTGACCACAAATTGATCATTCAGTTAGGGCAACCAAAAAAAAAAGGCGACGAAAAAAATATCAAATATTGATAGAGACAAACCTGAGTATAATCCTATAAATCCCTTTTAGTATCCATCAACCTCCAATCGAATATATCCAATGGGCAAAGGGTCGCATTCTTCACCAATGTACCTAGGAAGCTGCCTAACTCAGTTACAACTTCATCAGTAGGACCAATAGGTTGTCTTTGCCGATTTAGTATGATCCATTTTTTCTCTTGTCAGCCATGTACCTTGTGCATTTGTGTTTTGCCTCTTGTTTTTCTAGTGGAAGACCCTTCAACTATAAGAAAATAGAAAAAAATTAGAAGTCACGAATGAATTCAATAAGTTTCTAAGCTATATGTTACCTTATTCTTCATAATGTTCAACTATTATTAGAGTGGCTGAATTAGTCATTTGGACTTGATTCTCTACATGTTGCTCATCATCTGCATATTGCTCCTCTACAACATGATGCTCCACTACAGATTATTCAATTTAATGAGATGATGGCTGCTGTACTGGTGGCTATTGTACTGGTGGTTGCGGTTCTCTAATTAATTTTAGAAGATTTTCTTTCTTCGATCGTAAGGCTTTAACTGTTTCAGTTGTTATCAATACTCACCGTTTTCTATTTGCCATGACAGATAACGATCCACGTTTAGTAATTGCCTTGTTGTTTGCTCTTTTGTTATTTTTTGAAGGCCCTTGTTGATTTATTTTTATCCAAACCTGCATAAAATTAAGATGGACAATCTGATTAATACAAAACAAATATGTGTTCAAACAACTATTCATATAGAAGATTTAGATAGCATTCAAACAACTATTTATAAGTCCAAACAGAATACACTTATAATCAGTCCAATAAACTTTGATACACACATTGAAGCAAAGAAACAAAAAGCAAAGAAACAACTTATGTTTTGGATAAACAAGCTCATGTGGGCACTGATGAAAGAAACTTTTTAATCATTTAACTTAGTTATGTCAAATGCAAATCAACAAACTAAAATTAGAAAATGGTTTGACAAAAAATGAATCATCAATTAAATAATAATCGGGCTTCAATTATATGCACTGATGATATATATATGTCTTATACTAATTGTGTGATAACAGGTTAGGTATCATTTTATCATGTTACAATTAACGGTTATTTCAAGAACTTAATTTCTGTTACCTAATAAATGCCTTTGATTATGTATATTTATACCTTAATAAGGGCATGATAGATAAAGGAAGATAGGTTTTGATCCAAACATTGCTGCCCTGGAAAGATTCATAGCTCGACAATAGGAATTTTGCATCAAAATCTAAGGTATTCTTCCATAATGATGGATACTTTTTGGTGAAATTTTCAAATCTCTAAGATAGAAATGACGCAATGATAATGAAGCCATGGACTAAAGAGTTTGATTTTGTAAATGAGGTATTAAAAACCAGTCCATTATGGGGATAAGTTTCTTCAGTTACCTCTTAGCTGTTGGGGAGAAAGGATTCATGTAACACCCCGTATTCAAGTACGTGTATTGGCGTATTCAAGTATGTGTATTGGTCTTATTTATATGGAATTAATTTTTTTTATTTATACCGGAATTTGCCCGTCGATGGTTCCATGCGAAGGTTATTGAATAAGATTTCCAACGATATAAAGATTTCCAAAAACGGATAGGTTTCGGATATAATCAAGCATGTTTGAAACTATAAAAAGTGGCCGGATATTTGGGAATAGTAAATGTGCACGAAAATATCCTGCACACAAACTACTGAGGCCAGCCGAATTTTTTGGTCAACTTTGAACGATCATAACTCCCTTAATATAATGAACTGGGAGAGCTGCGACCTATGAAATGAAAGATCTTTGAGTCTTATTTCCAATTCAATTGGTTTCATCCAAATCCAACGTTTGAGTAAGGAGTTATACTCGTTTTACTTCAGCCTATCAAAATAGATTTTTAGGGTCAACTTCAAACGACCATAACTCCTTGTACAGGACGAACTGGGTGACCTACTTTATATGAAATGAAATCCCTTTGAATTATCCTTCCAACGATACCAATTTCACCCAAATATGATATCGGAGCAAAGAGTTATGGTCGATCTACTTTAGCTTATCAAAACAGTCCACCAAAGGACAGATTTGACATTATTTAAATTTTAAAGGCATTTTGGTCATTTCCTATTATATTATGGACGGGAATAAGTGTATATATACATGTATATGAGTTCAAAAACTCATTTTCATCATCAATCATTGAGGAAGAACAAACTCTAGCCAAATTTGACCTTTAAATTACTTTTGATTCAACCGTAGAAATTCCAAAGTAATTCGATAACTGCGTTTGTCATCTCGAGAGCTTCGAATGACACCTATTATTTGTGCAAACAGGATTGCATAATCAAGAGGTGAATTCTAAGGTATGAATATTGTTTGCCTTTGTTCTTTTCCATATTTATATGTGTGATAGAGGATTATATGTATTGGTTGTTATTGAAAGGTGATGGAAATAGGGTTATGGACTATTTTGCATGGTTTGATTGTATTAAATTGTGGAAGGTGGATATCGTAATTTAGTTATGGAAGGTGGATATGGTAATTGAGTTATGAAAGGTGGATATGGTGATACACTATTGAATTGATGATTATTTATGTCTATGACTCAATTTGGTTTAATGGATTGGTTGGAAGGATAAATGAATCCAAACTTGATATTGGAGGATGTTGTATGAATATGTATGGCATGTGAATGTAATTGGAGTATAACAGGGTTAAAGTGACACCCTTTATTGTGTAATTAAGGCTTACTACTTAACCACTAGTTTGGTGAATTCAAATAATTGAATTGTGACGTTTGGTTGCTAATACTAGATTGCTATATATGTTCATTGTAGATAAGTAATTTGAAAAGACGGAAAGTCCATTTGGGACTCGTATTGAAGGTTGACAGTCAGGTATGTAAAGCATACTTTATACCATATCTTTGGCATGAAAGTGAACAATTGTTCTATTAAGAAAGTTTCCAAAGTTATTCAGTAACATGTGATCCATAATGCTTTTGTATGATGTCCTACGTTACCAATGAACTTGTTTCCACCCTACAAGATGTCAAGACATTCCAATACTTACTTGTTTTCTAAATCTTACATGTTTATTTCACTAATGAATGTCAGAAGGTATCCGGTTACTCAAACAAGATCCATGTGGTATTAATGACTCCACAACGTTTCATTGATATACCAATAAGTTCCTACTTCATTGTTATGACATTAATGACTCCAAAACACTTCATTGATGTGCCAATGAGTTCTTACTTCATTGTTATTGCATTGATGGTCTATTTATATGTCTCTTACTGATGTATCATTGTTTCAAAGTATCAAAAATGCGGTGGCGACCGAAATAACAATCTCAAAGATTAATTGAACTAAGTGATGGAAGTTCTTTCTTATCGGGTGGTATCCCAGGGGCATAAGCCTATCATGGGTCGATCCCTATTTATGTATTTATGGGTGGTATCCCAGGGGCATAAGCCTATCATGGGTCGATCCCAGTTGATATGTACTGGAGGCAGCCTAATGGTCACAGTACAGTACAATAATGATTACAAAGTGATAAGAACGAAGGTAAAGTGATTGAATAAATACAATGTACAGGTTGTCACAAGTTCTAGTAAGTGTGGTCCACTCCTATTATGATTTATTCACTTGTTTCTGATTTCTATTGAGCTCCTATATCATATGTGATTATCTACAACTTTACATACTGAGTACATATTTCGTACTGACGTTCCCCACGGAGGACCTGCATTTCATGCTGCTGGCACAGGTACCTCAGCTCATACACTGTACAAGTAGGAGCCAGGATATCCAGCTGCTTTTGGTGAGCTTTAGTTTGCTTCAGGGCTTTCCGTGTCATATCCAGTAACTTTTGGTATTGTATAGAAGTTAGTTTTATGGAGGGGTATGTCCCGACCTTAGTTAAACTCTGTGTATTATCTAGAGGCTTTGTAGACCTAATGTACAGTCAAGGTGGTGTTTTGTTAATAGACGTGATGGCTCCAACGGCCAAGTATTGTATATACATATATATGTGTGCTCGGCTTATACAGGTGATTATTTCCTTTTATATGCGACATGATGCTGTCCGAATTTCGAGTTGTCATAGAGGTATGCATGGGAAGTATAAGGTTATGAGCTGGTTCTCCCGGGCCTCCTCGGTTACGGGTGCCAGTCCGCCCCAATAGGATTTGAGGCGTGACAATAGTGGTATCAGAGAATTTCATCCTAGTGAATCTACAAAGCCGTGTCTACGTAGAATCTTGTTTATCAGTGTGTCGTGCACCACATCTATAAACAGGAGGCTATGGACATTTAGGAATTATTTCTTTTCTTCATGTCTTAGATCGTGCGATAGAGCCTATATTGTGTATGAAGTCATAGTTGACCACTGAATTCGTTTGTTTCTCTTTTTATAGTAATGATGCCGGTTACCAGAAGCAAGAATATCGGTAGGAGAGGGAACTAGTAAGTCACCCACTATACCAGCTAATCAAAGTGAGGCTCCAGCTGAGCATGCATCAGAAACTTCTTCCACTCTGAAAGAAATAAGGGGGAGGAGAATTATATCCCCAGAGCCACCTATTAATGCTGCTGATCAAGATCTTAGAAATGCTGTGCAACTTTTGACTTGTATAGTTGCTGGGAAAGCTCAAGGGCAAGCTATTCCTACCACGGGTCCTAGTGGTACATATAAGGCGGCTAGCCTTGGAACAAAGGATTTTCTTAAGATGGATCCTCCCACTTTTATTGGATCAGATCTTAACGAGGACCTACAGGACTTTATTGATCAAATTCAAAGGGCCTTAGATGTTATGCATGTAACGGGTAGAGAGACAGTGGATTTAGCGGCGTATAGATTCAAAGGGGAGGCTATATATTGGTACGAGTACTATAAATAATCTAGGGGTATTGATGCACCCTCAACTACTTGGAAAGAGTTCAAAGAGGCATTTCTTGATCATTATCTTTCATTCGAGATTTGTCATGCCCGTACAGATCAGTTTTTAAATCTTCGTCAGGGGAATATGAGAATGAGGGAGTACAGTCTCCAATTTAATTCCTTGTCGAGATATGCTCCTAATGTTGTAGCTACTATGGATGACAGATTTCATCAATATATGGATAGGCTGGATCCATATCTGGTTAGAGATTATACTATTGCCATTTTGAACAAAGATATGGACATAGCGAGGATCCAAGCTTTTGCACAGAAAATGGAAGATCAGAGGCAGAGGATAAGAACATAGGAATTAGAAAGAGGATATTCCAAGAGGTCCAGATCTACAGGGCAGTTCATGGCATCCCAAGGAGGGTTCAGACCACAGTTTTCTGCTAGACCACCTAGGCCATTATCTTCTTATTCTGCATCTAGTGCCCCACCACAGTTCCAAGGGTCCAAAGGAAATCAATTTGGATACAGAAGTAAGAGTCAGAGTTCGCGGACAGTGGGGTACCAAGGTCAAGGGAATATGAGCCAATCGAGACCTCCTCGAGAGCCATACAATAAATGTGGAAGGTATTATTGGGGCACATGTCGGCTAAGGACCAATGATTGCTTTTGGTGCAGTATATCGGGGCATATGATGAGAGAATGCCCACGAAGGGGCATAGGGGGTGTGGCACGACCTACGGGGTCATTTGTTGCATCATCATCATCGATGCCTTATTCAGGAAGGGGTGCACAAGCAATGGGTCGTGTTAGAGGTGATAGAGGAGCCAAGAGTTTTAGTGGGGCTCAAAATCATACGTATGCTCTAGCAGATTGACAGAATTTAGAGGCTTCCCCAGATGTGATTACGGGTACGTTGTCTATCTTTTTATTCGATGTATATGCCTTAATTGATCCCTGTTCTACATTATCTTATGTTACTCCATTGGTTGCTGGAAAGTTTGAAAGAATACCCAAACTGTTAGTTAGGACATTTGAAGTGTCCATACCGATTAGAGAATCTATTATAGCTAGAAGGGTTTACCGAAACTGCATAGTAACTATTTGTGGTCGTGATACGATGGTTGATCTCGTGGAGTTAGAAATGGTAGATTTTGATGTTATAATGGGTATGGACTGGTTGGCGTTTTGTTATGCCACAATTGATTGCTGCACGAAAAAGTTATATTTCCATTTTCCAAATAAATCAGTCCTTGAATGGAGAGGTGAAATTGGCGCGCCAAGAGGTAGATTTATTTTTTATTTTAAGGCAAGAAGAATGATTTCCAAGGGATACATATATCATTTAGTTAGAGTAAGGGATACAGAAGCGGAGCTACCAACTTTTCACGCTGTTCCAGTGGTAAATGAATTTTCTGATGTATTTCCTAAAGATCTTCCAGGTTTGCCTCCTGAACGAGAAGTAGATTTTGGTATTGATGTAATACCAGGCACCCAACTAATCTCCATTCCTCCGTATAGAATGGCCCCAGCAGAATTACAAGAATTGAAAGAGCAATTGAAAGATTTGCTAGAGAAGGGATTCATAAGGCCTAGTATGTCCTGCTGGGGAGCACCAGTGTTATTTGTGTGCAAAAAGAATGGATCGCTGAGGATGTGTATTGATTATTGGAAATTGAATAAGGTGACTATTAAGAATAAATATCCTCTCCCAAGAATTGATGATTTATTTGATCAGTTACAGGGCGCCAAGTGCTTTTCTAAGATTGATTTGTGGTCAGGTTACCACCAAGTGAGGGTCAAAGAGAAGGATATACCCAAGATAGCTTTCCGAACATGGTATGGTCATTATGCGTTTCTAGTTATGTCATTTGGGCTAACAAATGCACCCGCAACTTTTATAGATTTGATGAATAGGGTGTTTAAGCCATTCCTGGATGTATTTGTGATAGTTTTTATAGATGATATTCTAGTTTATTCTAGATCAGAAGAGGGACATGCCAATCACTTACGACAGGCATTGTAGAATCTTCGTGATTGTAAGCTTTATGCAAAGTTCTCTAAATGTGAGTTTTGGTTAAAGTCGGTGGCATTTTTAGGCCATATTGTATCTAGTGAAGGGATACAGACTGATGCTCAAAAGATAGAAGCTGTGAAGAACTGGCCAAGGCCCACAACGCCTACGGAGATTCGTAGTTTTCTCGGGTTGTCCAGTTATTATAGAAGGTTTGTTGAAGGCTTTTCTTTCATTTCAGCACCCTTAACCAAGCTAACTCATAAAGCATCCAAATTCCAATGGAATGATGCCTGTGAGAAGAGTTTTCAAGATTTAAATAATAAGTTGATTTTTACACTCATGTTGGTACTTCCAGAAGGCACCGAAGGGTATACAATGTATTGTGATGCTTTTAGAATTGGTTTAGGATGTGTATTGATGCAGCATGGTAAGGTAATAGCATATGCTTCTAGACAATTGCGGCCACATGAGAAAAATTATCCTACACACGATCTTAAGCTGGCAGCAGTTATTTTTGCTTTAAAGATATGGCGCCACTACTTATATGGAGTTCATGTTGATATATATACTGACCATAAGAGCTTGCAATATATTTTTAATTAGAAGGATCTAAATTTAAGGCAGCAGAGATGGCTTTAACTATTAAAGGACTATGATGTTGATATCTTGTACCATCCAGGGAAAGCAAATGTGGTAGCTGATGCGTTAAGTCGTAAGGCTATGATGGAGCCTATAGAAAGGCAAGGGATGATTAAAGATCTTCACCAGTTAGCTAGTTTGGGAGTTCGCCTTCTTGAAACTCCGGATAAAGAACTTATCATACATAATGCTGCGGAATCTTCATTAGTAGCTAAAGTGAAAGAGAAGCAATATGTAGATTCTATTTTATTACAGCTTAAGGAGAACGTTCAGAGTGGTGCGACCAAGGCATTTGAGCTTACGCGAGAAGGAGTACGTTAGTGCCAAAACCGATTGTGTGTGCCAGATGTAGACGTGCTAAGAAAGAAGATTATGACAGAGACACATTGTTCAAGGTATTCCATTCATCCAGGATCAACCAAAATGTATCAAGATTTGAAAGATATGTTTTGGTGAAATGACATAAAGAAGAGCATTGCAAATTTGTAGCTGAATGTCCAAATTGTCAAAGAGTTAAAGTTGAGCACCAAAAATCGGAGGTTATATGCAATGCATTGAACTTCCAAGCTGGAAGTGGGACATGATCAACATGGATTTCGTTATTGGTTTGCCTCGTACATCCCGGAAGTTTGATTCTATATGGGTGATTGTTGATAGGCTTACCAAATCCGCTCATTTCCTACCAGTTAGGACCACTTACACAGTTGAAGAGTATGTGAAGCTGTATATTAAAGAGATAGTATGATTATATGGAGTGCCAATTTCTATTATATCAGATCGGGGAACCCAATTTACCGCAAATTTTTGGAAGTCTTTTCAGAGGTGTTTGGGAACACAAGTGAAGTTGAGTACAACTTTTCACCCTCAAACAGATGGACAAGCAGAACATACCATCCAAACACTTGAAGATATGCTACGAGCTTGTGTAATAGATTTTAAGGGAAAATGGGATGATCATTTACCTCTTATTGAGTTTGCCTACAATAATAGCTATCATTCAAGTATCAAAATGACACCATATGAAGCTTTATATGAAAGGAAGTGTAGATCACCAATAGAATGGTTTGAAGTGGGTGAAACTCTTTTGTTCGGATTGGATCTTGTTTATCAATCCATAGAGAAGGTTAAAGTAATTCAACCACGACTGAAAATAGCCCAAAGTCGACACAAGTCATATGCGGATAGTAGAAGGAGAGGGCTAGAGTTTTATATAGGTGATTGGGTATTTTTGAAGGTATCACCAATGAAAGGGGTAATGAGATTTGGCAAGAAAGGGAATTGAGTCCACGTTATACAGGCCTGTATAAGATCACTCGAAGGTTTGGACAAGTTGCATATGAATTAGAGCTACCCCAAGAGCTCTCATCAGTACATCCGATATTTTATGTGTCAATGCTTCGAAAGTGCATCGGAGATCCATCACATATCACTTCTACTGAGGATGTGCAAGTTACGGAAGATCTTACCTATGAGGAAGTGCCTATTGCTATTCTAGATCGCCAAGTTAAAAAGATGAGAAATAAAGAGATAGCATCTGTGAAAGTACGTTGGAGAAATCATCAAAGGGAAGAGATTGCATGGGAAGCTGAGGAAGCAATGAAATATAAGTACCCTCATTTGTTCAAAGATGAGGAGGAAGTTCAAGAAACGAAGTTAGAACATTAACAAGTAAGTTTTTTTTTATATATGCATAGTATTTATGTGATGATGTGAATATTAATGATGGACTTGAACTTGTTTCAGTTGAATAACTACGCTAACATTCGAGGACGAATTAATTTTTTTATTTTATTTATACAGGAATTTGTCCGTCGATGGTTCCATGCGAAGGTTATTGAATAAGATTTCCAATGATATAAAGATTTCCAAAAATGGATAGGTTTCAAATATAATAGAACACGTTCGAAACTATAAAACGGTGGCCGGGATATTTGGGAATAGTAAATGTGCGCGAAAATTTCCTGCACACAAACTACTCAGGCCAGCTGAATTTTTGGGTCAACTTCGAACGATCATAAATCCCTTAATATAATGAACTGGGAGAGCTGCGACCTATGAAAAGAAAGATATTTGAATCTTCTTTCTAGTGCAATTGGTTTCATCCAAATCCAACGTTTGATAAGGAGTTATACTTGTTTTACTTCAGCCTATCAAAATAGATTTTTAGGGTCAACTTCAAACGACCATAACTCCTTGTATAGGACGAACTGGGTGTCCTACTTTATATGAAATGAAAGCCTTTTGAATTATCCTTCCAACGATACCAATTTCACTCAAATCCTATATCGGAACAAAGAGTTATGGTCGATCTACTTTAGCTTATCAAAACAGTCCACCAAAGGACAGATTTGACATTATTTAAATTTTAAAGGCATTTTGGTCATTTCCTATTATATTATAGACGGGAATATGTGCATATATACATGTATATGAGTTCAAAAACTCAGTTTCATCATCAATCATTGAGGAAGAACAAACCCTAGCCAAATTTGACCTTTAAATTACTTTTGATTCAACCGTAGAAATTCCAAAGTAATCCGATAACTGTGTTTGTCATCTCGAGAGCTTCGAATGACACTTATTATTTGTGCAAACAAGATTGCATAATCAATAGGTGAATTCTAAGGTATGAATATTGTTTGCCTTTGTTCTTTTCCATATGTATATGTGTGATAGAGGATTATATGTATTGGTTGTTATTGAAAGGTGATGGAGATAGGGTTATGGACTATATTGCATGGTTTGGTTGTATTGAATTGTGGAAGGTAGATATGGTAATTGAGTTATGGAAGGTGAATATGGTAATTGAGTTATGGAATGTGGATATGGTGATATACTATTGAATTGATGATTATTTATGTCTATGGCTCAATTTGGTTTAATGGATTGGTTGGAAGGATAAATGAATCCAAACTTGATATTGGAGGATGTTGTATGAATATGCATGTCATGTGAATGTAATTGGAGTATAAGAGGGTTAAAGTGACACCCTTTATTGTGTAATTAAGGCTTACTACTTAACCACTAGTTTGGTGAATTCAAATAATTGAATTGTGATGTTTGGTTGCTAATACTAGATTGCTATATATGTTCATTGTAGATAAGTAATCTGAAAAGACGGAAAGTCCATTTGGGACTCGTATTGAAGGTTGATAGTCAGGTATGTAAAGCATACTCTATACCATATCGTTGGCATGAAAGTGAACAATTGTTCTATTAAGAAAGTTTCCAAAGTTATTCAGTAACATGTGATCCATAATGGTTTTGTATGATGTCCTACGTTACCAATGAACTTGTTTCCACCCTACAAGATGTCAAGACATTCCAATACTTACTTGTTTTCTAAATCTTACATGTTTATTTCACTAATGAATGTCAGAAGGTATCCGGTTACTCAATCAAGATCAATGTGGTATTAGTGACTCCACAACGTTTCATTGATATACCAGTAAGTTCCTACTTCATTGTTATGGCATTGATGACTCCAAAACACTTCATTGATGTGCCAATGAGTTATTACTTCATTTTTATTGCATTGATGGTATATTTATATGTCTCTTATTGATGTATCATTGTTTCAAAGTATCAAAATTGCGGTGGCGACCGAAATAACAATCTCAAAGATTAATTGAACTAAGTGATGGAAGTTCTCTCTTATCGGGTGGTATCCCAGGGGCATAAGCCTATCATGGGTCGATCCCTATTTATGTATTTATGGGTGGTATCCCAGGGGCATAAGCCTATCATGGGTCGATCCTAGTTGATATGTACTGGAGGCAGCTTAATGGTCACAATGCAGTACAGTAATGATTACAAAGATGATAAGAACAAAGGTAAAGTGATTGAATAAATACAATGTACAGGTTGTCACAAGTTCTAGTAAGTGTGGTCCACTCCTATTACGATTTATTCACTTGTTTCTGATTTCTATTGAGCTCCTATATCATATGTGATTATCTACAGCTTTACATACTGAGTACATATTTCGTACCAACGTCCCCCACGGGGGACCTGTATTTTATGCTGCAGGCACAGGTACCTCAGCTCATACACCGCACAAGTAGGAGCTAGGATATCCAGCTGCTTTTGGTGAGCTCCAATTTGCTTTGGGGCTTTCCGTGTCATATCCAGTCACTTTTGGTATTGTATAGAAGTTAGTTATATGGCGGGGTGTGTCCCGACCTTAGTTAAACTCTGTGTATTGTCTAGAGGCTTTGTAGACCTAATGTACAGTCAAGGTGGTGTTTTGTTAATAGATGTGATGGCTCCAACGGCCAAGTATTGTATATACATGTATATGTGTGCTTGAGCTTATACAGGTGATTATTTCTTTTTATATGCGACATGATGCTATCCGAATTTCGGGTTGTCATAGAGGTATGCATGGGAAGTATAAGGTTATGAGCTGGTTCTCCCGAGCCTCCTCGGTTACAAGTGTCAGTCCGCCCCAATAGGATTTGAGGCGTGACAATTCACTTAGTTGAATTATTAGTGGAGGTGGCACCCCTTTGTTTGCTGATATAACGCACCATGTCTATGGAGAGGATTTTTTTTGATAGGGTGCTAATTGAGGTAGATGTTACTAGACCATTACCAGCTACTGTGAAAATGACGGATCCTCAACGACGAGAATTCAATCAAGTAGTGTGATATGACTGGCAACCAACCTGTTTACTGTAGCACTTGTTTGCAAATAGGATATGATTGTTCTAAAATAAAACAACAACAGGACCAGCAGGGCAACGATACTCTTCGTCTAAGCAACATATGAAATTATCACAAATGCAACACTCTTCGTCTCAACAGCAGGACCAGCTGCAGCAACAGCAACAACAACAACAACAGGTTAGCCTAAGGAAAGTATTGAAAGCTGATTTTTTTATCTGAATTTTGATATCATTAAATTCATACAACATCAACTATTGTTAACATGGGATATCTCTTTCTGCCTTACCTTTCTTCTTTCACTGCAGTTGAGAATTCTGGCTTTTTCTGTTCCCTTTCTTTTTGGGTTTTTTGAAAATTAAATTATCTTATCAGTTCAACTGTCCAAGTAATTGAAGAGTAGTTCAATAAAAAATGAGTATTTTCAGAACCATACAGAGCAAATGAAGTATATCCAAATCAACAAAAAGTAAAATTAAGATTAATAACAGCATACGCTTGTACCAAAACACACACACAAAGATGAAAATTGATAAGCAAAATCCAAGAACACAAAATAGGTATTCAATAAAAAATTAAAACACTCAAAAAGTGAATTAAAGGACAAACAATAAGAACAAACCATGATATCTCTATTTTGATGCTTCATAAATAAACAGGAAACATAAATACTAATTTGTAATTTGCAATATCTGTTTTTTTTATCATAAAAGAAAGAGGTACCAGTAATAAAGAATTCATAATGTGTCTAACAACTCGTACAAATAAACTATTCAGTCAGTCATTAGCTTCCATTCAATCCTAATCGGTATCATCAATGTCATCCTCCTCTTTTGATATTTCCATTACATCTTCTGAATGTTGTACATGGGAAGATACATCAATGGCATCAATAGGGAGATCATCTCTCGACCACCTGATATTAACATCGAGTACTCTTTCTGATGAACCAATGTCATTATTAGGCTTCCTCCAAAATATTTCTTCAATATTGGGACAACTTTCTTCCCCCAAATCAACAGGGACTTTATTTCTTGTATAGTAAATCCCTTTCTCAATTGGATCTTCCATATAAAACACTTGATGCACTTGTGATGCTAGGACAGAAGGGTCATCTATGATGTATTTTTTATTGAAGTTTACGTGCATCAATCTATATTTATCTACTTCATTATGAAATCAATCACATCTAAATAGTACAACACTAAAGAAACCCCAATAATCTATCTCGATGATATATTGAATAACTCCATAATAGATAACTATTTCATCGACAAAATTCAGGTCTCTAGCACTAGCAAAACTATCTGTTGTTGCTGACAAAGTCACTCCACTATTTTGAGTCTTGCCTGAGACATCCCGTGTCATTGTATGAAATTGATAATCATTAATGAAATATGAAGTATATCTTTTAGCCACAAAATTAGACCCAATAGCTAGCCACCTTAAATGATTTGACACTTCAACAATTTTAACTTTTTTCTTAAATCAATCACTAAATTCTCGACTATGAATTTGTGCTTTTGCCCATGCAATTCCTTTACTATGATTATCAACTAAATCCTTATGTTCCCTGTAGCACGTAATGCAAATTAAATCAATAATGATATATATAAATGAAATTTAAACAAATTATGTTATCATATAAAAGAAGTTAAAATACAAATAACTATTTTGTCTTACTTGATAAATGTCTTTACTTGTTCATCTCTGGTATTGAACAAAGCAAATCGATGTGCTTCAAACCATTGATGATTATCCAATTCAAAAGTCTTGCCTTTCTTTTTCTTCTTGCTTCCGATTGGATAACCTATCTTAGGAAATATAGGTGACAAATCAACTCCCTCTATTTGAATGCCCTCATCATCCCCTGTTGGATACCTACTGAATTTTTTATTCACCCCATCATTTAGGTATCTCGAATAAAAGATCAAATATTTTTTAGCCAAAAAATCCTCTGCGATTGATGCTTAAGGGTATTTTGATTACGAACAAATCCCTTATAGTTACACAAATTTATTTTAATAGGATACATATGACACAAATGAGTCGGGTCCCCGAGCTTAATTTTATCTACTAAATGAATAGACAAATGTGTCATTATATCAAAAAAGGTTGGAGGAAAAATCTTTTCAAGCTCACATTTTATATCTATGATTTCAACCTTCATTTTATCAAGATCACTTTTCCTTATAACTTTACTATATACGGCTCTAAAATAATTTCCTAACCTAATTAAGGCCAAGGACACATTTTTGGGTAACATTTTTCTAACTGCAACCTGGAGCAAGTGCTGCATTATCAAATAAGCATCATGACTTTTGTATTCTGATATTTTCATCTCATCTATTTGCACTTGACTTGATATAATAGAGGCACACCCTTTTGGCAATTTTTCATCTTTTAAAACAGTACAAAATAATCTTTTCTCCTCTGATTTCTTAGAGAAACAAGCTTTAGCCAGATGAACTTTTCCACTATTATCATCTTCTATTGGTTCAAGCTCTTTGCGTCTCCCCATCTGATGCAAGTTATAGTGAGAGTTTTCATGATCTTTGGACTTCCCAGCTATATCCAACAATGTACCAAGCAAACTATCATAAAAAATTCTTCTCTATATGCATCGGGTCAAGGTTGTACCGTAATCTATTTTGCGGTCAATACAGCAATTCAAAAAATATGAATCTTTTTTTAAGGGACCATTACTGTTTTTTTTTTTGCTCTTTCCAAAAATATTGTTGAATTCACGTAGTTCTTCAAGGACTTCTTCACCTGATAAGGGAGTAGGTGCAGCTTTATGCTCCTATTTATCATTAAATAATTTTTTATCTCTTCGATATGGATGATCAGGGGGCAAAAATATTCGATGACCCAAGTAACACATCTTACGACTATGTTTGAGATATTGAGAGCAAGTACTATGATTATAAGTGGGACATGCCCATCTATCCTTGGTCCATCCATAAAGCATTGTTAGTGCTGGAAAATCACTAATTGTCCACAATAAAGCTGCACACATATTAAATGTTTGGTTAGTTTTAATATTAAATGCTTCCACTCCCACCTTCCATAGTTCATTCAACTCTGTAATTAGCGGCTGCAGGTATATATCAATATCATTTTCAGGAGACGTGGAACCTGGAATAATCATTGATAACATTATATACTCCGGCTTCATGCATATCCACGGTGCTAGGTTATAGTTCATTAACATAATTGGCCATATGCTATGAGAAATGTTCATTGTTCTAAATGGATTGAAACCATCGCTTGAAAGACTCAATCTAACATTACGAACATCTTTGGCGAAGTCGAGGTGTATGAAATCAAAATGTGGCCAAGCTTCCCCGTCAGCGGGATGCCTTAAATTTCCATCTTTGGGTCGTTCAGTAGCATGCCATCTCATAGCTACAAATGTTTTAGAACACATGAATATCCTCTGAAGCCTAGGCTTTAAAGAAAAGTACCTTAAGACTTTCGCACGAACTTTAGTAATCTTATTAGTCAACTCATCACGGACATTCTTCCATCTAGAAGACCCACACATAATGTAATTATCGAGCTTTGCATTCTCATTCTAGAACAACATACAGTCATTAAAGCATGCAAGACCTAAATCTCTTATCACCTTTCTTGCTTTGTGGAAAGACTAGGGAATCTGAGCGAATGAAAAAGCCTCATTTATCAAGTCTAGCAAGTTTGAGAAAGCTACATTACTTAGCCCGTGAATGTATTTGAACAAGTACAACCGGATGGTGAAACTCAACTTAGAAAAACTCTTACACCCGGGATATAAATCTTGTTTTCCTTCCTCCACTAATTTAAAAAGTTTCTTAACATCTTCAGACAGTTCGTGTCTTACTCCTTCATGCCCTTCTTTCTTCTGGTCCCTTCATGCCCTCCATTCTTCTGGTCATCTTCTGCATTTCTAAAAGTATCATGAATTAGTTTATCAATATCATCATGTGGGTCAAAAGTTTCATCAATACTGCTTGAATGTTGAATATTTATTGACGAAATTCCTTCTCCATGAAAAACTCATTGAGTGTAATTAGAAGCAAATCGGTGATCATACAAGTGATCCTCCACCACATCTCGATAATGTCAATAGCGATAAAAGCACAATCTACAAGGGCATAATATTTTATTTCCTTGAGAAGCTCGTTAAAAGGCCTTATTAAGAAAATTCTTGACTCCATTTTGAAATTGAATGATGGATTTTGGGAGATACATCCAACTTTTATCTCCAAAATTCATTAAATATCCTATGTTACATATTTAAAATATTGAAGCAAAAAAATCATGAGTACTATCAGTATCAATGTACAAACAGTACCATTAGGTATGTGAAATAATTTGTACAACATATATTTTTAATTAAATAAGTAAGAATTTCGATTATGCTTAACCAATCAAATGTAGAGAGCTAGGTAGAGCAATCAGTCAATATTTTGTGCTATCATATGCATAAAATTATTACAATAGATATATTTTAACTTTTATAAGATATCATCGCTGTGAAAGATCAGGTCAAGATGATTATCTATAGATCAACACCCCTATTAACTGTACAAGATAGTCAGACTCAATATACACACGTAATATGTAAGTTGCAAATGAAAAGTTTATAGCGTAATTAATTAGTGAAATGGTAACCCCTAAAGGGCACACAAAGAATGTCAGCAACTTATAAAAATAGTATCATTTATACCCGTCTTGTCTTAAAACATGTGATACATATAGTCCTTACCATAATTTACCATGATGCTTTTATAATTAGATTTCTAATGATATGTTGTCGTAGGTATCTATTTCCTTTGCAAACTATGAAGTGTTGGATGGGCTACTTTGATTATTTTGTTTCTGATCATGCTTCATTTAAGTCGATATGCAGAGTACAAGGCACTTCTATCACATAACACTCTTGACACAATCTAACATGATTTTTTTGTTCCCATCCCAAAAGACAGATAAAAAAACGTATTCATGTAACAATCTTTATTGACGATAATGCCTGCTCCATAAAAAACCCGGCACATAATCATTAAAACATGTTTCATGTATCAATAATCAAGGGATCTATAGTATAACAAAATACAAGCTATCATCCGTGAAAAGCGCCCAACAAGCACATTAATTAACATGTAGATAACCATCAGATCATGTATAACCTTAAAACATAAACTTGAACACAAATGCATTTACAAGCACAAAATCTTTATAACATACTTTTAGACTCTTTAATAAGTTAATTCAATAATCCTCTCTTGTCCATGTAGGTGCATGCTATCTCCTGACCCTACCTAATCGCAGCTCATAATCTGTGGTGTATCCAGCATGCAGGTTATCATGTATAATATAAGCACATTCATATAGAATATTCAGCTTTTACTCATAATGTCAACTTTGTAGAATAACTAATCTTTTAAAAGAAGACAATAGATTGTTTAAAACTAATCCTAGCAGTGAATGGACATGGTGGAGCCGCGGAGGGGCTTTTAGAATAAAATAAATCTGGACAAACATAGTTTCGTGTGTAGGTTAAACATGCATAGAAGGATATTAACCATAACAAGGCTAGCTAGTCTGAATGTCTGTCGGAATGGTAAGTGACTCATATGTGATTCTGCACCAGAAACTGTTGGGTTCATAGTGTGTTGAATGGAAAATGGAGAAATCAAGTGAAGGGAAGGAGACACCCAAATTGGAAAGTGTACTCTTTAAATTGGAAAGTTTACTCTTCTCCCACATTGGTGGAAGAAGAGAACTTTAAAGTGTTTATAAAGTGAAACACTTACTTCACATGGTAAGTGAGGCAAGGAAATAGAGATGCCTCGCGCCGTCGTCGTCGCTCGCTCGGCTTCGGATCTCAGTTGCACTGGTTCGACTGAACTGATGCAACTCTTCAATTCGAAGTGATGCACTGTTTCACGAAATGGTATAATGTTTCAAAAAAATTACTGCTTTAGGAAAAGACACACACCTTTGAATTGAACCAATGCCACCTTTCTGAAAAGGTATGGTATGGCTTTAATATCATTATTTTTGATTACAAGCTTCTCTTCTTGTCTTAAAATACTCTAAGTGTGATCATTCTAACCGTGAGTGTGTTCGAAGAATCTGCCTATTTGAGGTACCGCTATAGTCGGATTGAAGACCATTTTATCCTGGGAGGAAGATTCCACAACCTCGGGTACAGTGAGGGGAATTATTTCCTTAAGGAAAGTCCGTGAATTCGGACGACTTGGCCTTAACAACTTTCTGTTTCATCTACTTTCTGAAAAAAAAAAAAAAAAAAATACACCTCTTTGAAAGATTATTTTGATCTTGTGTTGAGGGTATTTGTTCAACCTCTTTGTGTTCTTGTTCTTACTTGAACTCAAGAGTTGAAGTTGTTATTCTATTATACAGATTCTACGTACCCGTATTGTCGGAGTTAACAGAAACAATAGAACAACTGTTTCTTGAGTGCACTTTCTCCGGATTTTGCTTGAATGAGATACTGGATTGGATGAAAATTACACTTGACAACAAGGATTTGCAAGGGTTATGGATCAGGGCGACTCAAAGAGTACAATGAATGAAGTGTAATAGCTGCGCTCATATATCATATCTTAAAACCACGTAATGTAGCTCAATGGAACAGTATAGTCCCAAGGCCACATAGTATAGTGCTACAAATGCAGTAAGATCGTTAAGTACAAAGGTTTTGAATTTATTCATAGGAAAGATCATCTACAGAGACATAGGGTGGATAGAACAGTTACAGATAGTAGTGGAAGATGCTCTCTCTATATATTTTAGTAGCCATCAGTTAACATCGCTAATTAATTCAGTCAATATGCTTACAGATATTTAAATATACTTTTGAATATCAACTGGCCAAATTGTTGCGTGAAACTATTTAATTAAAGAAACCGTGATGCGGAGTCGTTGAAGGAAACACCGTGGCCAAGTTATTAACTTATTATCATAGGTAAATTAGTATCTACAAATAAGATAACAAGTTTATTAGTGTAATCACTGAACAAATTAACTTGCCAGCTCTCCAATATATACTTTTATTGATTACTGAACTCAACAAATTTACAAGGAAAATCAATGGGAAGACTAAATAAAATTACAAATCTGACATGTCAAGGTAAACAACACTTTAGTTATCCCCACTCGATAACAAGGATTTGCAAGGGGTATGGATCAAGGCGACTCGAAGAGTACAATGAATGAAGTGTAATAGCTGCGCTCAGATATCATATCTGGAAACCGCGTAATGTAGCTCAATGGAACAGTATAGTCCCCAGGCCACATAGTATAGTGCTACAAATGCAGCAAAATAGTTAAGTACAGAGGTTTTGAATTTATACATAGGAAGATCATCTACAGAGACATAGGGTGGATAGAACAGTTACACACATAGGAAATTGTAGAGTGGTCAGGACGTAGGTTTCTCTTTTTTCTCTGATGGATTGCTCATGAAAAGAGAGTCTTGTGGAGGTTTTGGTGGTGATAATAAAATGTGTTTGTTCGACAAAAAAGCATCATATCCTCCAAAAACAGATTATTTTTGAAGGTTTGATTGTCCCCATAGTTGTCATTTCTAGTAGTGCGACATCCCTTCGCCGGAAAATTACATAATATAGATAGGTCAAAATTTTGATTTTATAGGTATATATATCAGTGTTGACACCTCTTTACACAAGCTGGAGGTTTATGCAATGGTTGAGGTATTGCAAAACTTTTCTAGCTAGTGACACAATTACAAATTTTTTTAGACGACATTAATGAAAATTCTGAGCCGGGGGTCTATCGGAAACAGCCTTTCTACTTCTTTAGAGGTAGAGGTATGGACTGCGTACATCTTACCCCCCCAGACCCCACCAGGTGGGAATACACTGAGTTTGTTGTTGTTGTTGTTGCATTAATGAAAATTCTAAAATGCATATCAAATATCTTAATATCGAAATCAAAATATCAAAAATTTCGATTTGATTTGATAATTCGATAGCTACTGTATCATGTCCACCCCTACTCGTAACATACTCAGTCTGTCCAATCCTGGCATCACACATTTGCGCATGCTCAGTCTCATAGCTAATTAGGAAACGAAAAAAACCCAAAATAGTAGTGATTAAATAAGCTTCAGCATAATTTTGAAGACCATCAATTACTGTCAAATATCTTATAACAAAACAAAGGACAACAATCCAAGCAATAAATAATTACAAATCACAAATTAATAAGCAAGATACACAGTAATATGCAACAGAGTCTCCACTCCATCTGTTTGCTGATTTGCAGCTGGAAATGTCTTGACAGTAGCAAATCCTTTAGCATTTACATATTTTCCAGTGCCACCCATAATAGCAAGATGTGATTCAGAGACTCTTAACTCTGTGAACCCCAAACAAGCTAGGCTATCACTATAACTTCCACTATGAAGCATTACTGTAAATGCCATAGTTTGGCTAGTGCCATCTTCTGAGCTAGCAATGTAAAATCCTTGAGCTTTTCCAACTAAGCCTGAGTTGAGTTCATGTCCTTCTGTTAATTCGTCGTCGAATACTGTCATTGTACCGAACAAGAGTTTTTGGAACGTGACTCCCGATCCTAATTGAGCCAGGTTAAGGGCTGGGTACCCGTTACCTCCACCGATGATGTTGTTGTTGTTTCCATTGTTTTGAATTACGTTAGGAGTTGTCCCGCTAAGGCCATTGAGAAAAGGGATGTTGTTGTTGCTGATAATTCCACTATTGCCGTTGTTGACAGGGACACCATTGTCCACTGCAAGAACTGCGCCATTTGGCTTCGCGAATGGGACTTATCCGCTTAGTGAAGGGTTGGTTGCGATTGCTGAAGGGTTTGATCCCCCAAGAATGTCATGCATAAAGAATGAAAAGATATGATCATCTTCACCTACTCCACTTGCTACTGCTGTCGCAACATGGTCAGCACCTGCATGTGCTGCAACAGCTGCATGTGTTGTAGTTGTTGAAACATCTGAATGCGCTGAAGGTACTGCAACACCAGCACCAATAGGAGTTGCAGCTGCTGCAACACCAGTACCTGCAACTACTCCTGAAGCTGGGGCCTCGTCAGTATCGTCAGGAGCTTCTGGTGCAACAGTGGGAGTGACAGGCTCATCAAGGATTCTACGTGAGGTGGCGGAGGTGTTTGTGAGAGTTAGAATGACAAGGAACGTGAATATGGCTTTGAGTTGAAAAACGTTGGAATTGGGTGTTGCCATTTGGAGGAAAAGATTGATATGCAAGAGACGTTTTTTGGGATGCTTCAAAAAAGATTCTTTGGAATTTGATGCATGCAACGAATTGATTCCATCTATATATGCAAAATAAAGGAGGACATTTGAACAATGATAAGGATAAGAGGAGTTGATCAATGATCATAAGGATTAGGTATTAACTATTCCACTATTTCCAGTGCATTTGTTAAATTGGAAAACTAATTTTGTGTCCAAAATGTGTTGATTAGGTCTATCAGACACAACACTTCTCCTTAAACTTTGATTGGGCTTGGGCACAAATTTTCTCCTTGCAAGAATGTTTTATCAAGAAAGGAGAATGACTGAATTGCAACTTAACAAATAGCACTAAATTAAAGTCCTAATAATGAGATGCAAAAGCTTATAATCTTGCCAAATAAAAAAGTGTAGGAAGATCATGGGAAAAAAAACTTGGAACGGGCAAATGGTTGACAATCAACAACAACAGGCCCACATTAATCTGTGGGAGGATATGAGTGACGGGCCTTACCACTAGCTTTACGGGTAGAAAGACTGTTTTCGATAGACCCTCGACTTAGAATGACCGACAATCAAGTTCTAATAAATTATTTTGGTAGAAATTGAAGGGTTATTCTCTCTCTTTTTTTATAACAACAACAACAACAATAATAATAATAGAAAAAAGGTGCTCCTCGATTGTTTTAAACAAATTGAGAACTAAAAAAGATGTAATATGACTCTAGGGGAGTGCGACGTACGTATACTTCTTATAAAAGATGTTAGCATTTATTTTTTTCACTTGTGGATTCCACTTAAAGTCAGTATATAGTGTATGACAAATGTATAATCACTATATAACATAAAATGGTTATAGTCAGTGCGTATAAATTACACACTTATATACCGTGAGTACATACCAACCATTGCTACAAATGGTTATGACAAGGAGGGGAATTGTTTGGGTGATTTGCAAGAATGACATTCGAGGTGGTCTTGAACATTATACCTCCCTTACCAAAACTTATATAAATGACCTCTATTATCTATAAAACATAAGTTGTAGACATAAATAATTGGTTTTGCACGAGTGAGGACATTTTAATACAACAAATCTGTTCAGTAAGCCATAAGCTCTACAAAAGTTACATGTGTTAGATCAATTATTCAGAAGCCAATAAAACTGAAAATCCTGCTCAATAGTTACACATAGCACCCCCTTCACTATTTATAGCTCTCTGAAATATTATCTTAAACTCTTGCCTTATAAATAAAACTAGCTTATGCAGACATTAAAATTAGCACTACCGAAGTTTGTTATGTGGAGCTAAAAATTTAATATGACCCTTTAATTGTTGCTTATTAATTGTTGCTTACAACGTAACAATGACAACAATAAATTTAGTATAGTTTTTTTTTAACTCTTCCATTGGAGTTTTCACCTTATCGCTTCTTTGATGACTCGAACTTACAACGTCAAGATTGAAAATAGAGGTGCTTATCATTCGAACTATCACCTCTGATCAATTTAGTGTAATTTCTTAAGTGACGTATCCAAACTTTTACTATAAATCACATAAATATACAAATTTAAAGTCTATATTACAAAATCTACCACTATTATTTTTTATTTACAAAAGGTAGATTTTATTTACAAAATTTATCAACTATTCAATTATCATAAGTTCTTTTGAAATAATTTTTACGAAACACCACTTTCTATACCATATTTATATTATATTTTTTGAATATAATTAAATAATCTTTAGAGGACACTAATGTCTATATCAATTTCATATTATATTTCTAGGAGCACCAGTTTATAATATATCATTTTTATATTATTATTTTAGAAGGTAATTATACCTCATAGAAATATACAATATTCAGATGTCATAAGTTTTTTGAAATAGCCTTTATGGAACACCCATTTCTATATCATATTTATACCATATTTTTAGGATGTAGTTAAATAGTTTTTAGATGACGCCAATTTCTATATCAATTACATATCATGTTTATAGAAACACCAGTTTCTACATTATTTTTATACCATTTACAGAATGTATAATCTTTCTGAAATATCAGTTTCTATACCATATTTATATCATGTTTTAGAAGCATCAGATTCTACATTATTTTTATACTATTTACAGAAATATGTAACTAACGGAGAAGATATAACAGTCACGATCACTGTCGCTACAGCCAAATATCACCGATAACAATTACGTGTTTGCTGCAGTATTAAAAATAAGAAAAAATCACACCAAATTCCCACACGATCGGTTTGTTTCGTTCGTTCCCCGGTGAAATTCGCCGATAACTGAAATGGGGGTTCGATTTCAGTGTTTCAGATGAGTTTTCCGGTGGGGATGCTTCGGCGGTGGTTTTTGAATACATATAATGGTGATGAAAAATATGATAAAGAAGAAGAAATTTTGTCTATCATTTCAAAATATTTTTTGGATGATTATGAATCAGTGGAATCTTGAAAGAAAATAGTGGAAAGAGTTTTTGAGAGGGGCCTAAGAAAATGGTTGAAAGGGTTATGAAGAGAGTGAGATTTGAATTCTTTTTTAATCCTTTTAAGAAATGGATAGATACTAAAAAGTCAATCCATTTGCCTAATGCAACCACGGAAAAATAGATCTTGTGATAGATTTTGTAAAGTAAAATTTTCGGGTAGATTTTTTAATATAGGTTCTAAATTGATATATTTATGTGATTTTTTCTTAAAATATTAGGCCGATATTTTTTGAAAAGTATAAATAACATAAATATCGATTCTTTTCTTTTAAAAGTAATTACACTCTCTCTCACTTTTTTAATTACTTTATTCTCTCTCCATATTAATATACATAACATAGCTGACATATATATAATATTTTGTGTATATGATGAAATTTTTATAATATGTTTTGTGAGTTGAAATTTTTTGTAATATTGAAAACATAAGGTGTGTATTTGTATAAATTAAAGTTATGAAAAAGGCTCATGATAAATTGGCCCAAACTGAGATGGCCCAAAAGTAAAATGTATGTCTTCACAAAATACAAGTAGGCGTGTGAATGGGGTGGGGGAATAGTTGAAAGTTAAACATTAAGAAGAAAATGGCGTGGACAGCAAATCTATCTCGTAATCTGAAAGAGCTTCGGGTCCTTTTTTCTCCAACATCTGCCCAAATTACCAATTTTGATTCGTGAAGCTACTTCCATTGAGCCTCAGCTTTGGGCCAGATATGGTAACTCTCCGCTCCCTTTTATCTTTTTTTTTTTAATTTTAGAAAAAAAGAATTGTACTTACAGCTTGTTTGAATGGTTGTTATTTATTGTATTGTGTTATGCTGTTAGTTTAAATAAAATATTTAATTTGATTGTTACTTATTGTATCCTATCGTATGCTGAATGTATCCATAATTACTGTAACATCGAAATGTGCTAAAGCTCTTCCTTCTATCGTACGAAGTCATACTCTGCATTTTGAAAGATTAGGTCCACACATTGTTCGTTATTGGTCCATGTATAGTAATTACTTCTCCAAGGGAGTTCAGTGAGTCCCGAATCATGAATGCAATCTGTATAGTCTTTTATCTCAACATTAGTGACAGGATTCCCTTACTTTCTGTCATGTAGTATAACAGAGAGTCAAACTTTTCGCGTACCCAACCAAGGTTTGTTGGCAGTCTGTTAGAAATTATACAAGCCATCCCATAGTTCCTTTCTTTGCTCAATGGTGTTAAAACCATATGCTACAGTGATAAAACCATTCGGCACCTGTCTATTTGTAAGCAAGCAGAGAACTAATTGAGCTCCTATTATGATTGGATTATCTTCCTATTCATTTGTGGTTTTTATCCTATAGGCAGTACTACTAATGTTTGTTACTTTGGCATTTCGTTCACAAATTCAAAAGCACAACATTGTTATTCAGAATACCAAACAAGATAGGCTTGTTAAAAACATTTGCGTAGGTGATGTTATTACGACTTGCATCTAGGCAAACCTTTTGCTACTGTCATTTCTTATGCTATTATCAATTTATCATTATCTAGTTTATAAAGCCCGAACCGGCTGTTATTTATTTATTTATTTTCTTGGTTTGATTTGGTTTTAGAAATTTAAAAACCTACTAAATTGGTCTGATTTTGATTTTGACCAATAACTAACCCGTGAACACCCCTACCCACAAGAACCATATCCTACCATTTCTAGCATATTGGTAGTTACTGAAATTCAAATATCCAGGTTGAAGATTATGCATTATTCTATGTGCTTTATGATGTTTGATTCTGGTTTAAACAAGTCCAGCAACTTTCTCGCAATGTTTCACCTCCTTCTGTTTGTAACATTTGTTGGAGCCTCTTAACATTCTAGAATAGCCAACTCATTAAGACATTGAGAATGTTCCCCCTCCATCTCAGAGGATGGAACTACTAGGGATACCTCCCCTGATCTACAGAACTCCATGGCTACCTCTTAGATTAGCTGAAATCAATGCAAGAAATTCCTAATCATTCAGTTGGGACCTAACTGGAGCATTCTACTTGCATCACTAGTCTGCACAGAGTTATCAACATTCAGTTCATTACCAGTGGGCCTTACTAATTGATTCTTAGTAAGGTGTTGGTTCACAGGGCTAACATCTCCCACTTGCTGAGGAGGTTGTATTGCATTCATCTGGCGATTAGTCTCAGGCAAGAGATTTTGGATCTGCCTTTGAGGTACAGTGATAGGTCCCTTGTATTGCCATTTATGAACCACCCTACCTGGTCTCCTCACTTCTTCTTCTAGGCTGTACGATCTTCATACATTTTCCACAAAACTGTGATTCCAATCATAATCAACCTCTCGTTCATATTCCTTACCACTGGGATCCTTTAGCAGAATTTTTGTGATTAATGGTTTTGTCTCAATTAACTTCAATAAGAACCATAGCAAAGGATATGTGTGTCTGCTTAGTGGTGCATTCATAAGCAAATACTGGGGTTCCAATGGCACTTTCCATATGACTTAAGGAGTCACAGCTCCAGCCAATCATAGGAAGTTTAGTGAACCATAGAGGAATTACTGTGAGAATCTCTTTATAGAACTTTAGATCAGGGGACAATTATTTCAATACTATTGGTCTGTAGTTAATTGTAACCTAGAAGATTCTCTCAAATGTCCCATCGATTGAAATTGACTATATACTAGCCAACATCATGCAGGAAATATTAGGTTCAACCAGTGTAGCCCAATTTTGCTGAATATATCAATTCATAGCATTATATTCTGAAGTTTCTCCAATAACGTAAACAACCAAGGCATATTTCCATTTTGTAGCCTACTTTACCACTTCATTCTTATCTAATTTAACGACTAAATTCCCATTTACAATCTCCGAAGGTATATAAGTGTCATACGATTTTCAGCTGCGCGATTACCTGTGAATAAGTTTGCCCAGGGGCCTGTTCCATCAATTTTGCTAGGTAGATCAGCTGGTTGAGTTCCTTTCTGCCGCAGGGTTTTAGATATATCACTGATTGGGGTTTCCAACACTCTTCCATTGGATACATCTTCCAGATCTGAGATTTAGGGTTCAAGATGCTTTGAAACTTCCTCATCTACGTGTCCCTCATCACCAGGTGTAGACACCTGTGCCGGTGTTGTACTAAGGTCTAGCTTCTTAGCAGGTCCTGTTGAGGACGATATCCGCTTAGCTGCTAGTAAAGAACTTCTCTGGATATTGTTAGTCGGTCCTCCATGATAACTAGTTGTTTCGAATCTTCATTATTTGGTCTTTCCGAGGTTGGTCATGCCCTTTGCCCGGCCTTTATCCATGGATGAACAAGTGGCGTACGTTCAACTAGCCTGCACCAGGGCCATGGAAGAGGATAGAGGAGATGAATAGGCACATTTAGATATCTATAATATACAAGTGTGAGACTTTATAAAAGTGATTAAAACATCTTTTTTGAGATAATTTTTTTTTTTAAATTTATTATTTATTATATTAACTAAATTTTTTAAAATATATAGTAGGAGAATTAATTAATATTTTTCTTTCATCTAGACTTTCTAAAATATATGAACTCCTAAAATATATGGTATATATATATATATATATATATATATATATATATTCGTACTTTTTTTTTTTTTATTGTGCTAAAATGAATTTTTTAAAATGTATTTTTGAAAAGGAAAAAGGTGAAAACACTATAAGAAAATAACATGTAAAATAACGAACAATACTTAAAGTAAACTCTTATTCAATTTTTTTAATTAAAGACTATATGTATAGTTACCAATTAATTAGTTATGTCTCTGTTTCTTTACGTGAAATTGAAACTTTTTTCCTGTTAAAAATTCTCTTAAATATAGAAAGAGTAGTTCAATATTAATTATGGGGATAAAAACCTACCAACATTAAAATAAAATTTGTATGTTAAATTAGAGAACTCATCTAACTTGATTCGATTGCATGTCTAGATTGGTGGATGCTTGATTTTCTAGCCCTCAACTTCTTCGCTCAGACAAGAATTAGTTGGATCAAAATCGAAGCTTTGTGATCACTATTATTATTATTTTTTTATAGTTTACAGGTTGTTGATTAATGCCAGTTGGCTTTAAAGAATTTGTTGTGTAAATGTTAGGTTTAATTATATTGTTTTAATATTATTATTATTATTATTATTATTGTTGTTGTTGTTGTTTTATTTTAATTTACAGATGCTAGATGAATGTGGATCGGCTTTGAAAATTTTTTTAAGTAAAAGTTTGGTTTAATTGTATTATCGTAATATCTCTATTATTTTGTGCTATTTTAGAGTTCGTAGATGAATCTCGATCAATTTTGAGAATTTTTTGTGTGTAAAATTTAAGTTGAATTGTATTGTTTTGATAGCACTTTTATCGTATTATTTTGTTGCAGTTTACAGGTAAAGGTGTCAAACGGGCCGGGCTGACCCGGCCCGAAACGCCAAACCGGACCGGTTTGACCCGGCCCGGAAAGCCCTAGGGCTTTAGGGTACCAGGTCCCGGTCCGGTTTTTTTTTAAAATTGGGCCCGGTTAACCCGGCCCGGACCAACCCGGTCCAGGCCCGCCGGTTAACCGGCCCGGCCCGGCCCGGTAACCCCAAAAAATAAATAAATAAATAAATAAATAAAATTTAATCTGTTGGGCCAAACTAGCCGTTGGCCCAACGGTAATATTACCGTTTTTGGGTCCAAACGGCTAGTTTGGGTCCATTTGATTAAAAAAATATATATATATATATAAAATATTTTTTAATCCTCAAAATAAATCTATAAATACCCTACAACTTCAAATCATTTCTCACACAATTTTTCACTCTCTCAAATCTCATTCTCTCTCAAATCTCAATTCTCAATTCTCAAATATTCAATATATTTAATTCCTTAAAGTGTTCACTTTAATTTTTAAATTTTTCGTTTACAAAGTAAGAGCGGAAGTTTCTAAAGTCGCAATCTTCGGATACTTCCAAAATTTGGTATTGTCGTTCCATCTCTTACGTTTAATTTTTATTTATTGTATTAATTGTTTAATATTTAATTTTATTATATTTGTGTATTTTGAATATTTTTAGTTTAATTTAATTTATATTATGGATAAATTAAAAAACCTCGCTGCTAAAGGTGTTAAAATTTTTTGTCCCGGAAGCGGTAGTGGTAGTAAAAAGCGAATTATTAGCGGTAGAGGTAGTTCAAGTAATAGATATACCCGTGTGACTTCGCCTCCGGTACCGCTTGGTACACCTTTTGAGGAAGAAATAGGTGTAGGTGCTCACGATATGGATTATGTAGAATTTCAAGAAAATTACGGTATAGAAGAAGAAAATGAAGTAGATGCAGTTAATGTAGACGAAGATGATGAAAATATTGCTGAAACACCCGCAGTAGGAGATGCTAACGTTAGATCTGAATCAGTTAATCTCCCTTCCCGTCCTCCCAGTGCCCCAAAACCCCGTAAAAGAACTAGTATTGCATGGCAATTTTTTGAACGTATATCAGATATTGAGGTGCAGTGCAATATTTGTCAACAAATATATAAGCATAGAAGTGGCGGTAAGCAAGGGGGTACGGGTACGTTAATGAGACATATAGCCGAAGATCACAAAAGAGAGTTAAATATTGCAAAAGGTGGTGGGGATGTTGGTGGGTCAACGCAAACTAGAATGGACCCAACAACCGGTCAAGTAGCGAAAAAGTATAATAAATTGAGGGACCGGGAAGAAATAGCTAAAATGGTAGCTGTGGGTTGTTTGCCTTTTACTTTTCCTTCTTCTGATGCTTTTATCCGTTATATACAAGCAATTTATAATCCTATGTTTAATGGTATTCCTAGAACTACTTGTCGGTCTGATATTTTTAAACTCCATTCACAATATTGTTTTTATTTATCAACATTCTTAAAAAATATTCAATGTAGATTGTCCCTAACTTCTGATCTTGGTCGTGCTGTTAATAAAAATGATTATTTAACCGTTACTTGTCATTGGATGGATAGTAATTTCATAATGCAAAAATGTATTCTTGCTTTTTTATATGATGAAGATCGCAAACATACTAGACAATTTATTGCTGATTCTATTATTAAAATTGCCGGATATTATGGTATAGAAAATAAAATTTTATGTATTGCTTTTGATAATGCTTTTAACAACAAGAATGTTATAACAAAAATAAAATCTACGTTATCTCCACCCTTTCCTGAAATTTTCCATATTAAGTGTGCATGTCATATCTATAATTTAATTGTAAAAGATGGTCTTGACTTTTTTGAGGTTTATATTGAAAAAATTTGTCTTGCCGTAGGTTTCATTCAAGAAAATAATCGTAGAGCGAGAATTAAAGAATTTAAAGTTAAATGTCAAGAGAATGGACTTACACCGATTTTAATGCCTGAGGAAATTGATATTAGATGGAATTCTACGTATGAATTTTTAAAAACTTGTTATAAATATAGAATTCCTATTACACTAACTTTTAACCAACACTGTGGTTCTTTTGCTGATTCTGCTGATTGCATGTTACATAATTCTGATTGGGTTATAATTAATGATCTTGTTAAGTTTTTAGAAAAATTTTATGTAGCTACGGTTGAATTTTCCGGTGCATACTATCCTACTGTTTGTAATATTTTGGCATATATAGCCGATATTTCTGGTTTGCTCCAACAATATAAAAATAAAGAAGGTTATAAAGAAGCTGTTGGCGCTATGTTTACGAAATTTAAAAAATATTTCTTCCCGATTCCCCCTATTTACTTGGTTGGTGCTATGTTAAATCCGTGCATGAAATTTAATCATATGTGTCACTTTAGTACTCTTATTTATGCTAACTTAGAAATAAATACTAACCGTGAGTCTGAACAAGAGCAGCCTGATTTGTGGACGGCTACGGCTGATGCAAAAGATTATATAGAAAAATTATATAATCACTATGCTGATTTATTTGATTCAGCCGTACCTACAAATATCAGTCCAACTGTCGCTCCTCATCCTCCCGAGGAGCCATCATCTTCTAAAAGGTCGGCACATAGTGGTTTTCCTGATTCGTTTTATGATTTAACTTGTTGGAACAGTGTGGATGAGAGAGCTTACACATCAACTTATCGGGAAGAGCTGAAATATTATCTGCGGACGCCACCAGAGGATCGCAGACGACAGATCAACTCGCTGGATTGGTGGAGGAATAATGAATCACAATATCCTGTACTTTCAAGATTAGCCAGAGATATCTTGAATGTTCCAATGTCAACCGTTGCATCAGAGAGCGCCTTCAGTCAGGGACGACAGCAGCTTGGAGACAACCGACACTCATTGGGAAGCAACGCAATGAATGTTTTAGTTTGCCTTAGAGATTGGATTAGAGCAGAAAGAAGAAACCAAGGAATGGAACCAGAGCCAAGCGACGACCTCAAACTTGAAGAAATAATGACTTCACGGGAGAACTCAACAGAATCAAGTCCAATGCATGGGTTTGCCCCCGTTGACTTCGACTATCCTATGCAAATTCCAATTAATATTAACATGAATGAGTTGGAAAAAATGATGCATAATTTATAGATTTTTCATTCATGTAAATTATAAATTTTGGATCATTTTGCAATCAATAAAATTCCACAAATTCATTCACTCCTTAGTCGTTGTTTTTTTTTTTTTTTTATTTATCAATTTAAAGTTTTAATATCTTCTATACAACTGTATATTTAATGTATACATGTGTATATGTTTATATATCTTATATAGAAGTGTATATTTAATGTATACACGTGTATATATCTT
Organism: Capsicum baccatum var. pendulum; assembly: GCA_030864225.1. Classification (NCBI taxonomy): domain Eukaryota; kingdom Viridiplantae; phylum Streptophyta; class Magnoliopsida; order Solanales; family Solanaceae; genus Capsicum; species Capsicum baccatum. The sequence goes on from CM061560.1 coordinate 44,717,566, forward strand.
CTATAGAAGTGTATATTTAATGTATACATTGTGTATATAGCGTATATATAGTGTATATTTGACCGTTTTTTATCCGGGTTTGACCGGGTTTGACCGGGTTTGACCGGGTTTTAGCGGGTTTGACCGGATTGGGTTAAGTGGGCCGGTTCTGGGTGGGTTTTATTTTTTTTACTGTGCGGCCCGGCCCAGCCCGGCCCGGTTAAGGCCAAAACCGGCCCGTCACCGGCCCGTAACCCGGTTAGAGAGAGGGGGCCGGTTCTGGGTTGACCCGGCCCGGCCCGTTAGACAGTCTTATTTACAAGTGATAGATAAATATTGGTCGGCTTTGAATTTTTTGTATGTAAAGGTTAGATTTACTTGTATTATTTTGATATCCCTATTATCGTATAATTTTGTTATTGTTTACAAGTGGTAGTTGAGTGTTAGATGATTTTGAGAAAATTTTTATGTGTAAAAATTAGATTTAATTGTATTATTTTGATGTCTCTACCATTGAATTATTTTGTTGCAATTTACAGATGGTAGAGGAATGCCGATCCACTTTTAAATATATTTTTGGTAAAGATTAGGTTTAATAAATAAATTTTTCATCTTAACATACTCAAAAGATATTAAATTTAATTATTATATTCATCTTTATTATTTAAACAAATATATTGTTTAGTGTAATATTTGAACTCATTAAAATGAAATACACGCGTAAGATGCGTACATTTAAACTAGTATATATATATATATATATATATATATATATATATATATATATATATATATATATATATATATATATATATATATATATATATATTGGTGTCTAATAGGCAATAATCATAATGTAAGGCGTCTAAATGAAAAAAGGTGACAACTTTAGGGGCTATCTATATATTGGCCTTTGAATTTTCAATGATGAAGTTTAGCTTTCGACTTTTCTGGAACAAACTTCATTTCACCTTCAAATTGCTAAGTTATCTAAAGTGATGTCTAATTCCATTTCTTATTCTCATATTCTCACCTTATATTTGCTAAGTAATCCTAAGAGATGTTTATTCCCATTTCGCCATACTCATGGACCTTCTGATATATCACAGACCTCGAAGTTGAAAGGGGCATCTGACTGGAGGGCTTGACAGAGGAGCAGATCTCAAAGGCTCTTGAAGACCTCGTGAATAAATCTTGATGACATAAAATCTGTAAAACAGTCTCGAGTATCCTCAGCGCAATGCTTTAAAAATAATCTAGTTGACTATGTTATTATGAGTTAGCTATAATATGCATTAACATGTACCAACTTGGTCATCATTGCTGTCCAAACTCCAAAAACCATATGCAACTTTAGATATTTGGTATTTTGTATACTTTGGTTTTGCTATTTGGAAAGCCAGGCACTTGAAATGCTTTGCTATTCGCATTAGAAGTTCAACATCATTTCTTGTGCTGTTGTGCATTTGATCATATGATTGAGGTCCATCAGTTGTGCTTCTTGTAACTGGGTCACTGTTTGCTGTCCATGACATGCGACTCTTGCACTAGAAACCATCTCTGTTTCTGTTGCATATAAACATAGCATATCGGCAAATGGACTTGCTTTCCTGGCCGAGGTAATCCCAAATGTACTGTGTTACCGCCATCTTTAGGTAGGGATGCAAACAAATTTTTGTATTGTGAAATGAAATTTATCTTTGTTCTTGTCATTTTCAGAAGCTAAGTGTTATTATACCGTCTGAGTTCAAGAATGTTGACATGGAAGAAATGTTTGTTCATTTATATAAAAGAGGGGACTCTCTGGAGTGCTGAATCAGTTCTACTGATATTTGAGCTGTGTATAACCATCCAACCCATCTTTTAGATTTTATAGTGCAGCTGGAAATTGAAATACAAAATCGAATAGAATATCTACTAGCTTTTTCCATGATTGGGAAAAGAATTAGAGTCAAAATCATTTTAGGATGTGACCAAGTTATTAATTTGTTAAAGTGAATAATTATTTTTGAGTATCCCTGAGGATTAGTAGAGCACAATTCAAAACCTCATTTAATTAGTGAATAGTGAATAATAGAGAAAAAATATTATTTCATCCCTAAATTTGTCAGCTTAATTTATTTTAGACTTTTAACTTAATGAACATTTATTTACCTTCCTTGATATCTTTAAAGTGAATTAATATAACCCCTTCTCAGCTCATACCAGTTGCACAACAGAAAGTGAATAATACACGGGTCACATAATTAACATGTCGGAGCCACGTAATTAACATATTAGAGCCACGCCAATTTCTTTTTTAAAAAATATCCCCATTAATTTGTATATTAAGTAATATTTTTTTTTAAAAAAAAAATCACCCCTGCCCCATCCTTCTCTTTTTTGAAATCGACCACCCCATCTGGTTCTGCAAACCCCACATCCCACAACCCACCCTCTCTACCCTAACTCTCTTTCTCACCTTCCTCAAAAATCCATTCATCCTTTTTTTCCTTCTATGAACACTGATACGAGTGAAAATATGAAAACGAAACACTAAAGACGAAAATAAAAAAACAAGAATTAAAAAGATAGATAGATCGACACAAGAAGAGGAAAAATAAGCAAACCAATGATCCTTAAACAATAATACCCTATAACGAGCACCTAACTCTTACGTAAACCCAAAGTGACATTAATCACTCGTAACCAACATTTAACACAATTCGAAAAGCTCCCAACAAGCTCTCATAAACACTCGCAAGTATATCTCTCAACATCATTCATCAACTAACTCTAATAAAAGGGAAAAACTAATTATTTATAGCCATGAGCTATTTATTATAAAATGGATCCAAAAGTGACTCAATATGATAAAGTAGTCCATTATACCTTTTTATCAATGCACTTCCTATGCTCTAAGCAATCATCCAAACGCGATCTTGTGCAATAAGCCATTGGATTGTATCATCGGGTATAGCTCCTCTCATGCGTCAAACTATCATCCAAATAGGTACTTGCTTCCCCAAGATGATCAAGTCTTTAGATGTTGTCCTTGAAGCATGGATCTCGAAAGATTGAAACTGATTAAGCTTGTATCATCCTCCCATTCTTGAAAAAGATTCGACCTTGAATCTAAATCTTTTATCGACTTACCATCACACTTTTAAGTTGGGATCCTTTGGTAAGAACTTCGTTAGGCCTTCAAGCTTATTTTCATAAGGCACTCTCATTGCATCCTCCCTTGGATGCATTTGTTCATAAACCTGCACAAAAGAAAGAGCGATACTAGATAAAATGCTAGTATCGTAGTTAGTGGGTAACAAAGGCCTAACATTGGAAGTGTTTTTGTTAAATTGGATTTAGTATGGTCTAACAACAATTTGTGAAACATGTTTTGTATTTGGTAGGCTTGAAAGAGTTTAGACACGAGGTCGAGGAATAGTATAAGAGGCTTTTAAATGGTCCCCAATGTTTTTCATCCTACCATCCATACTTTCCATTCTACAATCCATGTTTGACGACTTCTCATTCATGTGTGATAATCTCCTAGTTATTTGCTTCACATCTTGTCGCATTCCTGGGAGTGCTTCCAAGATGGTACCAAGAGTTGCTCCATCCACAGTCCTTAGTACACTTGAGAAAAGGGATGAAGCAAATACAAATGACTTAATTAAGAGTAAAAGAACTTGACTCAAAGAAGTTCATGTAGAAAGAACTGATAAAAGCACACAAAGAAAAAAAATACAAGATAGAAAAATGGACTCAAGAACTAATCAACAACTAATTAAGGTTCTTACTAATTGAAAATTAGTTTTAAGAATCAAGAAAGTGATTACGAATCAAGGAAATGAAATTAGAAGGTTAGAACCTGAGGAGAAGTCGATTTCAAGTAGATGGCCTATGTTGGATGAGGTGCGACCGCATGTAATGGCCTACTCTTACAGATGGCCCTTCGCAAGTCTCCAGTGTGCTGGAATGTCACCTGCGAAGTGACCTGTGTTCGCAGGTAAAGGACCTGCGTGAGCAGGTGCGTACGCAGAAGCTCTGTGACAACACAGCTGGAGCGCTTTGTGACAACACACCTGAAGCTTTCGAAATTTATCCTTTTATGGCCCTTTTTGCATTCTCTCTTTTGGAATATTACTTTTCTTTTTGAATATTCCTTTGTAGCAATATCCAAACACTTTCTCTTTCTTCTTCTTTTGGATCAAACACCCACTTTTGAATAATTTTCTTCAACAACATATGAATTTATGGAAGGACATCAAGAACAAGGTAATCTTCAAAAATTCATAATTTTCTCATTTCAATTTGAATTTACCCAAATTAGAGATTCGAGCTTATTTTGTATGGATAATAAATCCTAATGCTTATCAACCCTTAATTTCATTCCAAAATTTTCAGATGTAAAGGCCTATTTTTTATTTTCTTTAAGCTTTAAATTCGAATATGGTGGATTATTGAAACTTCTCCAAATTACATTAACTTTTAGACCTAAGTTCCTCTCAATGTAGAGAACACTTTTTTCAATAATTTCAACCTTCAATTCCAACTCAAAATTTATAGATCTAAATCTCATTTTTTAAATTTCTTCAAAATCAAGCTCCACAATGGGGTTTTCTCTACAAACTACTCAAATCAAATTTAAAGCTCAAGATTTCGACTCAATTAACACTAAAGGAAATAAATCTAGTGTTGAAACTACAAATATGACCCAAAACTCAAAAATATTTTTAAGGTGATCCTAAATGCCAAATGAGCCTAAAAGTGACCCAAAGAGCCAAAAACTCAAATAAAGAGACTCCTTCTTTTGCCATCATCATCATCATCATGGTGGATCACAATACTCCTCTTCACCTCTAAAGTTTTGCCACTTATCTTGAGTGTTTAAACTACGAAAATGACTCAAAACTCAAAAGTATTTTTAAGGTGACCCTAAATGTCAAATGAGCCTAAAAGTGACCCAAAGAGTCAAAAACTCAAATGAAGAAACTCCTCCTCCTCTCCAAATACACCTAAAAATGACCCAAAGAGCCAAAAACTCAAATAAAGAGACTCCTCCTCCTTCTTCTTAACAAATATGTTAAAATTCATAACTTTTTCATATGTGTTATGATATATATCAATTATAGTGAATGTCTATCAAGATCTAATTGATCTCTATCAGGATTTGATGTATTTATCTTTTAGTGTGAAACTAGGGGCAAATTTTTCCTATAAATAGAAGGGCTTCCTTCATTGTAAATCATCCCTCAAGAGAAGTAATAAGAATCACTCTCTCTATTCTCTCTACTATTCTTCTTGTTCTTTCTTGTTTTATAACATGTTATCAGCACGAGTCTCAAACCAATTGAGATAGATGAACAAATAATTTTAGCGAGAAAAGTACAGTCGATAAGAACAAAGTTTGTAACACAAGGTCATGCATATTTCGAATACAAAAGGTTGAGCAAATTTTTTTTCTCTATCCGTGTTTGCTCCCTCTTTGTGTTTGTGATTTATATACTTATATTATACTAGAATAAACTTAGTCTTGAGGATAGAAAAAAAATCAAACGCCTAACCACTTTAAATATTGGAATATATTAGTCAGAAAATAAGTGTCGTTATTTCAACCTTGTGTGAAGTTCCCATTGCATATCTACGTAATTCTTGTGGTTAACTATAATCTTATGTATTATTATATTATTTTTATACATTAGATAGAAGTCATGCTTTCCAGCAACCGATATTAATATTGTTTGTAAATAAATAAAATAAGCATGTATATGCTAATTGGTAAAATACAAACAATTCACACTTATTCTTGAATTATAGGAAGATATTATTTTTAATTTCATATTTATTTGTATTTTCTATTAATGATATAATTATTATTGAATTTGTTGGATCTAAGGGAACGTAATGGTTTGAAACCATTTATACTTTAAAATTTATTCTTGAAGAATAATATTGTTTAAAGGGATTCAAGTCCCATCGAATTATGCCTAAGATGCCTCTATATGGATAAGATGTGGAGTTTGAATCTCAATACGCCATATTGATTATATTATGATGGCTAAGGCAAAATAATGGGTGTTTAATGAAAAGTCATGAAATTCGATCCATTGAATATGCTCCATTCCATGAAGTGAATGTGGTAGCAATATATGATAAGTCTGAAATATGACAACTTACTTAATTCTTGAGGTGTATGTGGTAGCAGTGTATAATATGTCTGAAAGAAAACAAGTGATTGAATGCACGAATATATGCGTGGAGGGACAATATGATAATGATCATCAAAAGTGATGATATTTTCACACGCTTATATGATTATAAGATATACTAGAGAAAACTTTTCTACATCATATGTATGCCTCGATTTGCTTCTGAAGTAGAAAAATCTTGAAAGAGGTTATAAGCTATCATAATTTGATAGACTTAAGGCACGATTATATTCCATTCCTGGGAGAATGAGAAACTTATTAATGCAAACGTGCACTTGATTATGATTGTATCACAACTCACCTCCGAAAGAGGTTGAATAATTTTGAAATCTACTTCTGAAGTAGTAAATCTAAAATTTATTCATATAATAGTAAATCTGAAATTTACTAAAGCAAAAACACATATCATGGTAAACTTGGAGTTTACTAGATTAAAAGTTCATAAGTTGACATGAACGATTGCGATATCCCGAAGATGTGCATACTGAGTATTGAACATATATTGAAGAATTAGAAAATTCTTCATGAACTTTAATGTTGCTTGTTTTCATGATCATTTGGTTGGACCAACTAATTTTGGGACTGGATCTCTCAAAATCTGAAAAGAATAAAAGATGAATAAGGACCCGTTCGCCTATCATGTGATATATTGAAAAGATGTATCAATAAGATGATCACATATACATTCATGGTCAACCTACGTTTGACATTCATAAAGTTACTTGTTCAATATAAATTGAGCATAATTTTCAGATTGTGTAATCAAGATAATTCATCTTGACGATGATGGTTTAGCATTAAATGCTTTCCATAAATAGTTGAACCATTACTAATGAGAACAAAGTTTCTTGTATTGGTATGAAATATGATATATTGCATACAATAGCACTTGTATGCATTAGACTAATATATTATGATTATTTCTTCTCTTTCAATTGGTTCAAGGTCAGGAACCAATTATTCTATCTAATAGTTTTGATGCGTGGTATACGATTAATAAATATACCATGATGCACAAAGATGAATTCTTCAAAGAAGATAGATGATGTATGTTAGTTTTCCTAACATAAGGGGGGGATTATAAGAAGCTATGAAATATGTTAGGAATTATCATCAGATCTTCATTCAAAAGATAATTCAAGTCAAATGTCAAAAGCATCTCATATTTAGCTGCAAGTGCTCCTATTTTGTGTCCTTAAAGGATAAAGTCTATGCATGCGTGAAGCTTGATGGACCAATAAGTTCCAAATGAAATAATCCTTGAAAAGGATAAGGATCAAATAATCATGATAAGAAGACAATGTGCTCTTGAAGAGACTACGACATAACACTTCATGAAACCTTATGAGAGGTTTAGGTACCTGAAAATAATAAAGTGATGAGATCTCAAAATATTATGTCTCATTGTGAACCGATACAAAATAAAAAATCATCAATGATATCTTTGATACAATATTGGCGCAATATTGTAAAAGATTATGAGGATCTGAATTCTACGTTAATTTAAGCATGCTGACGTAGAAATATTTATCAAGTGACTTGAAAGGATGCATTTTGATAAGCGTAAAACTTATTTGATTTGCAGTTCAGATACTTGAAGATGTCACACTTGACATGTTGGATATTGTTACTTGACAAATATCCATATGAAAATCCCTAAAGGATTCAAAATGCCTGAAGCATATAAAGTTTCTGGGAAACTTTTTATTATACTCATAAGATATAATTTGATGATTTGAGTATCATTGAAACTCTTGGAGAGTTTTCAAAAGCAATAGTGTATTTGCTTAAATGAGAAACATGCAAAAATTAAATAAGGATCCATTCTGACCTCAAGAAAAGAATGTGGAACTCCTTGGTTATGAAGTACCATATCTTAGTGCAATTGATGCACTAATGTATCTTGCAAATACTACAATGCCTGATATAGCCTTTTTTTAGTTATTTCTTAGCAAGTTTGCAGTCCCGATCATATTGGTCATATTAATTTTGGGTACTTATCTGACATACATAAAGCTCGGTCTCAAAAAGGCTATGTGTTCATATATGGTGGTACTGCAATATCTTGGAGATATACAAAGCATTCTATCGTAGCCACTTGATTGAATTATGCTGAGATAATAGCTATTCATGAAGCAAGCCGAGAATATGTATGGTTGAGGTCCATGATACATCTCATTCTAGAAAAATGTGGTGTAAAATATGACAATCTACCCACAATTTTATATGGATATAATGCATCATGCATAACACATCTTAATGGAGGATTCATAAAATGAGATAGAACGAAGTACACTTCATCAAAGCTTTTCTTCATACATGAGCTACAAAAGAATGGCGATATCAACGTGCAACAGATTCGTTATAGTAAAAATGTGGCTGATTTATTCACCAAGTCTTCTCCAATTACAACTTTTAATAAGATGGAGCACAAGATCGGGATGCAAAGGTTCAAGGATGTTCTCATTAGGGGTAGTTAACACGCGCTGTACTCTTTTTCCCCTTACGAGGTTTTTTCCCATCGGGTTTTCCTTGTTAAGTTTTTAATGAGGCAGCCGATATGTGTATTGTTAAAAATGTGTACTCTTTTTCCTTCACTAGATTTTTTTTCCTCCTGAGTTTTTTCTAGTAAGGTTTTAATGAGGCACATTATCGATCTAGACATTCAAGGGGGAGTGTTACGATATATATCAATTATTGTGAATGTCTATCAAGATCTATCAAGATTTATTTGATGTCTATCAGGATTTGATGTATTTGTCTTTTAGTGTGAAACTAGGGGCAAATTCCCCCTATAAATAGAAGGGCTTCCTTCATAGTAAATCATCCCTTAAGAGAAGTAATAAGAATCACTCTCTCTATTCTCTCTACTATTCTTCTTGTTCTTTCTTGTTTTATAACAATATGTATCTTTTTTATTTTTTGGAAAAATTGATGAAGTGTAATAGAAGTGGAAGTGGGGGAATAAAAGAAGTAGAAAGAGTATTGGGGTGGGGGGTGTTGGAAGAAAGAACAGAAGAACAGGGTGAGGGGATGGGACATCGAAGAAGAAAGGGCTGCCATTCTTTCTCTCTCTCCGAAGTGTTTTTTTAAGGTCATGTTAGCACTAGGGACAATATTAATTCACTTTAAAGTTGTTAATGGATTTAAATAAATATTCATTGTGTTAAAGATCTAAAATAAGTTGAGCGGACATATTTAGTGGTAAAATGTTGTCTTTTCTCTGAATAATATGATAATGTACTTGATAAAGATCTTAAAATAAATACTCTATCCGTTCGCTTTTACTTGTCACTACTTTTCTAGTTGGATTTCTATTTTTACTTGTCACTTTTGACATATCAATAAAAGATACTATTATTTCTTCGCATTAATTGTTTATTCTCCAAATCATTTTCAAAGTATATTACTCTAAACATTATATAGTTGGAGTAGTATTGTAAAATAATCATATAAATAATTTTTTTCTTAATGAGTATGCCATATCAAAAAGTGATAAAGTAAATGGAGAGAGTGAAAACATCAGAAAACTGTCGCACAAAAACATTAACAAACATGGATTTTTGGGTCGTTGGGCATGTAACCAATGGATTTGGCTCCTCTCCATTACACTCTCTCCATTTCCTCAAATACACATCTAGATGAATGACATTTGTCTAATTTATTTTTTATAGGTCAAGATTAGATCAATTTAACTAGCATCTTAACTATGATTAAAATATTAAATTTGAAAAGCATACTCTAATTTGGTATGCATATAATTAATCTTTTGATATTCATTAATTTCAGTTGTAAATTTTAGACTGAAAATATCGATAAGCTTGTTCATATATTCAAAATCTTAATAAAATTTAATAGCATCAAAATAATCATTATTGTTACAGTATCCTTCTCGTTTTTTTTTTTATATAGTCATCCTCTCAATTAAATTAAATTGAAAGAGAACTAAACCGAATACTATCATAATAATTTCAACACTCTAATTTGCTTTCCAATTGTCACTTGAAAATAGATCTCGAATAATATCTCAAAAATTTCATAAACTCATGAAATATTCACAAAAAGAAACTAAAACTCTCTTTTCTTGATAATCAAATACTTTAAAAAGATCTGCAAAACCTCCTTTATGAAGGTCAAATTCAAATCTTCTTATGTTAAAAAAATACACTATTAACAACCCTCAAATTACGAAAAAAATATATAAAAAAAAGAATCAAGTGAGGAACAGAATTACACTCATATTCTTGATCGATAAAATTCTTATTTCTTAAAAAAAAACTGAAAATTATAACTTTGATTTCACTCTCCTTATATGCTCTTTAATTTAATTTTTCAGACATTCTAAAATCAATTTCCTAAAATTTATGATCACATATAGTACTTTCCTTATTTAGACAGATTCGTGAATGGGAGGGGCAGGGAAGTTTGACGCACATTTGAAATTAATGATTACTAAAATATGTGGGGAGATTAATATTGGATGCCAAAAATAAAAAAAAATGTTTTCTAAATTTAATATTTTAATCATAGTCAAGATGCTAGTTAAATTGATCTAATCTTGACCTTTAAAAGATAAATTAGACAAGTGTCATTTATCTAGATGTGTACTTGAGAAAATGGAGAGAAAGGAGCCAAATCGTAAATAACTTAGAGATGTTGACATGTGGACATGACTCAAGTGAATTAGATCTTTCAACCCTTAGTAGCTTGTTAGTTGTGATTTTGACGAGATAAAATTTAGTATTCGGTAAAGGATGTGGTGCAGTTTCATATCTCGAAGTAGTGTGTCCGCAGATAAAATTCTACATTTGCAATTGACAACGTAATATCTCTCATTGTAGTATGTATCACAAAGACCTGGACCGCAGAAAAGACTGATAACTGATAACTCGAGTCTTCTTCCTAGGTTTTAGAATAGCCAATTTGTCTCTTGTACCCAAATTGCATATGGCCGCAACCCCAAAATCATGTGTATTTGTTGAAGGATGCTTGGATAGAGTAATTTTATCTATATAGCTTATAAGGTTAGGAATATGAATGGTTGCACCGGAGAAAGGATTGAAAAGGAATATACTACCGAGACTACGTTGTTGGAAAGCCAATCAACCATGAGAAGAACCACAACATTGACTCGCATCATTAGGTAGTGGTAGTTTGAGGTGCGAGACTATTTTATTTTTAGCCGCGTTTTATAAGCTTGAATAAGTGATAAAGAGGTGGTTATCTGTAAAGATCATTAGTAGAGGAAGTTCTTCGATTGAACTTGATTTGATGAGTTGTTTTAGGGTGTCATAATTGTTGGACACAAAGGAAAATCAGGACTTGCATACTAGGCTAAAAGCGTAAGTAATCGGAGATGGAAGGAAACTTTTGGAAATTCAAGTATCAAATCCAAAAACATTGCAACTTTCGAAAAATCAAGTGAAGTATCAAATTCGAAAGCATTGCCCAGTCTCTTGATCTTGACTTGGCATCCATTCGTACTGTTTCCCGACGTACAACAACAACATCAATAACATATTCAGTATAATCTCACAAGTGAAATATGGGGAGCAGAGGCGAAACCAGACTTTAAAGTCTGGGGGTTCGAAATACTATTCACTTCACCCAAATCTTTAAACATCGACGATGAACAGTATTCACTTCACCCACATTTTTTTAAGCCTTTCTATGCCTTTGTTCCAACTTTGAAAACCTTCCATTGGGAAAGATTCACTCACTTTTTTTTCATATCCTCCGAGCTCATTTTTAAACAAATAACAACATAAGCAAAATTCTGCATCTTCTTTAATGCTATATTCTAACCATTGAGAATATGGAGGTTTAAACCATTCAGGATTAAAGTGACGTGGTGTACCTCCAAAATCTCTTATGAGAAACTCAAATTTATCTGGTTGACAAGGTTTTTTTTGTATGTAATATCTCCGCATCCGATCACGTACATTTGGAGGAAATTCTGTAATTGATTTTCTTTCAGCAGGGTCTAATTTAAGATCCAACTTTGTCAATTCTTTGTCTTTATCCGATACTTCGAAAAGATTGATAGGCAATGAAAAACTTGACAAAGAAGAGCTAGGAGCAGTATCTGAAGGAATTTGAGGCTTGAAAAATTTTGTAATCATATTGTCACTTGCTTAATAATCCTACGAATCACAATTCATAAAATTTTCTACAAAATTATTCTACTGCATTGCAATCATAATTCACAAAATACGAAAAATATATGTTGCAACGGAATTGCAGAAACAATTCATACTAAAACATTTCAACCCAAAATCTAAAGTAAAATTAAAAATCACAATTTATTGGTCACGACTCATGAATTCCGATGCAAAACTATGAGACTAGCAATAAGCAATCTAGCATCTACGAAAACTGAAAGAGAAATGGAAACCACATTACATACCTTGGAAGAGCTGCAAAAGTGCAATTTGGGATTTGGATAATGCCGTGGGTATTGAGATTTGGGTAAAGTTTTTTTTCTCCTTTCTTTAATAATAATTAGTTTTTTTTTTTGGTTTTATAAAAAAATGTAAAAGTGTGTGAATGTTGACTATTGTAAAAGGCTAAAAGCAAATAAAAAATGATAGTTAAAATGTAGCATGTGTAGCAAAGTGCAAGAGAAAAATAAAAGAGTAACTGAACGTTGAGCAAAATGTCATTAGTGGGGTTCAAACCCCCATCTTGGGGGGCTAGGTTGATACACCTACCACTGGACCAACAGATTACATTACTAGTGGGTTCGGACATATATAAACATATACGTTTTTTAAATTTTTATTTACAAATATAGAGTCTACGCAAAAGGTAGTGGGTTTGGCCGAACCCCCGTACAACACTATAGCTCCGCCCCTGATGGGGAGGGTCCTGTATACACTAACTAGTTTATAAGAGCCCTTTCAAAGAATTTGCTATATTAACACTCTGTTTGGACGATTGTTTTATATAATATCATAATGTATGGTATTGTACGGTATTGTATTGTACTATATGGTTTAAATTATTTTAATGAATACAATGTTTGAATAGATTGTATCATTTTCTGTTGTTAGATAATCTCACGCATAATAATTTGAAGGATAAACCTACTAAAAAAGTAGGACACAAGGTAGGGCTGTTATAAAAGATAGAACAAAGGATAAAATAAGATTATTAAATAATAAATAAATGTGAAATGAGAAAAAAAATGAAGGTAACCACATAATACCACCAAATTGGTGGTTACATAAAGTGAGGATTTTCATAGTTGTCTAACCATGGAATCAAACCATACCAGATAATTTTAAAAAAGAGTAAAACATCTAGTACCCCTGAATTATGACCAAATTTGTTACGACACACTCCAACTTCACGGGGTTTCTATTACCCTCCAAAGCTAAATTTTAGCATATTTTTGTCATCCTTTTAGCTAATGTGGAACCTTTTATCAGCTTTTTTAGCTGATGTGAAACCTTTGATGTGGACCCCATTTTATGTAATAAAGGTGCCACATCAGTACAAAAGGGTGATAAAAATACGCTAAAATTGAGTTCAGAGGTAATAGGACCCATGTAAAGTTGGAGTGTGTCGAAGCAACTTTGACCATAGTTCGAGAGGTTGTTGGATGCTTATCTATTTAAAAAATAATTAAAACAAATATGGTACTCTTAATAACGATACCATACTATATAAATAATGAGTAAAGGACTTGTGTTTGCGTAGGAAAAGGAAAATAATCAGAAACTTGTTATAAATAATATTGATGTCTAAGTTTGTAGGAATGTTTATAAAAAAATATAAAGAGTATCTATGAAGATATAGAGAGTATCTATCATGATATGAAAGATATGATATCAATATCTTTCTAGAGAAATGCTATTTAGAGAAATTAGTTTTTTAATTATAAATCATCCTTGGTTCTACAAGAAAAATAAAGAAATTTCCTCTTTTTTCTTCCTTATTAATCTTATTTATTCTATATTAGCTTATACCACATTGTAAACACGATTTTCTAACTAATTGTGACATCTACTTCAATCCACGGTAAGCTTAAATCTTTGGTATGGTATGAAATCCATTCAATAGTAGTATTGTTATAAGGGGATCATACGTTTTTGCAGTTCTTCTACCAAAAAATTCTATTAATATATCATTGCAAAGAAACTGTCCAAGTGGCAGGAAAAGATAAGAATAAAAAGGAAAATACTTCATAACATAAAAACAAGCAATGTATGTTTATAGGTACGTTTACAGAGGTAAGATTTTGATAGTAATATTATATGGCAACTATTCATGTAGGTGTTTGTTTCTTTAGTTAACACACAACATAATTCATTTACATTGTATTGTTTAGTTACATGGATATTATATAGTGTATCTTAAATTAAATGTAGCAGTACTGTAATTCTGGGAGACTTTATAAGAAATATTTGAATATCAACCGTGGTAAAATTCTCTATAAGCTTATTGTTGTTAACCGTTAAAAGTGGTATTAATTTGAAAGGTTCAAGGGTAAGACGGTGGATTCAAATCTCATCCCATTAAAAGGATATTGTGTTAAAATCTCGATGAACCATGATAATAAGGTGTTGGGTTTAAGTCTCTTTGATTTATGGTTTAAGATATTTTTATATGAATAAGACGTTGAGTTTAAATCTCAATGCACATATTGATGATAAAATAACTAATTAGACTGTAACGATCCAAGACTACCCCCTAATCATCACACGGTGCTTGCAACCACAAGTGATCCCAAACTAACCCATGAAGTGACATACTGTTAAGCAACTGAATTATAACATAATAAATAGTTGTTCTGCTGGGCGAAAACATAATCATACTAAAAATTTAAAATAGATACAATACTGATAAAGCTTTACAATATGATTAATCTGAAGGATGAAACTGAAATTACATGGCTGACTTTGACTGACATCTATGAAGCCTCTGTTATACTGACTATAGATAGCTGGGACATGCCTCCAACTACCACTAATCAATACATATGAAAAAAATGAACTGTACATAAACTAAAACTGTCTGGAGTTCCCGAAGTAGGAGAACTTATCACCTACTGGCTGGAATCTACAACTGTCTGATCATGATGCGTAGGGTATAACTGATACCTACATTATGAGACAATGTAGAACATAGAAATATATGTGGATTAGTACTTCTAGAATATACTGAGTATGCAGGGGTGAATGCAGTAAGTAAAACTAATTTCATACGTAATAGTAAAAAATGCATGCTAAGTGTAAGTAGACTTAACAATAGGCTGGAATAAACTAAAAACTGAAATATCTTAAAGCATGAGTGACAAACATTTTCTGATAAGATGGTGAATCTCTACACTTAGTTTCTGTAAACTTTACTTTAATGATATAAGCATAACTGAAGCTGGGATATGATAAAACATGGATACTGTATGAATACTGGGTCTGAAACAACGTGATGGATACTGACATAGATTTATAATCTGAATATATAATTACACTGAGCACGAATGCATAAACATACCAACTTATCTGATTAACAGAATGAATAATAGCTGAATACTGGGCATGTAAGATTGAATTGTACTTAGTCTGAATAACTGGAATGAAACTGTAGAGTATTATGCATATGAGGAAGGGACTGACTGAGTAACATGAGATAACTGAGCATGAATTCATGAAAATTGTATTATCTGAGAATGCAAGACCAAGCATATAAAATGATTCTGAAATAGTCTGTAAACTAAGGTACTGAAATACTGATAACTGAATAACTAATAACTATACGCTATGGTCAAGCAAACCTGAAAATAAACTGAGTTACTAATTTGATTACTGAACTGAGACTGTGACTAAGACTGTAGCTAAGATTGTAACTAGAATTGAATATTGAGTTTTGATAAATGATAGATACGATTACTGATAACTAAGTTACTGATAATTGGGTGACTATTTCTGACAGTCCTGATTCTATAGACTTGAACTGAGTTCTATACTGAGACTGAAGCTGAAACTAAAACTGTGGGCGATATTATCTAACAGACATGCCCTATCTGAGCTAATCGGGGTACAACCTGTAACCCCAGTTGGAAGGGTGTCAGTACCGTGCCACGAGTACTAGCACTGGATGTATAGATCCATTATACTAATGTACTGTATTGTCCTAAAGGACTAAGGGTGTCAAGCCTGAACTGACGGGTGACCCCTGAGAGGTAGTCAAGCCTGAACTGAAGAGTGACTCCTCAAATCCTAGCTGGCTACATAGTTTTGGAGTATAGGGACTGCTACTAACGACTCTGCCTATTTGACGGGGAAGTCGCCATCCCTACACTCGCTCGGTGCTAAGTCCTACTCCTAATTGAATGACACTGGAATACTAGCTGGTGCATGCATTGATAACTGATAAGCTCAGGTCATGGTATTATAAAAATAACAGTGCATACGGAATCTGAGGTAATTATTAATGTATAACTGATAATGGAACTGAAACTGGACTGAGCTAACTTAATTGGACTCACAATTTACCATATTACTAATTGAATGATATTTTCTATGGTATAACTAAAATTATTCTGTAGATTCTGGAAAACTAGACAACAGCTAAATTTTGGATATTCATAACCCCCAACTGAATATACACCGAACGGATTGCTAAATTGTACTACGCTGGACTGAATTATTACTGATCGTGTTAATTGACTAAACTGGGCTAAGTTTTGATGTTAGACTGAATATACTGAGTTCTGTAACTGACTGAGTACTACTATACGTGACATTACTGAGACTATTCTGAAGCTACTGCAATTCTAGGTAAACAACTAGATTTTGGATATTAAATACGCCAAGGACTCCAAAGAATGAAATGTAAAGCATGGAATGATCTTAAAAAGTAGAACAATAGATACTTGTTAACAATACATTTACCTAGGCATTTTATCAAACACTTGAAATACATGAACTTGTACATGGTAATATCTTAAACATGGGAGCATAGGATGGTTACATAACTAAAATCATGAATTGGGGAAATTTACATGAAATTCACTTGAAATAGGATATGGGCATTTCATCACAACATGTAAGGATCGACATGTTGAAAGCATGAATTTAAAACATGAAAATATTTCTAATTATCTTGAATATGGGATCCACTATGGAATCAAACTAAAAGTCTAAGGACATGATACGTAAGCCTTTGTTCAAAATCATTCTTGTAGGCATTTCATCAAAAACTTGTATTTCATGGCTTAGGCCAAGCATAGGGAATAGTTGAAAATAGTAGTAATAACATGATTTCACCTCTAAAATCACCAATTTGGGGTTTAAATTTAGAAAACAATACCATTCAAGAACGTAAGGTTTAACATCACCAACAATGTCATGGAAACATGATATAAGCTTGAGATTCATGAAAATTTATAAGCAAAATTCATGGGAACATGTAAAGATTATAACTTTAAAACTTGAAATTTGGGTTTTGGGCTCCATGGGTGAAAGAGGACCCATGGATGAACTCCCACATACCTTAATAGGCTTGATTTGATGTAGAAAACTTGACTTTGAAAACCTTGGAGATGATCTTGAAATATTTTCTTGAGATTCTTGGATTCGGGAACCAAATTCTTGTTTTTTCTTGAAGATATGGTAATGAAGTCTTGAACTTGTTGAATGGGGACTAGGGTTGTTTTTGAGGGAGGCTTGGAGAGAAATTATGATTAAAGGGGCAAATAATGCTCCCTAAGGCTTTAATTATCTATTATGGACGAGTTAGAGTGGAGGAAAAGACCCTTTTGCCCTTAAAAATAAGAAAAAAGAACCTAGGAATTAGGTGCGTGTGACAGAGCGTGCATTGCACGCTAATCCGCGCAGCTACTGCCTTTCTCACAAAATGGCTATAAATTTTTGCTCGGGTATCGTATTGAGGCAAAATTATTATCTTTGGAAAGCTAATTCAATTATCTACAATATAGTCGATCTTGAACTACAAAATTTTATGGATATAAAAATTTGTAAATGTTCAAAGTAGACCCTTGTAGAATCAAATACCAAACTTGGACGGATCAAAGGATCTTAGCTCAACATGGATCTAAATGATTTCTATGAACATTTTTAACCTTATTAGCATTTCACACACCAGTATAAAGATCATGAAACTTATATTCACTTGGTAATCACTTGGATTATAGCTTATACATGTAGGAACGACGGTTCATAGACTAGCCCAAAAATGCGGGGTATTACATTATCTCTTCTTGGGAACATTCGTCCTCGAATGAGACTGGTTATACTGGGAGTACTGTATGAAGGTAACTGAGATCATATTCTGAACTTGACTGACTTAAAAAATGATTGCATAACTGATTCTGAAATATGATACATGAAATGAATATTATGAACTGAACTAATTTCTTGAATACATGCAATGACATGAGAATGATTGTAAGTCTTGGATAGAAACGAGAGAGTCAACTGATGAGTAACTATTACTTCAAGTTGGATCCTATTTTGTGAAGAAAAATAAAAGGTTTAGGACATGAATACTCGGGGTATTACAATACATCTCCCCCCTTGGGATACTTCATCCCCCAAATGGTACTGACTTGGTTGAGATACTAAGGAAAGACTGAGATGATGCACGAGAAACTTATGGACTGAATCATGACTGAATATCTGGGATCTAAAACTAATTCATATGCATAAACTGATCTAAATTCGAAATTTGCATAAACATGAATTACCTCATGAATAGGAAAGATGGAAAACCATAGAAACTTATCTGTCTGACTGCTAGAATGGATTACTGGCTATACGGACTAAATTATATTGAAACCTTACACTCAACTATACATTCCATTTGTACACCAACATGACATTCAAGCCTATCTTCATTATCACACATGAACTTATAGGTAAACCACCACAAAAGCATCTTTCTCATTTTCTCTAAATATCTATCCTTAAAACTTTCATGTACTAGCCTAAGAAAAGACACATAGAATTTCAAAGGTCACTGAAAGTTAGAACACAAGGACCTGAAGCATGAAAGAATAACTTTGACACTCAACTGAGGTTTGAGGAATAAAGTATCAATGACATGAATTCGTCAAAGAGGTCTGAATTGAGGACATACATGGCATAAACTGAATTTAATTGATCATTATGAGTGTAGAATGAGTATCTGGATCTGAACATATTGTAAAACATTAGTACATGAGTCATGAGCTGCATGACCTAATTTTGGAGTTCATGATTTCATGGAATATGATTTATACTGCTGAGTGAACTAAAACTCCTCATACTAGAAACTAAAAATGTGCATGATTTTTCTATAAAGTGCATGAATATGAGCTGTAGTAAGGGAGCTAATATGTTAGGCATGAGTAAATATCATGATAACTAAAAAACTTTGCACTGAGATAAGAATAGGTTGGGAATCATCCTCCCTTACTACTTTTACACACACACACACACACACACACTAACACTACTACTAGAATCTGAGAGCCTGACTTAGTTACTTGTTCTATCATCTCCCCCTTAGATTTAAGCCATTATCTTAAGTTTGTGACCACTTTACTAAACTCTAAACTAAGCTGCAATCACTTTACTCTAGTGTCTGGGGTATAATATACAAATGAATGATAAACTTATCCATACCATCATACTTAATCTCGAATCAACAAACTTAAATTCTTGCCTGCACTGTTCAAGCTTACTCTAAACTCTACTACTGCTAAAATTTTGGGTTTATACTTTTTACTCTAAATCACATACTGTAAAAGGGATTCTGAGAAGGAAATCTGAAAGCACATCTGACTTTGGCTTAATGCATGATTTTCATGAACATGAATGAAATATTTCAAAACTTATGACATAAGGGTACTGATGGGATACTTTCTGAGCCAAGATGTAATCCCATAACTATCTGTGGGGATTGGCTGAGGAAACACTGTCTGTAGGTATATAAGCATCACTGTTTCTGTTGCCTCAAAACTAAAGAAGAGTTAGCATGAATAGAGCAAGATGAGTATCTACATAAATTTCTTAGATAATACTTCTACTGCACGATTTGAGACTTGAAAAAAGGGAAACATTTCCTAAATGCCTTGTAGCCTCTCAAAGAAAAGTACAGACATCTCTGTACCATTCCGCAAGATACTACTATTCATGACTTTATAGACACCCAAGGACACTTGAACTCCGTGCTTTGATACCAAGTTTGTAACGCCCCGAGACTACTCCCTAGTCATCATATGGTGCTTAGAACCAAAAGTGATCCCAAGCTAACCCATGAACTGGCATAGTGCTAAGAAACTGAATTATAACATAATAAATAGTTGTTATGCTATATGGAAATATAATCATATTGAAAATATAAAATAGATATAATACTAAAAAAGCTGTACAATATGATAATCTGAAGGATGAAACTAAAATTATATGATTGACTCTGACTGACATCTATAAAGCCTCTGCTATACTGACTATAGATAGCTGGGATATGTCTCCAACTAACACTAATCAATACACATAAAAATAAATGAACTGTACATAAACTAAAACTATCTAGAGTTTCCAAAGTAGGAAAACTCATCACCTGCTGGCTGGAATCTGCAACTGTCTGATCATGATGCATAGGCTATAACTGATACCTACATTATGAGACAATGTAGTACATAGACATATATGTAGACCAGTACTTTTGGAATATACTGAGTATGCAGGGGTGAATGCAATAAGTAAAACTGATTTTATACGTAATCGTAAAACATGCATGCTAAGTGTAAGTAGACTCTCCAATAGGCTGGAATAACTAAAAACTAAAATATCTTAAATCATAAGTGACAAACATTTTCTAATAAGATGGTGAATCTCTACACTTAGTTTCTGTAAACTTTACTTTAATGATATAAGCATAACTGAAGCTGGGATATTATAAAACATGGATACTTTATGAATATCGGGTATGAAACTACGTGATAGAGATTGACATAGATTTAGGATCTAAATATACAATCACACTAAGAACGAATACATAAACATACTAGCTTATCTGATTAACTGAATGACTGATAGCTTAATACTGGGTATGTAAGACTGAATTGTACTTAGTCTGAATAACTGGACTAGAACTGTAGATTATTATACATATGAGAAAGGGACTGCCTGAGTAACATGAGATAACTGAGCATGAATTCATGAAAACTGTATTATCTGAGAATGCAAGACCAAACGTATAACATGATTCTGAAATAGTTTGTAAACTGAGGTACTGAAATACTGATAACTGAATAACTAATAACTATATGCTATGGTTAAGTAAACCTAAAACTGAACTGATTCACTGATTTGATTACTGAACAGAGACTATGACTAAGACTGTAACTAAGACTGTAACTGGAACTAAATACTGAATTTTATTAACTGATTAAGTGATAACTGTGATTATGATAACTGAGTGACTATTTTTGATAGTCCTAATTTTGTAGAATTGCACCGAGTTCTATACAGAGACTAAAACTGTGGGAGGTATCATCTAACCGATATGCCTCAATCTGAGCTAATCGGGGTCTAACCTATAACCCCAGTTAGAAAGGTGTCAGTACCATGCCATGGGTACTAATACTGGTTGTGTGGATCCACTATACTGATGTACTGTATTGTCCCGAAGGACTAAGGGTGTCAAGCCTGAACTGACGGGTGACTCTTGAAAGGTATTTAAGCCTGAACTAAGGGGTGACATCTCAAATCCTATGCTGGCTACATAGTTCTAAAGTACAGGGACTGCTACTAACGACTTTACCTATCTGATGGGGAAGCCGCCATCCCTACACTCGCTCGGTACTAAATCCTACTCCCAACTAAATGACACTGAAATACTAGCTGGTGCATGTACTGCTAACTAATAACTGATAAGCTCAGGTCATGGTGTTCTGAAAATAATAGTGCATAGGAATTCTGTTGTAATTATTAATGTGTAACTGATAATGGAACTGAAACTAGACTGAGCTAACTTTATTGGACTCACAATTGATCATATTACTGATTGAATAATATTTCCTATGGTATAACTGAAATCATTCTGTAGATTCTGGAAAACTAGACAACAACTAAATTTTGGGTATTCCTAACCCCCAACTGAATAGACACCGAATGGATTGCTAAACTGTACTAGGCTGGACTGAACTGTTACTGATCGTGTTAACTGACTAAACTGGACTAAGTTTTGATGTCAGACTGAATGTACTGAGTTTTGTAACTGACTGAGTACTACTATACGTGACATCACTGAGACTATTCTGAAGCTACTACAATTCTAGGTAAACAGTTAGATTTTGGATATTGAATACGCCCAGGACTCAAAAGAATGAAATGTAAAGCATGACATGATCTTAAAAAGCAGAATAATAGATACTTGTTAATAATACATTCACCTAGGCATTTTGTCAAACACTTGAAATACATGAACTTGTACATGGGAATATCGTAAACACAGGAGTATAACATGGTTACATAACTAAAATCATGAATTGGGGAAATTTACATGAAATTCACTTGAAATAGAACATGGGCATTTCATCACAACATGTAAGGATCGACATGTGGAAAGCATGAATTTGAACATGGAAATATTTCTAATTATCTTGAATATAGGATCCACCATGGAATCAAACTAAAAGTCTAAGGACATGATACGTAAGCCTTTGTTCAAAATCATTCTTGTAGGCATTTCATCAAAAACTTTTATTTCATGGCTTAGGCCAAGCATAGGGAATAGTTGAAAATAGTAGTAATAACATGATTTCACCTCTAAAATCACCAATTTGGGGTTTAAATTTAGAAAACAATACCAATCAAGCATGTAAAGTTTAACATCACCAACAATTTCATGAAAACATGATATAAGCTTGAGATTCATGAAAATTTATAAGAAAAATTTATGAGAACATATAGAGATTATGACTTTAAAACTTGAAATTTAGGTTTTGGGATCCATGGGTGAAATAGGACCCATGGATGAACTCCCACATACCTTAATAGGCTTGATTTGATATAGAAAACTTGACTTTGAAAACCTTGAAGATGATCTTGAAAGCTTTTCTTGAGATTCTTGGATTTTGGAACCAAATTCTTGATTTTTCTTGAAGATATGGTAATGAAGTCTTGAACTTGTTGAATGGGGAGTAGGGTTGTTCTTGAGGGAGGCTTGGAGTGAAATTATGGTTAAAGAGGAAAATAATGCTCCCTATGGTTTCAATTATCTATTATGGATGAGTTAGGGTGGAGGAAAAGACCCTTTTGCCCTTCAAAATGCAAAAATAGAACCTGGGAATTAGGTGCGTGCGACAGAGCGTGCGTCGCACGCTAATCGCGTGCAGCTACTACTTCTCTCACAAAAATATCCACAACTTTTTGCTCGGGTATCATATTTAGGAAAAATTGGCATCGTTGGAAAGATAATTCAATTATATACAATTTAATGAGTCTTGAGATGTAAAATTCTACATATATAAAAATTTATACACATTCAAAGTAGATCCTTGTAGAATCGAATATCAAACTTTGGAAGGATCAAAGGATCTTAGCTCAACATGGCTCTAAATGATTTCTATGAACATTTTTAACCTCATGAGCATTTCACACACTAGTATAAAGATCATGAAATTTATATTCACATGGTAATCTCTTGGATTATAGCTTATACACATAGAAACGATGGTTCATAGACTAGCCTGAAAATGTGGGGTATTACAAAGACAAAATAGTGTATTTTTGGTAAAAAATCATGGAAATTATCTTTTTGACTATGCTCCATTCCGTGAAGTGAATGTGGTAGCGTTGCATACTATGTCTGAAAGAAGACAAATGATTGACTGTATAAATATGAGTGTGGATGGAGAAATGATAATATTTTCAAACATTATTGTGATTACAATTGATATTTAGAGAAAAATTCTCTATATTAAATGTGTGCCTCGATTTTATACTGAAGTAGCAAGATCTTAAAAGAGGTTTTAAGTTATTATAATTTGATTAGTTTAAGACACAATTTATTTATATATATTTATATATATATATATATATATATATAATTGAATGAATGTGACATGTATTTAGTAAATATGTTGAACCATAACGCTATAACACACATCGTTATGGCGCTTTGGAACACTGCCAATCGCCACCTCTTGCAAGCAACCGGATAAACTCTGATTTTTGACTAACCCAGCACCAAGTCTTCAATAGATTTCTTGCTGGAGTTCCGTCCTTTAAGCCAGGGAAACTTCATCTACTTTAATTAATGATTTCTCGCCTTCAGCCTCTATACTATATTACATCAAATAGAAGCGATGGTACAAATATTGACCTAACCAATGAAATACTTTCATAAAAATTCTCGTAGAATCGAGAATGAAGTTTTCATTCTGTACATGCCATATCATGAATTAGTAACTGCTTCCAATTTCCAAAAAAATGGGTATGGGCGAACGACGGGAATTGAACCCATGCATGGAGGATTCATAATCTACTGCCTTGATCCATTTGGCTACATCCGTCCCCTCGCCTACTTACGTTCTATTTTTACATTATTTAAATTAGAAAACAAAAGATTCAAGTTTGAATATTTCTCTTCTTTATTATCTGAATGATATTATTATTTCAAAGATAAGAATATGAATCAAAGATCAGAATCTGAAGTCAATTTTTTTTTTGGAAATGGGAGAAAGCCTGACGGAGCAATGCCGCATGGAGGTAGAAGGCCCAGGGTCGTGAACGTCTTTTCCCGGAGAAGAGGCATCATCAAACGATACAAGTCCTGGATAAGAAACTACAACGCACTAGAACGCCCTTGTTGACGATCCTTACTCTGACAACATCTAGGGTTCCTCGAATAATTAAGAGTTAAGGGATTTATCATTCAAAGGGAAGTATACTACTCAAGAATTTTCTATTTTATTTGTTGGAATTGAATTTGAATAAAGAATTAATAGAAGACGAAATAACTAAAATCTTGTTTCGTCTTCATTCATAGTTGTGAAGATATCACGATCCACCTACTAAAGAGGTAGAATAATTGAGAATAAATATTCTAAAATTTGCTCTTAAGTAGTAAATATGAAATTTAATCTTGTAAAGTAAATCAGAAATTTACTAAAATAAAAGGCAAATGTCAAAGTAAACTTGGCGTTACGAGTACAAATTATTTTATTTGTTAACATGAATGATTTTTTATTCCAAAAAAGTGTATATTGAGTATTAGACATATGTTGAAGGAATGAAAATTTCTTCAAGAATTGTTGTTTGTTCTCATGATAAGTTGATTGGATCAACTAAAGTTGGATCTGGATTTTCTAAATTCTAAAAAGTATAAAAGGTGAATATGAACCCATTCACATTTCATGTGATGTATTAAAATAAATCAATAAGATGATCATATATGCATTAATTGTCAGCCTGCAGTTTGACATTCATAAAATTATTTGTTCAACGTAATTTAGTTAAGATCAGAATTTTCATATGGTTTAATAAAACAAATATCTTGATAATGCTGGTTTGGTGTTGAATGCCTCCGATAAATAGATGAACCATTACTTATGAGAACAAAGCTTCATGTGTTGATTTGAAATATGATATATTGCATATAATAGCTCTTGTATGCATTAAATCAATAAATTACGATTAATTCCTCTCTCTTAATTGGTTCAAGATCAGGACCCAATGATTTCATCTAATAATTTCTTGATGTGCGGTATATAAATAATAAATATACCATAGTGCACAAAGATGAATTCTTTAAAATAGTATTCGAATATATATGTTAGTTTTCCTAACATAAGAGGGAGATAATAAGCAACTAAGAAATATGTTGTGAATTATTATCAATATAATCCTCATTCAAAAGATAATTCAAGTCAAATGCTAGGAGCATTATCTAATCCAAAATCATTTTTTTATTTAGTTGTAGATTCTCCTATTAAATATCCCTAAAGGACAAAATCTACCACATGCATGAAGCATGTTAGACTAATCGGTTCCAAATGTAGTAATTTTTTAAAAAGGAGAGGGGAGCAATGATCAAATGATTACAATAAGTAGGTAATGTTCTCTTAAAGAGTGTATGACATAACACTTCATGAAACTTTATGAGAGGTTCAGGTACCTAGAAAAATAATGAAGTAATGAGATCTCATAAGTTATGTCGCATTGTGAAGTGATACAAAATGATATATCATAGATGATATCTTTGATGCAATATAGCACAATATTATGAAAGATTATGAGGATCTGAATTCTATGTTTATTCAAGCATGCTAACATAGAAATACCTATCAAGTGACATGGAAGAAAGCATCTTAGTAAGCATAAAAATTATTTGATTTGTGTTCTGGATACAAGGTGTCACAAATTTAATGCTGAATATTGTCACATGACAAAATCTATACAAAAATTTCTAAAGGATTCAAAATACTTGAAGCATATACAAATTTTCTGAGAAACTTGTTAGTAATCCTTAGGGTTCTGAAAGCTGTCTTTGGAATATCACATTCCCTTACTATAAGCTGATGATAGCTGAATCTAAGGTCTATCTTTAAGAAGTAACTTGCACATTGTATTTGATCGAATAAATCATCGATTATAGGAAGAGAATATTTGTTTTTGACTGTGACTTTATTCAGCTGATGATAGTCAATGCACATTCGCAAAGAACCATCTTTCTTTCGCATGAATAGGATAAGAATGCCCCATGGAGAGACATTTGGACTTATGAAACCTTTGTGTAAGAGATCTTTGAGTTGCTCTTTCAACTCCTTAATCTCGGAAGGAGCCATACGATATGGGACAATAGAGATGGGATGCATGTTTGGGAGAAGGTCAATACCGAATTCTATTTCCCTATCCGGAGGTACCCTGGAAAATCTTTTGGAAAGACATCAAGACACTCATTGACTACATTGACAGACTGAACTGTTGAAGTCTCAGACTTAGTGTCTTTGACTCAAACCAAATAATAGATACACCCTATAGATATCAACTTTCTAGATTTGAGATAAGATATAAAATGACTCTTTGGAGACACTGAATTACCTTTCCACTCAAAGACTGGATCATCTGAAAACTAAAACATCACCACTCGGGTGCGACAATTTATGGAGCATAACAAGAATGGATCCAATCTATACCAAGAATAAGGTCAAAGTCAACCATGTCTAATTCTATCAAATCTGCTAACATGACCTTATAAGGGATAGAAATGGGACACTTTCTATATATCTATTTGGCAACAACTGATTCACCTACTGGGGTAGAAACTAAGAAGGACTCAGGGATTTTTTAAGGACCTACTTTAAAATTTACTACAACTAATGGGATCACATAAGAGAAACTCAACCCGGGGTCTAATTACATATAAAAATCAAGATGAAAGACACGAAGCATACCAGTAATAAAATCTAGGGAGATCTCTTGCTCTTGGCTGGATGGTAAAGCATAGAACTAATTCTGGTGCTGACCGCCAATGGTACTGGATGATATGCCCTGAGGAGGGATTGGGAGAGCTATGGGAGCTGGTACGCTAGTAGCCTGAGTCTGAGGACGAACATCCCTGTTTCCTTGCTTAGCATACGGGCACTCCTTGATACCATGGCCCAACTGACCACATCCAAAATAGCCTTTTTGGCCCAAAAAACACTCACCAGGATAATTCTTACCATATCTAACACATGAAGGATAACTAGGCCTTCCACCCATACTATTCTGAGATCTGCTTATTTTTGGGTGTGGGGGTACTAGCTGAAGATGGCACTGGAAAAGGTGGAAGATTCTAAAACTGCAAATGATTTCAGCTTGCAGACCTTATCTGGCCATACTCAAACTGCCCAGTTCTAGCCTTCTTTTACTTCTATCTATTCCCCTCAACTTTTCCGCTTCAATATGTTTGGCATGAGTCATTAATCTAGTAAGATCCATGTCTCCAATAAGCATGGCAGTCCTATACTCCTTGACTACCAATCCAGATACTCCGGTAACGAACTTACTCATGCTAGATCTAGTGTCATCTATCAACTTAGGAGCATACTTAGATAACTGGTTGAACTTAAGGTAGTACTCGTTCATTGTCACTGAGCCCTGCCCCAGGTTTATGAACTCCTCAATATTGGTTTCTCATAGCTCACGAGGAAAGAACCTGTCTGGCAAAGTATCCTGAAATACCTGCCAACTCATGGGAGCTGAATTCTCTTCCCTATATTTCTCTCATATAACAACCCAATCGTAAGCAATATCTTTCAGACTATAAGAAGTGAATTCCATTCTCTCCTCTTCAGTAACATGCATAACTTGGGTGATGTTCTTCACCTCATCAAGATACAACTGTGGGTCTTCACCTACCTTTGACCTAAAGAATTCAGGAGGATTCATTCTCATGAAGTCACAAAGTCTAGTTGCAGCTAAATCACCCTCTTGCTGACGGAAAATTACATCTTGAATATTGGCCTGAATATTAGCAGTCACAGCTTGAGCTAACGCCTTAAAGACAACCTGAAATTTGGTATGAGACATATTCTCATTCAGAGGATCAATAGGCTGGGGTGGTTAGTTATCATTCCTACGGGCATTATCTATACGAGGAGGCATGTTCTATCATGAAAGATAATGAGTCAATAGCAGATAGAGGTAGCTGTAAGCATGATGAATTATGAAAGAAAGAGATGATTTCCTAAAAATATCCCGTATCCTCTTGCTCATAAATGTGGCGTACTTCACACCCATGATCAAGAATCTACGTAATGTGGCTTGTCTAAATCCCTAGGATTCTCTAAGACTTAGGCTATGATACCAAGTTTGTAACGCCCAAAACCTGGTCCCTAGATGTCACACGGTGCTCAAGACTACGAGTAGTCTCAAGCTAACCCTATAAGCCTGCTACTAAGTTTATAACTCATATTAAAGTAATTCAATTAGATAGAAATGCTAAAATACTAAATATTATCAACACTATCTGATATCAAATAAATATACTGTCTGGAATACTAATACTGAAAGTTTGAATATAATAGCTAGTAGTTAAACAAACCTCTACTACTAAGAAACTAGAGAGATATTGGGACAAACCCCCAACTAACTCGAACTATGAGGACTGACCAACTGTTGAAATGTTGATAGAGATGCCCAAAATCACTCACGCTGCTGAGAATAAGAACCTAAACCTACATTATGAGACAATGTAACACATAGACGTATATATAGATCAGTACTTTGAGGATGTACTGAGTATATGAGGGTGAATGCATAAGTAAAATAATATCTCAATATTATTAAAATTCATAGAATATGCATGCTGTATGTAATGACTTACATGGCTGGAATAACTGAAAGAAAAAAATCCTAAATCATGAATGATAAAACATAATGCATAAATCTGGTGAGCCATCACATCTAAAGTCTAAAAGCTGAATTGTTATCTGTCATTCTTTTCTATTAAACTGTATGGAAAATACTTTTAAAAACTATTCTAAAGATCTTTACTATTAGAGAGGTTCTTCTAATCGACATAAACCATATGAGCTATTATGGAGTCCAACATATCGTTCCCCTAAAGGGAAACCTCATGTTGGGAAGAGGTGTCATACTCTTGCCAGGGAGTATAATATGAGCTAAGTGATTACATCTGTAACTGTCATCCATATAGAAATGGAAATATTGAATCTGTACCTACGTTGGCTCATAGTTCTAGGAAAGTAGGATGCGCTAAACCCACACTTTCCGCTCGGTGCTAAATACTATTCCCTTTAATCTGTATGCTCATTCTGTAGGAAATCCACTTTTAAAAGTCATAATATTTCATACTGAAAATGACTGTGTATCTGTTCATTCAAAACTGAATTTAAGTTGTAAAGTGGATTTCATATCTTAGCTAAAGATCAAAAAATCAAATCTTTATTCAAAGTTGTCTACAAACATATCATAAGATGCTTAAAAGCATAATCACTCTTGAAATAGCAACATTCAACTAGGGCTTGATAACCCATCCACCAATTTCATGTTAAATCATCATAAAGTTTATGCTTGATAATGAAAATATTCATAATTCAACTCAAAATCTAGAAAATATGGTCATGTGCATAAATTTACAAAAGTAGACATTTAATTCATCATTCAAATCACCTGAAATCTCAAAAACTTCAATTAACAATAAATGGGTATGAACCACAAGTTGAAATTCATGTAAATCATATGAATTTATAATTAAAACTAGTTTTGGGCACAAGGATGAAAGATTTATCCTTGTTCAAAACCCCACATACCTTAATTGATGAAATTGAATAAAAATCTTGATCTTGAATTCCTAATTGTGCTTTTGAAGATAACCTCTTGAAGTTCTTGGATTGAAAATCTTTAATTTCAAGCTATCATTGAAAAAGAATGGAGGAAATTTAATATCTTGGCGGTTAAGTTTTGAGATTCTAGGGTTTTCTTGAGAAAGAATTGATAAAAGTGAGCATAGAATGCTTAGAATAGGATTAGTCTTATGTTTTACATGATTTGGGGGCTTGGGAAAAAGACCAAACTACCCTTTTAAAATAAATTTCAGAAATTGAAATCCCAATTTGGCCACCTACCGCGATGCGACACTATCATGGTGACTTACTGGAAATTGAAAATTGAGAACTGGAAAATCAACGCGATGGGGAGCTATCGTGATAAGCTACTGAAATGCCGTGTAGGCCATCACCGCGATGCGCCACCATCGCGATGAGCCACTAGATTTTGACAATTGGAAAATTGGAATTCATTGCAACATGGGCTAATCGCGAAGGTCCACTGGAATTTGAAAATTGGGATTTTGCCTTCATCGCGACGCGGTGCCTGTCAAAATGCCACACTGTTTTACTAAAAATGCCATAACTTCTCAACTGAGTATCAGATTTAGGTAAAATTTATATCATTGGAAAGCTGAGTCAATCACCTACATATTGGTAGGTATAAAGATTGAAAATTCTATATGTACAAAGAGTTATTCATTTTGAAGCTAATCCTTGGCATTCTAGAAGCTAAATTTAGCTAGGAAAAGTACGGGGTAATACAGGGTTTTACCGTGTTTTGTGATATTTTAGGTATTGGTTCTGGTATAGTGTTGATTCATGGGGTAAGGTGATTTCTTATGCCTCTCTTCAGTTCAAGTCTAATGAGAGAAATTACCCTACCTGGATTTAGAGTTGGCAGCCATAGTGTTTGTGTTGAAGTTGTGGAATCATTACTTATATGGAGTTTCTTGTGAGATTATCTTGGACTTCCAAGCATTTAATACTTGCTCAGACAATGAGATCTTAATATAAGGTAACAGTGTTGGCTTAAGTTGCTTAAGGATTATAACCATCACTATTTTGTATCATTTGGACAAGGCTAACGCAGTTGTGGATACCTTGAGTTAAAAGTAGACTAGTGTCGGGTGTATAGCTTATCTCTTGATCCATGAGTGACCTTTAGCCTTGGAGGTTCAACATTTAGCTAACTAGATTATTAGGCTTGATATTTAGACACCCGAGCGTCTTTTTGCCTTTGTTGATGCTAGATGATTATTGATAGAGCAGATTCTAGCTCATCAGTTTGATGATGATATTTTGAGGGTGATTTGGAATAAGGTATTGAGTGGCAAGGCTAGGGACGCCTTTCTTTATTTTGATAGCGTATTAAGGATTGGGGGCCGAGTTTGTGTGTCAAGAGTTAGAGATTAGGTGAGATTGATCTTAAAAGAGATTTATTAATCTCGATATTCTATCCATCCAGGTGTGACTAAGTTGTCATAATTTGAAGAAGCTTTACTGGTGGGTGGTATGAAGAAGGATATGGCAGATCTAACTTGTTTCTTATGTTGTTAGAAAGTTAAGGTCAAGCATCAGATACCTTGTGGTTAGCTTTAAATAATACTCATTCCTGAGTGGAAGTGGGACCGAATCACTATGGACTTTGAGGTTGGGTTTCTGCAAACTTCTCATAGTTCTGACAGTATTTGGGTCATCGTGGATTGATTAACTGAATCAGCCAATATTATGCCTATTCATATTTACTTGGATGCCGTGTCACGACCGAAAAATTGATATATTATGATGAAACTTGCTGAGGCAAACCTTGATAAGTAAGCCTTTCACCAAAACTGATACACACGGGGAAAAAACTGAAATGCCCCCAAGATAAGGCTTCTAGAATGAAGCCGAACCACATAGATATAATAAAAACGGAAAGAATAAAATCAACACATGCAACCATAACTCCCTAAACCTGGTGTCAAAGGAGTAAGAACTACTAATACCATCCAGGAGTCAAATACATTAAAAAAATAACCACAAAGAAATAGTATATGTCTCTGAATACTAATAAAGGTATAACTAATACAGAAAGATAAAGGTGAACTCTGGACGTATGAATATTCAATCGCTACCTTGAGTAATCTGAAGGCGTTTGAAATTAATAAGTCTGAAGCGCACCCAAACCTGAAGCTGCATTGAAAGGGTGAAGTAGGAGTGAGTACGGTCCACTTGTACTCAGTAGGTATCATAGGCCGACTGAGCAAAGTAGAAAATAAAGTATACAAAACACACATTATAGGCACGTCACCTGGAATCAGAAAATTTCCCACAATGGTAGCCCATACTACTTATACTAATAGTTCTAATATATCACATATATTGCAACATCACACCAAGATAGAATACAAGTATGCCTTATACCACATATAAGTATTTTAAGGGAGAACATGTATATAAAAGATTATCAAATACAAGTAAAGAAAGATAAAACAAATACATAGAAGACAAGTCAATATGGCAATACAACAAAACATAAACACAATAAAGTAAGTGTAATGTATATGATGATGATGATGCGCGAGGTTGTCGCACAACCTCCTAGATCATCGTACAATCCCTGTATACACCTACGGAGGCAAGACTCCCAATGCAGGACCCATGGGGGGTTCGTCAACCTGTATACAATCCACATACATCTCTTTTCTGGTACATCCCTCAAAAAGGGTTTTATAATGTGTTACAATATCTCCTCCCCAACACATTCCTTGAGGAGAGTTTGAAAAAAGTTTGCTAGTGTTACTCCGGTGTTGCCACGGTGGTACCAATGTTTCATGAAAGAGTATGATATGAGATATAATGCTCATAACCAATCACAATGAGTATTTCCACAATCAATCACATGATACATTTCCACAACCAACCACAATGATATATTTTCTCAACCAACCACACCGATACAATTCAACAACCAACCACAATGATACATTTTAACAACTATGTGAGCCAATATCCACTCATATTTCTGTTTCATCCATGACACATGTCTCAAATACCAACAAGTATGAATACATTGTAATACACAAATGGTTCCACATTAGACATTTCAACAACACAATAAAATTATTCACATGTATTCAAGGCTATCAACATCACATAGGATCCCACAAAGTCACACATATCATATAATATTTCAATTTCGACAATTACATTATATATAGACCCCTGCAGAGGAAAAACACATAGATAACCATTTTCATGATTAGTTCCCACTCTTAACATGTATTTTGTACCATAATTTACTACCCAACTTAGTCTAAAAGAGTTAATCCATAACCTACCTCAAAAGCCAAAATCGGTCCACTGAACTTTGAACCCATGACCTTATTTTTCACGAACAATTCTGAACTCTACTAAAAACATCAAATATAAAATCTACGCATCAAAACAAACCAATGACACCCATATTGACTACTTTTGGTTTGGGGTCAAAATGAACCTCCGGAATGAGTTTTCAAAAAAGGG
Source organism: Capsicum baccatum var. pendulum (assembly GCA_030864225.1). Classification (NCBI taxonomy): domain Eukaryota; kingdom Viridiplantae; phylum Streptophyta; class Magnoliopsida; order Solanales; family Solanaceae; genus Capsicum; species Capsicum baccatum. The sequence goes on from CM061560.1 coordinate 44,751,541, forward strand.
AAAAACCAGAACTTTACTTCAAAAACATGTTTCCCATATTTTTACGAACCTACAACTGAAAAACCAAGTTAAATTGAGTAAAAAAAGAGGTTCACATCAAAGAAAAACTATTTTTGAGCTTTACTAGGTAAAATCCTTGAAATTTGGGTTAAAATAAAAAATCGAAGTTGTTTTGAAGGTTAAACTGATGAAAAACTAGTAATTATAAGATTTTGGGGTTTTGAGAAATTAATCAAGAAATTACTAAGAAGGTGTATTCTTACCTTAAATCCGTAATAAAATCAAGAAATAAATATTAATCTTTTTCAAGCTCCCACAAACTCACTTTTAAGCTCCCACATTGTTTTAGAGTTTAACTCCCAAGAGGCAAACAAAAAATGTGCAAAATGGGCCCAAAACTGCTATATATATATTGCAGAAAATTCTACATAAAAAACTATTTTTTTAAAAGTCCAATCCGGACTTCGACGGGATGCCCAAGATTTGTTTGGAGTTTGACATATTTAAAAGAACTATGGAACCACACTAAATTCAACATTTCGGACACATTTACAAAGTCATATTTTTCAGAAACATCATTTTCAAAAAGTTGACCTCCAAAACTCGAAATTATAATTTTGAAATTGAGGAGAGAAATGAGATTTAAAAGCCGTAAAATCACACCAAACATGTTTTCACCCGAAAATTGATATTCTGGATCGGCTGGTGAAGTCAAATTTTTTATACGAGTTTGTTTCGACCAAATGTAGGTCCCACACCCATATATCCAATTTTTCAACTTTTTGATCAATAGGTCTATATGAGCTCGGGTGCATCGGGACCCAAACCAAAGATCTACCTATCTTAAAATTAATATTTTGGAGCTGCTGGCGCAGTTTATTCAGCCATCCATTGCACGGATCAAAAAATATCCACATGAGTCTAAAATAAGGCTCTCGAAGCCATCAAAAATCACAATATCGTATAAATGGTACCAAAATGCATCAGAAATCATGCCAATCACTCCCACACCCCAAAAATGCCATAATACAACTATTGGGAGGGGTAAAATAATCAAATCACACAAAATCACAAATTTCACATATTTCATCAAAATATTCAGGTCGTTACATCATCCACCGCTACAAATCTTGTTTGTCCTCGAACTAAGGCAAAAAAATATTTAAATCAAAAACCTGCTAGGGATAGAAACTACGCATATCAGATTCAACCTTCCAAGTAGGCTCATCTACATATCGATGTCTCTACTGAACCTTAATCACAGGGATAAGTCTAGAGCGCAACCGCCTTACATCGCCAGCCAAAATAGAGATCGACTCCTCAAGAAAGGTTCACCGCTCATCTAGTTGAATCAATTATCGCACCCCATTTTCCTCGCCGAAGGTGGGATTTGACTTGACAAGATCTTGGGATGCGTTTAAAAGAAGGGTGTGAAGAGTCGCCACCTAACGTATTAAGGTGTGTTAGGGCATCGGTCTGGGCTACTATGAACCTATTTTGTCATTTTGTCTTAGTTCACCAGAGTTTGAGACATTGGACTTTGCTATTTTGGATTTGTGTTCTAGACTAAAATAAAACTATGTTGCCTAGGACTCGAAGCGCGAACATATTGGACAACAGGTAGCACGTAATAATCCCAAGTTAGCCTCTTGATTAGTTAATGTTAATTAGTGTGATGACACACAAAGACAAGAAAATTATATTATCATTAACCTATAGGCATAGTGTCTAAATATTCAACAAGTAGTGATAAAGGACGACTGTGATTCGTGAATGTAACATCATTGTGTGTTTCTGAGAGGTGTCAAAAGTGTGGTAAAAGTGTCAAACACAGAAAAATGTGCTTGTGAATTAAGTGTTGTAAAATATAAATGAGAACATAAGAAATCAAAAACAACATCAAAAGGCATTAACATGTTAAGGATGCCATAATATACCTACTCTAGTGTTTAAACATATTGAAAAGTTCTCAAAATATGTATTTTAATAAACCAACAGTTGTACTATTGCAGGAATTTCATAGTGATATGTTGAAAGTATGTCAATCGTACTAAGATGTATTAAAGCTAACATTTTGACATGCTGATATTATATTTAAACATGATGAAGATATGCCAACATACCGAAGCTTTAAGTTAACATGCTGGAAGTAGTTATGACATGCTGAAATTTATTAGATACACAAAAAATTAATGTTCTAATGATAGTAACATGCTAAAATTGTGTAGATATAAAGAAACATGATTTAAACATGCTGGAAAGTTAATTAATCAAGCTGAAGAGTTACTTAAACATGCTGAAAAATTAATTAAACGTGCTGAAGATAACAAGGTACAGTATTTTAATGTTGATATGCTGAAAACATGCGAAAAATGCCTAAAATCTAGTATTTTAACATGCTATAAATGTAAGGAACTAGCATTTTAAACATGCTGAAATTCAGTCTAAGCACTGAAATTAATTTGTTGTCTAATTAACATGCTAAATGTATAGTCATGGTAATATGATAGAAATATTTTAAGTATGTCAAAAAGAACACATTATTATGCGCTGAATACATGTGAAAAATTATTTCTTCAGACTAAGAAGTCATAGCAAGGTATAGAATTGTATAATTGCTAAAGGAAATATGAATCCTTTTAAAAGTTAATATGCCGAAAATTACTTTGTCATACTCAATTTACGCTAACATGCTAGACACACAGTGACGTATTAATATTATTTTAGCCTAATACTCAATATGACAAATGGAATCAAATTAATTAATAGATGAATTAAATATCGCATAATCCTAAATTTGTGTGCCAAGGTGACTCATGTAGCATGTAATGCACGTAAACCTAGATTGTGCCTACCTATATCATTCACAGAGCACGTAGATCTCCGCCCCCCAAAGCAGTCCCCAAATTTATTATTACAATAATAATAAATGGTGCCTTTACAATCATATTACAAACCAAAATACGAAAATCAAGAAGAAACAATAAATAACTATCAAGAATACATAGTTAATTAAATGTCACAGCGACTCTTCGGAACTTGTAAGTGTCTATTTAAACCTGCAAAACAAAAAATACAAGGGCAAGCAAATAACAAAACAGACATCGAAATATTCCTAAAGACATGCTTTCTAAAGGTGTTCCCAGCATTTTACAATCAACACACAAAGAATGAAAATAGCGTCGATTAAGGACTTAACGGTAAAACCAAGTAAAAAGCAACAATGGAAATAATAATGTCAAGCACTTGGAGTAATAGCAAGATGTATCCAGTAAGCCTTGAAGAAAAATCAAAAGAACCCAAGTATCTAATTGCCTAGTATTAAAATAGCTGATGTTTTGTTTAAGAGAGAGTAATAGTTCGTCGCTTAAGAGGTTGAGAAGTGTCCGTTAATTGAAAAGAAATAGTAGTTTATATAGAAAAGGAGATTGGAGGGTAAAAGGAAATATAATTTTTTACAATCAATCATGATCAATTAAGGAGAGGAAAATATTTGATTGAAATTTGTCAAATGGAATTTTCCATAAATAGAGAAATCTTATGTCATATCAAATTCAGTCAAAGCAACTACGAAGGAAAATATCTGTTTATTAAAAATCAAACATATTCCTCCCAAAGTAATTTAGCATCAGTCTAAAATAATAAAAGAAAGAGAAATATCAATCAACAGGATTCAATCAACCAATTATTCACAAATCAGTCCAAAAAATAAAAGAAAACATGTGTTAAGCAAAATCAATCAACAATTATTAATTTCCTTCTGTAGAATCAACTAGAGGCGAATTTACCATGAATAGTAAACCTATTATTTTGATAGAGATTCGCTCAATCACCAATCAACTTTTTCCTAAATTAGTGAATAATATATTTCACCCAAATTAAACCATTAGTCCCTAAAAAAAGGTCCTTAAATAATGGATTGATGGCATAATAGAAGGGTTAAAATTTTCACCAAAATCAAGAAAGTAATCCCCCCATCAACAGGGCAACCTACCTGAAATATCACAAAAATACATCCATCACAAAACACATGCACATTTGGACAAACACAAGTCAAAGGCAGTTTTAAACGAACTAAAAATGAAATCAGATACAAGAAAAAAAGATGGGTTGAAGAAAGTTAAGAGCTTGAAAATAAGAAAACAAACCTACGTCATGAAAATGTCATGAACTTCCTGATGGATTTTTCCTGGAATAATGACGATGGTGGCGGGGTATCACCGACTATTTTCACTGGTTAAAGGGCTGGCCGGCGAGGAGAGAAAAGGAAGGACGGAGGGGGATGACTCGCAGCTTGGTGGAGGAGGCAGATCTGGGGGACAACGCTAGAGTGGTGGCTCCGATCGGCAGCGGGAGGCTGGTCGTTGCTTACAGCGACAAAGATGGATGGCGGGATGCAGGGAACGGGGTTATTGTCATTGGTTGTTGCTGGTTCGTCGGAGGAGACACTGGAAGCGAAGGGGGTCGGCGATGCTTGGTCTTGGTTTGTATCCGACGTGGATGATGTTTGGCAGCCATGGCTGTCTCCCTTTGAGTGAGAGAGAGAGAGCATTTGAGAGGGGGAGGTGAAAGAGAGAGAAGGGGGCTTGTTGTGGGAATTAGGTTTAGGGTTAGGGTTGCTTTTATGATGTAAGGAAAGAAATGGAACTTTTAATCTCAACCATCAGATCAAATTTAATCGATGGTTGAGATTCCATTTTTAAAATTAGTTAAAATTTAAATAAGAATTGGATTGGGTAATTAATAGGCTATAATGTAAATAAAATTAGGCAAACTGACTTCAATTTTAGGCTGTTATTTAAATTCTAATGGTAGTAAATAATAATAACAAAAATAATAATTAAATAATAAATAATAATAAATATTAAACAATAATAATAATTTAAATAAATAATTATAATAATTAAATGATTTAATAATAATTAACAAAAACAAATAATAAATAGGAATAGATAATAATAATAATTTAACACTAAATAATAATGATAAGTAATAATAATAAATAATAGCAAGTAATAATAAAAATCACATAATAATAAATAATAATTAAATAATAGATAACAAATAATAAATAATAATAATATAATAACAATGTTAATAAGTAAAAAACTAACAATGTCAATAAATAATATTAAATAATGAAAAACTAGACAATGTATTTGCAAATTTGTGAGTGTGCATAATTACATGAAAAAAATAATTTAATTAATAAAATTACGTAAAATGTCATATTTAATTTTAACAATTATAAAAATGATACTAAAAGATAATAAAATAATTTATGCATTTCCTAAATTATGAATGCGATATGTTAGAAATCTGTTTGATGTAAGAAAAATGTGCAAAAATACTAATATCTAAAAATTAATAATTTTATTATAATAACAGCCTAAATGTAGTGTCGGGAGGTCAAAATTGGGTGGCAACATCTGCCCCTTCGTTATTTGAGAATGATAAAAGAATTGTCAAACAACGAAAGTTGACGTTGTAGCTAATTTTGTCCGATCGAGAAAGATTCGTTGGAATTAAGGCAACAAGAGGTGTTTAAAAATAGTGTGGACGAGACTTTGTCTTTTACTCGCCTACATATATCTATTTTTATGAGAATCAGGCCGTGTGTAGTTCTAGATTTAGGAATGAACAATATTCCTAAAGAAAAATATTATTGACCAGGGTTGGGGCGTCAACAAATGGTATCGTGGATCGGTGAGATGATAATGAATAGAATTTGGGATAATAACATATTGAGAAGTTTTAGAGTGTGAGATAGTAGAGTTTCATGATGAGTTCACGTGATGGAGTAATGTTTCGAAAATAGAAATGAAAATTGTCTTTGTTTGTTATTCCTTGTCCGTTACCTGCGTCTTTATATCACTAAATAACAGGGTAAGAAACAAACATTTGACAAACGTAACATAATTGTGAACATAAAGAAAACGTATCTATTTTATTGGAAATCATGTGATCAGCAACTTGGCTTCTCATCGTGGGATCAGCTTTTGGGGCTTCTCCGTATATTATGAAATCGTGGGATCAACATTTGAGTTTCTCCATTGTGGAATCAGCATTGGGATTTTCCATCGTTGGATTGGCATTTGAGCTTCTCCATCGTCGGTTCAGCATTTGGGTTTCCCCATCGTCAGATCAGCATTGGAGCTTCTCCATCGTCGGATCAATATTTGGGCTTCTCCATCGTCGGATCAGCATTGGAACTTCTCCATTATCGGATCGGCATTGGGTCTTCTCCATTGTCGGATCAAAATTGGAGCTTCTCCATCATCGGTTCAGCATTTGGTCTTCCTCATGATCAGATTAGCATTGGAACTTCTCTATCGTTGGATCAGCATTTGGGCTTCTCCATCATCGGATCAGCATTGGAGCTTCTTCATCATCGAATCAGCATTGGAGCTTATCCATTTTCGCTTTAGAATTTGGGCTTTCCCATCATCGGATCAGCATTGGAGTTTCTCCATCGTCGGATCAGCATTCGGGCTTCTCCATCGTCGGATCAGCATTGAATCTTCTTCATTATCGGATTGTCGGATCAGTATTGGGGCTTCTTTATCGTCAGATCAACATTGAGCTTTTCCATCGTCAGATCGATATTTGAGCTTCTCCATCGTTGGATCAGCATTGGGCTTCTCCATTGTCGGATCAACATTTGAGCTTCTCCATTATCGGATCAGTATTTGAGCTTTTCCATTATGAAATCGTGACCTGTACCTGCCACTTGTAGCTTGACTCGACAGAAATGATTAGTAAGAATATATATGTGTGCATAGAGGATTGACCATTGTAGCAAACAAAGGTAACGGTAAAGATAATGGAAGATAGGAAAGCATAACTTTTTTGTTGTCGGATCAACTGCGCGGCTTCTCGTCATGATGGTGGATTGTCTATCGTGTTCCTTCATGATAAAGTGATTCCTGTCACCTTATATTGTTGGGTTTCTTGTGATGGAGTGATTGTTGTTATCTGTACCTGTTACTTGTTCTTGTACTCAAAGAAAAGTCATCAATCAAAAAGAAATGTGAATTTGTACCATGCTCGAGTCGACTCCTTGGTCATTGTTTTCTACTCCATGAACCGTTGGGATTTGTACTCCATCGTGATGAAATTTTTGAGAAATTCTCAAAATTTTTTGCCCCAGTTTAGAATGTAAAGCACCTTTGGCGCGTTATTTGTGAATGTATATATTGTTAATTTGTGAAATTTTTGAGGAATTCTCAAAAATTTCTGCCCCAGTTTAGAATGAAAGGCACTTTTTGCATGTTATTGTGAATTGATATATTGTTTAAATCATGAAATTTTTATGATTTTCTTGAAACCTCAAAAATTCTGCCCCAGTTGGAGTCTTATATTCCTGCACCACTCAAAGAAAATATTAGTTTAAGAGAAATGGTTGTCCTACATTTGAATGTCGAAACCTCAATTGTAATCTGCCTTTATATGCTCAAGAGTTGGGTTAATTAGCTTGACAATTTGGATGTGTCAGAATTTGAAAGAGAAGGGAAAGAAAATATTTTATTAGATAAAGACCGAACCCAAAGTGGGTTGCCTACGTATCCAATTGAAAGTCAGGTAAAATGTAGTTCGTGAGGGTAGGGAGAGGATAAGGAGGTGCAACGTTTTGGCTTGAGCGATGAGAAGGAGGGATAAAGTATTTTCGGATATTAACCATATTTGTCATATTGTAGGTTGTCACTTGAGTTCGATATTCAAATGCTAGACAACCTTAAAGTAAAATAAGTAAGGCAAAAATTACCACATAGTGCATAATTACAACACGTAATATAAATATAAAGCAAAAATCATTCTAGGAGGAAGGATAAGCCTTGATAAGCATTCTAGGCATAAAGATTTGAGCTCCTAACGCACGAAGCGGGATAGTGATAGAACGTGATGTTGAATTTGTGATTGTGGTTATAAAGAAGGTAATAAAAATAGGAAATGAACAAGGTCGACCTTTGTTGAACATCAGATTTATCGATTCATGTCATATTGTTGATTTACCCAACTCCGTACAGAGAAAAAATTGATTAAATAGGGAAAAATAAAGCTTTTATTATGATGAGACCGAACTCATTAAATGAGCGCTTACGTATCCCTCATATAGGGGAATCAGGTCGATCGTAGATCAGATTACAAAGGCAAGGAAACTGCAAATTGCTAAAATTGAAGAAATTTCATCTGTTTGGAAGTCTGGAGTAGAGAATCAGCATGTTATCTTCTTCACCAATGTCAAAAAGTGCCAGTCAAGCTTCAAAAATCAAGTTGCATCAGAATTGACCCTGTTATGTTTATTGCTTTGGTGTCAATCAACTTTTGGATCTTGTTCTTTAAGGGAAAGCACGCCGTAGTAGGATGTCCTTTCATCCCAGAATGGTAGGCACACATTAGGTTGGGGTGATGTCTGCTAGATTTGGTATTGCAAGGAACGACAACAATGGGTGTGATGTAGCCCGCATCTTTGAGTCGTTCGTACAATAGTTCTATGGGTTCACCCAGAGGAGTGTATTGTTTTGATGGATTTTTCGGTAGCTCACATTGAGGTTTTGTGGATTTGTTGGATTTTTGATTTGTGGGTAGGTTTTGATAAGAAAGTGGAATGTATTTTGATTTTGAAGAAGTGGATGGATGCGGGTACCATATTAGTTGAGGTTGGGGTACACTTACTTTAGGCTTTAGAGGTTCGAATGTCTCGTCGATGATTGTCTTAACCTTATCCTTGGATTGTAGCTTAACCAAATTTTCCTCGACCGTGAGCTTTATTCTCAGCTTATTTTCGAACCGCGTAATAAATTCTATTGCCAAAAAGTCCTAAGAGACCCACTTTCTAGTATCATTTTCGGCATACCACATTAATGCCGGACCCTTAAGTGAACTAACAAATAGTTTCATCTTCAGGCTATCACTTTGCCCTATAACCGATAGCTTTTCAAGGTACTCTTTCAAATGAGAATGGGGGTTTCTTGACCAGTCATATAATGGAAAGTTCAAGTACTCAATTTTATCCTTGTCTTCTTTCTTAACTTTGGACGACTTATTCACCTCAGGTTGTTAAGATGACTCCGCCTTATGCTTAGAAATTTTTCCTTCCATTTCTTTCTCCTTACCCATCGTTGTCAGCTTATTGAGCGCTGTCTGTAATGCAACTGAATACCGACTTAAGGTGTAATACCTCGGGATATTTTTCATTGAAATTTTATGCGTAAACGTGTTGGGTTCTATCTTCTAGAATGAATTATAAATTTTTCATTCGGAATGTCTTAGATTATGACCCGCCATTGCGTAGAGTATCAAATAAGCTTTCCAACGATATGTGGATCATCCAAAACGGACACCCGAGTGATGAGTTATGAACATTCTGATCGAACCATGAATAGTAGTAAACAGTAAAACGTGCGGGAAAAAGTACTGAGGCCTGGCATATTTTTGCTCCAACTTTAAATGATCATAACTACTCATACACAATGATTTGGGTGAGATACTATATATCAACGGAAAGATACGAGAGTCCTCTTTCTAATGAAATTGGTTTCATCCAATTTGAATGTTGGAGTAAAACGTTATGGTTAATCTACTTCAGACTATCAAAACAGTCCACCTAAAGATAGATTCGAGAATTATTTGATTTTTAGGGGCGTTTTGGTCATTTCCCCTCACCCAAAATCTGTCCAAACCCCATATGAAAGCCTATTAGAAGTATTATATGTTATATTTCATCAAATTCCCTCAAAAAGAAAACCCTATGATCCTACATCCAACTTCAAGAACCTCTAAAGTTCACCTTTAATTCTGCAAATTTATTCAAGATTCCAAGTTCCTAGTTCAAGAACTCCAAGAACCATCATTCAAGGTATGTAGAGTTTTCAACAAGAACTCTCTTTCATTCTTGTGCCCAAAAGTAATTTTCTTTACAAAGGCATGTATTTTATTTGATTTTTACAAATTTGAAGCATGAACCCATATCTTATGATGATTATTATGAAATCTTGATGTTTATGATTTGGAAAGATGAATTTACATTTGTGAAGATATAAAGCATGAATCTTGAACAATATTTATCATGATTTTGATATTTGGGTCGTGAATCCCCATTGGAAATTGTGTTTTTTGAGAAAGTGTGTGTTATAAGCACGTTGATGTTGAATATTTGAGATATTTTGAATGATTTGATCTTTTGGTCTTAATGGAGTTGTTTTGAACTCGAGTGTGAAAGAAATCCACAACATGGTTGATTTTGATAGATGGGAAGCATGATGGCTTCTGATGTATATTTATATATTACTGAAATTGTTTTGTTGTGGATTGTCTTTGAAATGATCTGAGCTAAGTCCGGGAGAAATCTTTAGCACCGAGTGGGAGGTATAAAGCGACCTTACTTCCCTAGAACTATGTGTCCCCGTAGGAGTGAGCCTGAGGCTGATTTATATAGTGATCACTAGTTTGTGTGGATTTGATATCTATAGTCCTACTCCGATGGGAAGGATAGGATGGCTCTCCCCAACGTGGGTTGTACGTTGGACTCCATGTAGCTCACATGGTTTATGTTGGTTGTAGGATCTCCCAGTGTGTGTGTGTTTCCTTGTGTCTATGGTGAATGGTGAAGTGATTTGAAAGTGGAATTGTGAAAGTTATTCTTTCGAAAGATTTAAATGATATTTACATTATGATAATTGATATTCTTGATGAACTGAAAGTGATTGACAAATTATATGATGACTCACATGTGTTATTGTACTTATTTCATCCTCTCGTGATTATGATGATTTTCTTTGGGCTATGTGATTCTTTCATTCATCCTGCATATTTCTTATAAATATTTATGATGATGATGTTTATACAACTGCATACACCCCTATATACTCGGTTTCTTTCCATGGTATTGATCCACATCTTCGGATATGGGCTGCATTTTCTAGAAATGTAGGTTCAGGTGCTCAGTTTTAGGTTCGAAAGTGATTCTTCAGACACGTTATTCTATATCCTCTGTTGTGGTGAGTCCTCATGTTCTGAGGACGTGATGTTTGATGTTGGTTTCACGGAATCGTTTACATTTGATAACTGAGTATGAGTCAGTTGGGGTATGTCTCAATGGCTCGCTGGTTTTATTGATTTTCTTAGAGGCTTGTCAGACTAGTATAAATGTTGGGAGTTGACTAATAAGTCGTATTTTGTTATCTTTCTGAAACTATTTTATTCCTTGATGATGATTACTCTGTTGATATGTTGAGGGTTATTTATAGAAACTCCATTGGTTTGTCTTGAACTCAATGAAAATGGCTCAAAGGGTTAGCTTGGGTCTACTCGTAGCCTCAAGCATCGTGTGACGCTCCTGGACCCATTTTTCGGGCGTTACAAACTTGGTATCAAAGCCTAAGGTTTTAAGGTATCCTAGGGAGTCTGAGAAGCCACGTTAAGTAGAGTTTTGATCATCGGTGTGTAGCGCGCCACATCTATGAGCAAGAGGCTACAAGACGTTTTAGGAGAAAGTGTGATTCTTTCTTTCAGAAATCTATCGTGCTTAAAGTGTCTCTCTTTGCTATTGATTCGTGCTCTCCTCTTTCAAAAATATGCCTCCACATCGAGCGAGAAGAAATAATGATGGTCAGCAACCTCAACCCACTGACCCTTTGAATGAAAATGTGTCTCATGCTGAATTTTGGGCAGCCTTTCAGGAGCTGGCACAAGCTGTTACTGCATATGTTCAGATTAACCCGACCCTGTCTCCATAGCAGCTGGTAGGTGATTCAGCTGCTGCTAGGATCCATGATTTCATGCGGATGAATCTGCCGGAATTCTATGGGTCCAAGTCTGATGAGGATCCACGGTTGTTTTTAGAGGAGGTACGAAAGATTACTCAGGTAATCATGTATCTGAGGAACATAGTGTGGAGTTGGCTGTGTATAGGTTGAAAGACCTTGCTTATGACTGGGTTGTTGCTTGGAGGAAAGGTAGAGGTGAGAGAGTTGTCCCTATAACTTGGCAAGAGTTCCAGGATGCATTCCTGGATAAGTTTTTCCCTTTGGAGATGAGGGAGGCAAAGGTGGAAGAGTTTATGAACCTGCGACTGGGCTTTATGACTATTAGGGAGAATTGTCTAAAGTTCAATCAGTTGGCCAAGTATGCTCCTGACTTAGTGGCTGATAATCGAGCTAGTATGAGTAAGTTTGTGACTGGAGTGTCTAGTTATGTGGTTAAGGAGTATAGGTCTGCTATGTTGAATAGTGAGATGAATCTTTCTAGGCTGATGACTCATGCCCAACAGATTGTGGTAGACAAGATTAATGAGAGAGATAGAATGAGAGGGAATAAGAGAGCTAGGTCCGAGCAGCACGGACAGGGCCAAACTAGATCACAGGGAGAGAGTCGCCCTCAGTATCAGGATTGTTCGTCTATGCCAGCACTGTCATCTCCTAGTGCTCCCATGCCTAAAGGTAGGCAGGAGCAAGGTAGCAGGTCATATGCATCCAGGTCCCAGTACAGTGCTGGCAGTAAGTCAAATCGTTCCCTGTGTCTTAAGTGTGGTAGGGCTCATTCATGTGAGTGTTGGGGTGAGAAGAGGGGTTGTGTCCGGTGTGGTGACATGGGTCACAGAGTTAGAGATTGTCCACAGGATGGACAAGGGCATCGTGAATATCGCCCTCAGACCCAGACTCAGACTGTTAGTGCTCCAGTTCCAGCGACTCGCCCAGCCCCAGCTCAGGGCGCCTCTTCTAGAAATGCTGGCGGGCAGCGCAAAAATAGATTCTATGCTTTACCGTCCTGCCAGGAATAGGAGGACTCTCCCAATGTTGTTACTGGTATGCTTCATATATTTTAGTTTGATGTGTATGCTTTGTTGGATCCTGGATCCAGTTTCTCATATGTTACACCTTTGATTACTGTGAATTTTGAAATGAGTCCTGAGATTATTCCTGAGCCTATCCTAGTTTCTACCCCAGTGGGTGATTCGATTGATGCCCAGAAAGTGTATAAAAAGTGTCCTGTTACCGTTCTTCATAGAGTCTTGTTGGCTGATCTGATTGAGTTAGACATGGTAGATTTTGATGTGATTCTAGGTATGGACTGACTGTATTCTTATTATGCCTCTATTGATTATCAGACCTGAGTGGTCAAGTTTCAGTTTCTGTGTGCATCCGTGTTTGAGTGGTCTGGGAATTCTGTGTCACTCAAGAGTTATTTTATCTCTTACCTCAAAGCTAGAGCTTATTTCCAAGGGGTGTATTTACCATTTGGTTAAAGTCAAAGACACTAAGTCTAAGACTCCAACTCTCCAGTCTGTTAACATCGTCAATGAGTTTTCTGATGTCTTTTTGGATGATCTCCCAGAAATACCTCCTGATAGAGAGATAGAGTTTGGGATTGATCTTCTTTTCGATACTCAACCCATTTCTATTCCTCCTTATCGTATGGCCCCTGCAGAACTTAAGGAGTTGAAAGAGCAACTCAACGATCTACTAGATAAGGGTTTCATAAGGCCTAGTGTTTCTCCTTGGGGTGCTCCTGTGTTGTTTGTGAGAAAGAAAGATGGCTCTTTACGTATGTGCATTGATTACCACCAACTGAATAAAGTCACCGTAAAAAATAAGTAAATCTTTTCGAGAATAGATGATTTGTTTGACCAATTGCAAGGTGCAAGTTATTTCTCAAAGATAGACCTTCGTTCTGGCTATTATCAACTCAAAGTTAGGGAGTGTGACATCCCAAAAACCACTTTCCGTACTCGTTATGGCCATTTTGAGTTTCTTGTTATGTATTTTGGGTTAACTAATGCCCCAGCAACTTTCATGGACCTCATGAATTAAGTGTTCAGATGATATCTGGATATGTTTGTCATAGTGTTCATCGATGATATACTGGTGTACTCCCATAGTGAGGATGAACATTCTGATCATCTCCGAACTGTCTTGCAAACCCTTAGAGATCACAAGTTGTTTGCGAAGTTCAGTAAGTGTGAGTTTTGGCTAAGGTCAGTTGCTTTTCTAGGTCATATCATTTTTTCTGAGGGTATTAGAGTTGATCCCTAAAAGACCAAAGCTATTAGAAATTGGCCTAGACCTATTTCTCCGACTGATATCTGAAGTTTCTTGGGTTTAGCTGGCTAATTACTATCGTTTTGTTGAGGGTTTCTCCTCTATAGCATCTTCTATGACTCAATTGACCCAAAACAAAGTGAAGTTCTTGTGGTCCGAATTTTGTGAGAAGAGTTTTCAGGAGTTGAAGACTCGATTCACTTTACCCCCTGTTTTGACTTTGCCTGATGGTGTTGATGGTTTTGTGGTGTACTGTGATGCTTCGAGAGTTGGGTTGGGTTGCGTATTGATGCAGAAGGGTAAGGTGATAGCTTATGCTTCTAGACAGTTAAAACCCCATGAGAAAAAATACCCCACCCATGACCTTGAGTTGGCTGCTGTTGTATTTGCTTTGAAAATCTGGAGACACTATTTGTATGGTGTCCACGTTGATGTTATCACTGATCATAAGAGTCTGCAGTATGTGTTTACCCAGAGAGAATTGAATCTTAGGCAGAGACGATGGTTAGGATTATTAAAGGACTATGATATGAGTGTGCTATACCATCCGGGCAAGGCCAATGTTGTGGCGGATGCCCTAAGTAGAGTGTCCATGGGTAGTGTTTCACATGTGGTAGAAGGTAAGAAATAGTTGGCTCGTGATGTACATCATTTGGCTAGATTGGGGGTTAGGTTGTTTGACTCTGCTGAAGGTAGTATAGGGGTTCAGAGTAGTTCCGAATCCTCCTTGGTTTTGGAAGTGAAGGAAAAACAATACTTAGATGCTAGTTTGGTCAGACTGAAGGAGTCAGTCAAGGACCAAAAAGTAGAGGTTTTATCCCAAAGGGGAGATGGTGTGTTGAGATTGCAGGGTAGATTGTGTGTCCAGAATGTTGATGATCTAAGACAGAGGATTATGGCTGAAGCGCACGGGGCACAATATTCTATTCATCCTGGTGCCACCAAGATGTACCGAGACTTGTGGGAAATCTATTGGTGGAGTGTCACAAAGAAAGATATAGCAGTGTTTGTAGCTAAGTGTGCAACATGCCAACAGGTTAAGGTTGAACACCCAAGACCTGGTGGTATGATGCATGAGTTTAGTATTCCCACCTGGAAGTGGGAAGAGATAAATATGGACTTCGTGATTGGTTTACCTCCTTCCCGACGCCATCATGATTCCATTTGGGTTTTGGTTAATAGGTTGACTAAGTCTGCTCATTTCTTGCCTGTTCATACTTCATATACTGCTGAGGATTATGCTAGATTATATATTCGAGAGATAGTCAGACTGCATGGAGTTCCCTTGTCTATCATTTCGGATAGGGGTACTCAGTTCACTTCACAATTTTGGAAAGATTTTCAAAAGGGTCTTGGTACCCAAGTGCTTTTGAGTTTTGCTTTTCATCTGCAGACCAATGGTTAGGCTGAGCAGACCATCCAGACCTTAGAGTATATGTTGAGAGCTTGTGTACTTGACTTTAAGGGAAGTTCGGATGATCACTTACTGTTGATAGAGTTTGCTTACAATAACATTTTCCACTCTAGTATTGGCATGGCTCCGTTTGAAGCCTTATATGGGAGGAAGTATAGATCACCCATAGGTTGGTTCGAGGTGGGTGAAGCAGCTGTGAGTGGTCCTGATTTGGTATTTGAGGCTATGGAAAAAGTTAAGTTGATTAGGGAAAGGTTGAAAACTGCACAGAGTCGTCAGAAGTCATATGTGGATGTTAGAAGGAGAGACCTTAAGTTTGAAATTGGTGACTTAGTGTATCTGAAAATTTCACCCATGAGGGGGGTGAAGAGATTCGGAAAGAAGGGGAAGCTTAGTCCCCGTTATGTTGGTCCTTACAAAATTCTTAGCCGTGTTGGTAAGGTAGCTTATGAGGTCGAGTTGCCTTTCGAGTTGTCCTCTGTTCATCCAATATTCCATGTCTCCATTCTTAGAAAGCATATTAGCGATGCTGTGGTAGTGGATTCCTCTGTGAGTGCTGACATTCAAGAAAATCTTTCTTTTGATGAGATTCCTGTTGAGATTCTTGATTTCAGTGTCCGAAGACTAAGAAATAAAGAAGTTCCCTTGGTCAAGGTATTGTGGCAAAACCAATCTGTTGAGGGTGCAATTTGGGAAGCTGAGGCGAATATGCGATCCAATTACCCGCACCTATTTTCCGCGAACTCCGATCAAGCCGAAGGTACCGTTCTTTCCTAAATCATGCACTTTTGATAACAGGTGCAACAGTTCAGCTGTCATTTATTATGTGTTCAGCTGTAGTTTCTTGAATTTATGCATTCTATGTTGCATTCGGAGTGAGAAACGATGTGGTGATGAGTCTAACGAATGGGTTTAGTTGTATGCTTTATTTCCTATCTAATCTTGGCATGTCTAGGGTTATTCGAGGACGAATGTTTCCAAGGGGGGATGATGTAATACCCCGGGAAATTTTTTGTTGAAATTTTATGCGTAAACGTATTGGGTTCTATCTTCCAACGATACCAATTTCACCCTAATCTGATATCAGAGCAAAGAGTTATGGTCGATCTACTTTATCTTATCAAAACAGTCCACCAAAGGACAGATTTGACATTATTTAAATTTTAAAGGCATTTTGGTCATTTTCTATTATATTATGGACGGGAATATGTGTATATATACATGTATATGAGTTCAAAAACTCATTTTCATCACCAATCATTGAGAAAGAACAAACCCTAGCCAAATTTGACCTTTAAATTACTTTTGATTCAACCGTAGAAATTCCAAAGTAATTCGATAACTGCGTTTGTCATCTCGAGAGCTTCGAACGACGCCTATTATTTGTGCAAACAGGATTGCATAATCAAGAGGTGAATTCTAAGGTATGAATATTGTTTGCCTTTGTTCTTTTCCATATGTATATGTGTGATAGAGGATTATATATATTGGTTGTTATTGAAAGGAGATGGAAATAGGGTTATGGACTATTTTGCATGGTTTGATTGTATTAAATTGTGGAAGGTTGATATGGTAATTGAGTTACGGAAGGTAGATATGGTGATATATTGTTGAATTGATGATTATTTATGTCTATGGATCAATTTGGTTTAATGGATTGGTTGGAAGGATAAATGAATCCAGACTTGATAGTGGAGGATGTTGTATGAATATGCATGGAATGTGAATGTAATTTGAGTATAAGAGGGTTAAAGTGACACCCTTTATGGTGTAATTAAGACTTACTACTTAACCACTAGTTTGGTGAATTCAAATAATTGAATTGTGACATTTGGTTGCTAATACTAGATTGCTATATATGTTCATTGTAGATAAGTAATCTGAAAAGACGGAAAGTCCATTTGGGACTCGTATTGAAGGTTGACAGTCAGGTATGTAAAGCATACTTTATACCATATCTTTGGCATGAAAGTGAACAATTGTTCTATTAAGAAAGTTTCCAAAGTTATTCGGTAACATGTGATCCATAATGGTTTTGTATGATGTCCTACGTTACCAATGAACTTGTTTCCACCGTACAAGATGTCAATACATTCCAATACTTACTTGTCTTCCAAATCTTACATGTTTATTGCACTAATGAATATCAGAAGGTATCCGGTTACTCAAACAAGATCCATGTGCTATTAATGACTCCAAAACGTTTCATTGATATACCAATAAGTTCCTACTTCATTGTTATGGCATTGATGACTCCAAAATACTTCATTGATGTGCCAATAAGTTCTTACTTTATTGTTATTGCATTGATTGTCTATTTATATGTATCTTATTGATGTATCATTGTTTCAAAGTATTAGAAATGCGGTGGGGACCGAAATAACAATCTCAAAGATTAATTGAACAAAGTGATGGAAGTTCTCTCTTATCGGGTGGTATCCCAGGGGCATAAGCCTATCATGGGTCGATCCCTATTTATGTGTTTATGGGTGGTATCCCAGGGACATAAGCCTATCATGGGTCGATCCCAGTTGATATGTACTGGAGGCAGCCTAATGGTCACAGTACCGTATGGTAATGATTACAAAGATGATAAGAATGGAGGTAAAGTGATTGAATATATACAATGTACAGGTTGTCACAAGTTCTAATAAGTGTGGTCCACTCCTATTACGATTTATTCACTTGTTTCTGATTTCTATTGAGCTCCTATATCATATGTGATTATCTGCAGCTTTACATACTCAGTACATATTTCGTACTGACGTCCCCTATAGGGGACCTGCATTTCATGCTGCAGGTACAGGTACCTCATCTCATACACCGCATAAGTAGGAGCCAGGATATCCAGCTGCTTTTGGTGAGCTCCAATTTGCTTTGGGGCTTTCCGTGTCATATCTAGTCACTTTTGGTATTGTATAGAAGTTAGTTATATGGTGGGGTGTGTCCCGACCTTAGTTAAACTCTGTGTATTTTCTAGAGGCTTTTAGACCTAATGTACAGTCAAGGTGGTGTTTTGTTAATAGACGTGATGGCTCCAATGGCCAAGTATTGTATATACATATATATGTGTGCTCGAGCTTATACAGGTGATTATTTCCTTTTATATACGACATGATGTTGTCCAAATTTTGGGTTTTCATAGAGGTATGCATGGGAAGTATAAGGTTATGAGTTGTTTCTCCTGGGCCTCCTCAGTTACGGGTGCCAGTCCGCCCCAATAGGATTTGAGGCGTGACAAAAGTGGTATTAGAGAAGTTTGTCCTAGTGAGTCTACAAAGCCGTGTCTACATAGAGTCTTGTTTATCGGTGTGTCGTGCACCTCATCTATAAATAGGAGGCTATGGACATTTAGGAATTGTTTCTATTCTTCATTTCTTAGATCGTGCGATAGAGCCTATATTGTATATGAAGTCATAGTTGACCACTGAATTCATTTGTTTCTCTTATTATAGTAATGATGCCGATTGCCAGAAGCAAGAATACCGGTAAGCAAGTAGATGTGGCTTCCGGAGAGGGGACTAATAAGTCACCCACTATACCAGCTAGTCAAAGTGAGGCTCCAGCTGAGCATGCATCAGAAGCTTCTTCCACTTCGGAAGAAATAAGGAGGAGGAGACCTATATCCCCAAAGCCACCTATTAATGCTGCTGATCAAGATCTTAGAAATGCAGTGCAAATTTTGACTCGTATAGTTGCTGGTCAAGCTTAAGGGCAAGACATTCCTACCACGGGTCCTAGTGGTACAGATAGGGCAGCTAGCCTTCGAACACAGGATTTTCTTAAGATGGATCCTCTCACTTTTACTGGATCAGATCTTAATGAGGACCCACAGGACTTTATTGATCAAATTCAAAGGGCCTTAGATTTTATGCATATAACGGGTAGAGAGACAGTGGAGTTAGTGGCGCATAGATTTAAAGGGGAGGCTATATATTGGTACGAGGATTGGAAACGATCTAGAGGTATTGATACACCGCCATCTACTTGGAAAGAGTTCAAAGAGGCATTTCCTGATCATTATCTTTCATTCGAGATTCATTAGGCTCGTGCAAATCAGTTTTTAAATCTTTGTCAGGGGAATATAAGCGTGAGGGAGTACAGTCTCCGATTTAATTCCTTGTCGAGATATGCTCCTAATGTTGTAGCTACTATGGATGACAGAGTTCATTAATATGTGGATAGGATGGATCCATATCTGATTAGAGATTGTGCTATTGCCTCTTTGAACAAAGATATGGACATAGCAAGGATCCAAGATTTTGCACATAAAATGGAAGATCAAAGGCAGAGGAGAAGAACACAGGAATTAGAAAGAGGATATTCCAAGAGGGCCATATCTACAGGGCGGTTCATGGTATCCTAAGGAGGGTTCAGACCACAGTTTTCGACTACCTAGGCCATTATGTTTTTATTCTGCAGTTAGTGCCCCACCATAGTTCCAAGGGTCCAAAGGAAATCAATTTGGGCACAAAAGTAAGAGTCAGAGTTCGCGGACAGTGGGGTACCAAGGGCAAGGGAATATGAGCCAATCGAGACCTCCTCGAGAGCCACACAATAAATGTGGAAGGTATCATTTGGGCGCATGTCGGATGGGGACCAATGTTTGCTTTTGGTGTAGTATGTTGGGACATATGATGAGAGAATGCCCACGAAGGGGCATAAGGGGTATGGCATGACCTACAGGGTTATTTTATTGCATCATCATTATCGATGCCTTATTCAGGAAGGGGTGCACAACCAATGGGTCATGTTAGAGGTGATAGAGGAGCCACAAGTTCTAGCGGGGTTCAAAATCGTACGCATGCTCTAGCGGATTGACAAAATTTAGAGTCTTCCCCAGATGTGGTTACGGGTACATTGTCTATATTTTCATTCGATGTATATGCCTCCCAGTTCTACATTATCTTGTGTTACCTCATTGGTTGCTGGAAAGTTCGAAAGAATACCCGAACTATTAATTAAGCCATTTGAAGTGTCCTCATTGGTTGGGGAATCTATTGTAGCTAGAAGGGTTTACCAAAACTGCATAGTAACTGTTTATGGTCGTGATACGACGACTGATCTTGTGGAGTTAGAAATGGTAGATTTTGATGTTATAATGGGTATGGACTGATTGGCGTCTTGTTATGCCATAATTGATTGCTGCACGAAAAAGGTATATTTCCATTTTCCAAATGAATCAGTCCTTGAATGGAAAGGTAAAATTGGCGCGCCAAGAGGTAGATTTATTTCTTATTTTAAGGCAAGAAGAATGATTTCCAAGGGATACATATATCATTTAGTTATAGTAAGGGATACAGAAGCGGAGCCACCAACTCTTTACGCTATTCCGGTGGTAAATGAATTTTCTGATGTATTTCCTGAAGATCTTCCAGGTTTGCCTCCTGAACGAGAAGTAGAGTTTGGTATTTATGTAATACCAGACACCCAACCAATCTCCATTCCTCCGTATAGAATGGGCCCAGCAGAATTACGAGAATTGAAAGAGCAATTGAAAGATTTGCTAGAGAAGGAATTCATAAGGCCTAGTATGTCCCCCTGGGGAGCACCCGTGTTATTTGTGCGCAAAAAGGATGGGTCACTGAGGATGTGTATGAATTATCGGCAATTGAATAAGGTGACTATTTTGAATAAATATCCTCTCCCAAGAATTGATGATTTATTTGATCAGTTACAGGGTGCCAAGTTCTTTTCTAAGATTGATTTGAGGTCAGGTTACCACCAAGTGAGGGTCAAAGAGAAGGATATACCCAAGATAGCTTTTCGAACACGGTATGGTCATTATGAGTTTCTAGTTATGTCATTTGGGCTAACAAATGCACCCACAATTTTTATGGATTTGATGAATAGGGTGTTTAAGACATTCCTGGATGTATTTGTGATAGTTTTTATAGATGATATTTTAGTTTATTCTAGATCAGAAGAGGACCATGCCAATCACTTACGATTGACATTGCAGACTCTTCGTGATTGTAAGCTTTATGCAAAGTTCTCTAAATGTGAGTTTTGGTTAAAGTTAGTGGCATTTTTGGGTCATATTGTATCTAGTGAAGGGATAAAGGTTGATGCTCAAAAGATAGAAGCTGTGAAGAACTGGCCAAGGACCACAACGCCTACGGAGATTTGTAGTTTTCTTAGGTTGGCCGGTTATTATAGAAGGTTTGTTGAAGGCTTTTCTTCCATTTCAGCACCCTTAACCAAGCTAACCCATAAAACATCTAAATTCCAATGGAATGATGCCTGTGAGAAGAGTTTTCAAGATTGAAAGAACAAGTTGATTTCTACACTCGTGTTGGTACTTTCAGAAGGCACAGAAGGGTATACAGTGTATTGTGATGCTTCCATAATTGGTTTAGGATATGTATTGATGCAGCATGGTAAGGTAATAGCATATGTTTCTAGACAATTGCGGCCACATGAGAAAAATTATCCTACACACGATCTTGAGCGGGCAGCAGTTATTTTTGCTTTAAAGATATGGCGCCACTACTTATATGGAGTTCATGTTGATATATATACTGACCATAAGAGCCTGCAATATATTTTTAATCAAAAGGATCTAAATTTAAGGCAGCGGAGATGGCTTGAACTATTAAAGGACTACGATGTTGATATCTTGTACCATCCAGGGAAAGAAAATGTGGTAGATGATGCGTTAAGTCGTAAGACTATGATGACGCCTATAGAAAGGCAAGGGATGATTAAAGATCTTCACCAGTTAGTTAGTTTGGAGTTCGCCTTCTTGAAACTTCGGATAAAGAGCTTATCGTACATAATGCTGCGGAATCTTCATTAGTAACTAAAGTGAAAGAGAAGCAATAGGCAGATCCTATTTTATTACAGCTTAAGGAGAATGTTCAGAGTAGTACGACCAAGGCATTTGAGCTTACATGAGAAGGAGTACTTCAGTGCCAAAATCAATTGTGTGTGCCGAATGTAGACGGGATAAGAAAGAATATTATGACAGAGGCACATTGTTCAAGGTATTCCATTCATCCAGGATCAACCAAAATGTATCAATATTTGAAAGATATGTATTGGTGGAATAACATGAAGAAGAGCATTGCAGAATTTGTAGCTGAATGTCCAAATTGTCAAAGAGTTAAAGTTGAGCACCAAAAATCCAGAGGTTATATGCAATGCATTGATCTTCCAAGCTGGAAGTGGGACATGATCAACGTGGATTTCGTTATTGATTTGCCTCGTTCATCCCGGAATTTTGATTCTATATGGGTGATTGTTGATAGGCTTACCAAATCCGCACATTTCCTACCAGTTAGGACCACTTACACAGTTGTAGAGTATGTGAAGCTGTACATTAAAGAGATAGTCTGATTACATGGAGTGCCAATCTCTATTATATCATATCGAGGAACCCAATTTACCGCAAACTCTTGGGATTCTTTTCATAGGTGTTTGGGAACACAAGTGAAGTTGAGTACAACTTTTCACCCTCAAATAGATGGACAAGCAGAACGTACCATCCAAACACTTGAACATATGCTACGAGCTGGTGTAATAGATTTTAAGGGCAACTGGGATGATCATTTACCTCTTATTGAGTTTGTCTACAATAATAACTATCATTCAAGTATCAAAATGACACCATATGAAGCTTTATATGGAAGGAAGTGTAGATCACCAATAGGATGGTTCGAAATGGGTGAAACTCCTTTGTTCGGACCGAATCTTGTTTATCAAGCCATAGAGAAGGTTAAAGTAATTCAGCAACGACTGAAAACAGCCCAAAGTCGACACAATTCATATGCGGATAGTAGAAGGAGAGGGCTAGAGTTTTCTATAGGTGATTGGGTATTTTTGAAGGTATCACCAATGAAAGGGGTAGTGAGATTTGGCAAGAAAGGAAAGTTGAGTCCATGTTATATAAGCCTGTGTAAGATCACTCGAAGGTTTGGACAAGTTGCATATGAATTAGAGCTACCCCAAGAGCTCTCATCAGTACATCCGGTATTTCATGTGTCAATACTTTGAAAGTGCATCAAAAATCCATCACATATCACTTATACTGAGGATGTGCAAGTTGCGGAAGATCTTACCTATGAGAAAGTGCCTATTGCTATTCTAGATCGCCAAGTTAAGAAGATGAGAAATAAAGAGATAGCATCTGTGAAAGTACGTTGGAGAAATGATCAAAGGGAAAAGATTACATGGGAAGCTGAGGAAGCAATGAAATCTAAGTACCCTTTTCTGTTCAAAGATGAAGAGGAAGTTCAAGAAACAGAGTTAGAACATTAACAAGTAAGCTTTATTTTTTTAAAAATATGCATAGTATTTATGTGATGATGTGAATATTAATGATGGACTTAAACTTGTTTCGGTTGAATAACTACGCTAACATTCGAGGAAGAATGTCCTAAAGGGGGGAAGGATGTAACACCCCATATTCAAGTACGTGTATTAGCATATTCAAGTATGTGTATTGGTCTTATTTATATGAAATTAATTTTTTTATTTTATTTATACCAGAATTTGTCCGTCGATGGTTCCATGCAAAGGTTATTGAATAAGCTTTCCAACAATATAAAGATTTCCAAAAATGAATAGGTTTTGGATATAATCGAGCACGTTTGAAACTATAAAACGGTGGTCGGGATATTTAGGAATAGCAAATGTGCAGGAAAATTTCCTGCACACAAACTACTGAGGCCAGCTGAATTTTTAGGTCAACTTCGAATGATCATAACTCCCTTAATATAATGAACTGGGAGATCTGCGACCGATGAAAAGAAATATCTTTGAGTCTTCTTTCCAATTCAATTGGTTTCATCCAAATCCAATGTCTGAGTAAGGAGTTATACTCGTTTTACTTCAGCCTATCAAATTAGATTTTTAGGATCAACTTCAAATGACCATAACTTCTTGTACAGGATAAACTGGGTGGCCTGATTTATATGAAATGAAATCTCTTTGAATTATCCTTCCAACGATACCAATTTCACCCTATTATGATATCAGAGCAAAGAGTTATGGTCGATCTACTTTAGCTTATCAAAACAGTCCATCAAAGGACAGATTTGACATTATTTAAATTTTAAAGGCATTTTGGTCATTTCCTATTATATTATGGACGGGAATATGTGTATATATACATGTATATGAGTTTAAAAACTCATTTTCATCATTAATCATTGACAAAGAACAAACCCTAGCCAAATTTGACCTTTAAATTACTTTTGATTCAACCACCGAAATTCCAAAGTAATCTGATAACTGCGTTCGTCATCTCGAGAGCTTCGAACGGTACCTATTATTTGTGCAAACAGGATTGCATAATCAAGAGGTGAATTCTAAGGTATGAATATTGTTTGCCTTTGTTCTTTCCATACGTATATGTGTGATAGAGGATTATATATATTGGTTGTTATTGAAAGGTGATGGAAATAGAGTTATGGACTATTTTGCATAGTTTGGTTGTATTGAATTGTGGAAGGTGGATATGTTAATTGAGTTATGGAAGGTGGATATGGTGATGTACTATTGAATTGATGATTATTTATGTCTATGGCTCAATTTGGTTTATTGGATTGGTTGGAAGGATAAATGAATCCAAACTTGATATTGGAGGATGTTGTATGAATATGCATGGAATGTGAATGTAATTTGAGTATAAGAGGATTAAAGTGACACCCTTTATGGTGTAATTAAGGCTTACTACTTAACCACTAGTTCGGTGAATTGAAATAATTGAATTGTGACGTTTGGTTGCTAATACTAGATTGCTTTATATGTTCATTGTAGATAAGTAATCCGAAAAGATGGGAAGTCCATTTGGGACTAGTATTAAAGGTTGACAGTCAGGTATGTAAAGCATACTCTATACCATATCTTTGGCATGAAAGTAAACAATTGTTCTATTAAGTAAGTTTCCAATGTTATTCAATAACATGTGATCCATAATGGTTTTGTATGATGTCCTACGTTACCAATGAACTTGTTTCCACCGTACAAGATGTCAATACATTCCAATACTTACTTGTCTTTCAAATCTTACATGTTTATTACACTAATGAATGTCAGAAAGTATCCGGTTACTCAAACAAGATCCATGTGCTATTAATGACTCCAAAATGTTTCATTGATATACCAATAAGTTCCTACTTCATTGTTATGGCATTGATGACTCCAAAACACTTCATTGATGTGCCAATAAGTTCTTACTTCATTGTTATTACATTGATTGTCTATTTATATGTCTCTTATTGATGTATCATTGTTTCAAAGCATCAAAAATGCGGTGGCGAATTAAATAACAATCTCAAAGATTAATTGAACTAAGTGATGGAAGTTCTCTCTTATCGGGTGGTATCCCAGGGGGATAAGCCTATCATGGGTCGATCCCTATTTATGTGTTTATGGGTGGTATCCCAGGGGCATAAGCCTATCATAGGTCGATCCAAGTTGATATGTACTGGAGGCAGCCTAATGGTCACAGTACAGTACAGTAATGATTACAAAGATGATAAGAATGAAGGTAAAGTGATTGAATATATACAATGTACAGGTTGTCACAAGTTCTAATAAGTGTGGTCCACTCCTATTACAATTTATTCATTTGTTTCTGATTTTTATTGAGCTCCTATATCATATGTGATTATCTACAGATTTACATACTCAGTACAAATTTCATACTGACGTACCCCATAGGGGACCTGCATTTCATGCTGCAGGTATAGGTACCTCAGCTCATACACCGCACAAGTAGGAGCCAGGATATCCAGCTGCTTTTGGTGAGCTCCAATTTGCTTTGGGGCTTTCCGTGTCATATCTAGTCACTTTTGGTATTGTATAGAAGTTAGTTATATGGTGGGGTGTGTCCCGACCTTAGTTAAACTCTGTGTATTATCTAGAGGATTTGTAGACCTAATGTACAGTTAAGGTGGTGTTTTGTTAATAGAGTGATGGCTCCAACGACCAAGTATTGTATATACATATATATGTGTGCTCGAGGTTATACAGGTGATTATTTCCTTTTATATGCGACATGATGCTGTTCGAATTTTGGGTTGTCATAGAGGTATGCATGGGAAGTATAAGGTCTTGAGCTGGTTCTCTTGGGGATTGAGGCTTGACATGAGGCCTGGCGTATTTTTGCTCCAACTTTAAATGATCATAACTTCTTGTACATAATGATCTGGTTGAGATACTATATATCAACAGAAAGATATGAGAGTACTCTTTCTAATGAAATTGGTTACATCCAATTTGGATATCGGAGTAAAACGTTATGGTTGATCTACTTCAAACTATCAAAACAGTCCACCAAAGGACAGATTCGAGAATTATTTGATTTTTAAGGGCGTTTTGGTCATTCCCCCTCACCCAAAATCTATCCAAACCCTATATTAAAGCCTATTAGAAGCATTATATGTTATATTTCATCAAATTCCCTTAAAAAAGCCCTAAGCTCCTATATCCAACTTCAAGAACCTCCAAAGTTCACCATTAATTCTGCAAATTTATTCAAAATTCCAAGTTTCTAGTTCAAGAACTCCAAAAACCATCATTCAAAGGCACGATTAACATCTCAAAAACGAGTATCGATATAAAGTTCATCATTCAAGGTATGTGGGGTTTTTCAACAAGAACTCTCTTTCGTTCTAGTACCCAAAAGTAATTTTCTTTACAAAGGCATGATTTTTATTTGATTTTACAAATTTGAAACATGAACCCATATCTTATGATGATTATTATGAAATCTTGATGTTTATGATTTTGAAAGATGAATTTACATGTGTGGAGATATAAAGCATGAATCTTAAATGATAGTTATCATGATTTTGATATTTGGGTCGTTAATCCCCATTGGAAATTATGTTTTTTTGAGAAAGTGTGTGTTATAAGCACGTTGATGTTGAATATTTGAGATATTTTGAATGATTTGACCTTTTGGTCTTAATGGAGTTGTTTTGAACTCGAGTGTGAAAGAAATCCACAACGTGGTTGATTTTGTTAGATGGGAAGCATGATGGCTCCCGATGTATATTTATATATTACTGGAATTGTTTTGTTGTAGATTGTCTTTGAAATGATCTGAGCTAAGTCCGAGAGAAATCTTTAGCACCAAGTGGGAGGTATAAAGCGACCTTACTTTCCTAGAACTATGTGCCCCTATAGGAGTGAGCCTGAGGCTAATTTATATAGTGATCACTAGTTTGTGTGGATTTGATATAGATAGTCCTACTACGATGACAAGGATAGGATGACTCTCCCCAACGTGGGTTGTACGTTGGACTCCATGTAGCTCACATGGTTTATGTTGGTTATAGGATCTCCCAGTGTGTGTGTGTTTCCTTGTGTCTATGGTGAATGGTGAAGTGATTTGAAAGTGAAATTGTGAATGTTATTCTTTCGAAAGATTTAAATGATATTTACATTATGATAATTGATACTCTTGATGAACTGAAAGTGATTGACAAATTATATGATGACTCACATGTGTTATTGTACTTATTTCATCCTCTCATGATTATGATGATTTTCTTTGGGCTATGTGAGTCTTTCATACATCTTGCATATTTCTTATAAATATTTATGATGATGATGTTTATACAATAACATACACCCCCATATACTCGGTTTCTTTCCATGGTACTGACCTACATCTTCGGATGTGGGCTGTATTTTCTCAGAATGTAGGTTCAGGTGCTCAGTTCTAGATTCGACAGTGATTCTTTGAGCACGTTGTTCTACATCCTCTGTTGTGGTGAATCCTCATGTTCTGAGGACGTGATGTCGATGTTGGTTTCACGGAATCGTTTACATTTGATAACTAAGTATGAGTCAGTTGGGGCATGTCTCAATGGCTCGCTAGTTTTATTGATTTTCTTAGAGGCTTGTCAGACTAGTATAGATGTTGGGTGTTGACTAATAAGTCGTATTTTGTTATCTTTATGAAATTCTTTTATTCTTGGATGATGATTACTCTATTGATATGTTGAGGATTATTTATGGAAACCCCGTTGATTTGTGTTGAACTGAATGAAAATGGCTCAAAGGGTTAGCTTGGGTCTACTCGTAGCCTTAAGCACCGTGTGACGCTCTGGGACCCATTTTTTGGGGCGTTACATAAGGTGGGAGCAATTAGGTCAGCTTCGGATAGTAGCTCTGGATAATCTGGAGGTATTTCGACTAAACCTCAGAGATTAGTCATTATCCCTTAGATTCTCTCTATTTTCCCTTCTATCCTTCTGATGTTCGAAATAACTTTATTTATATGCAATCCCAAATTCTCATGCTCATCGTCGCTATTGACAAGGTTGATAAGCATTGCTTGACTGCCCATTTCTGACGTTCAACTTTAGTCAACCTTCGAAGAAAGAATTTATAATTAGAAACAAAAAATACATATGTGAGTCTAGAAGGGTTATTCTACTCATTTGAATATAGCGAGTTATGCTTATTCAGAGTGAATAGACGTTATGAGAGCTCTATGTGACTTAGAGGTTATGAAAGCTAAAGTACGACATGAGTACGAAGATATTAATGTCCGAGAATCTTGGTAGGACAATAGTATGTAAACGTTGGAAACATTAGGAAGAGGATTTCCTAAATGATAGGTTGTACTAAAAGACTGTGAATGAGACTAAATCCCTTTAGCGAATCGAGAGTTGAGCCTAGGGATAATTAGTATACTAACAGACGAGTCAAGAGGATAATTTGAAGAGAAGTTTTGAATAGGCCCTAAGAGGGCATTGTAGGGTCCTAACATGATAAGGGGTTTGAGAGTAAAGAACTCCGAAATAAGGAACACTAAGAATAAGGATCATTTAGGAAAAGGAAGACAACAACATGATAGGCAAGATATCAATGCATATATGGTAATGTAACACATAACAAATAATTGTGAGTCCTTTTGAGGTCGTGAACCTCTTTGGACTTTGAATGAGACTAACATTCGACGCGTCAAGGATGCCAAGGCATCCAACATTGAATGGGATCTATATTCCTTAATAAAATAAATATGTGGCCAAGGCCTAAAGGATAGGAGCGGGTTTATGACAAGGTTCCCCCGAGTGGACAACTCAAGAGTGGGAAAACTTGTGGCTGTCAACGCACCACTGATCGACCGATCCACAAAGAATTTCCCGAAGGGTGTTTTAGGAGTGAACGTCTGTGCTACCACGCAACCGTTCGTAGAAGGAAAATAAAAGAGGTTCTAAGTGGAGGAAAGTATGAGCGGAATGCCAGTTATATGAATGCAATAACACATAACATGTAACAACATACGATGATCATGCTTTAGCAAATAGAAATATTTAAAAGAAAAGTAGGTGTGGAGAAGCATAAATATAAAAATATAGAAGGAGAAGGGACAGATAAATCATGATGTGAATGAATAATAAGAAAAGAACATATAGAAAATAAAATCATGTCAAAAGAAAATATTATAAAAACAAATTAAAATAATCCCATATAAAGCACAAATTCGTAATGGTTAGAACCTAAGTATCCCCAGCAGAGTCACCATTCTATCGCGCCCCATTTTCCTTGCGGAAGGTGGGATTCGACTTGACAAACTCTTGGGATGAATTTAAGTGAAGGGTGTGAAGTGACGCCACCTAACGTATTAAGGTGCGTTAGGACACCGGTCTAGGCTACTACGAACGTATTTTGTCGTTTTGTCTTAGTTCACCAGAGTTCGGGTAAGGGTTTAAATTACCTCAAAAGGAAGGTGTTAGACACCTTTCGAGGTCCACAAAGGTGGTTTCTGGATGACTTCATACTTTACATGGGAATTCTATGTGATCAAATAAAGGTCTCTTCTTTTATTATTAATTTACTATTTAGCTAAGCGTTAAGATAATTAATAAGCAAATACATGTCATTTGTTATTGCTAATTGTCGATTATCTAGGTGATAAAATAAATAAAAAACATAGAAATATGATAAGAGAGGAGAAAGAAATGACATAATTTATAATAAAAGGGGGACTGCTTTATAATAAACTAGCTACCCCTAATAAACATGTAAAATAAATTAAAAGACTAAAAGAAATCGTTCGAGTCAAACAAAGAGATGTTTTGATTTTATTCGGATCATAAACCCAACTTGTTAATCATCATACGACCCAAAGGCCGGACTTTTAGACAAGTAATAATGTCATTAGCCTCGTCATTAATATTTGTTGGGATCATCATTTCTGAAAAGGGCTACCTGTCCCACCTCACCTAGGATGGATGTCAAGTCTAAGGGCATTTTATGACAAGGACAAAACTAACATTTTTAGTAACATTTACCGTCCTGACTCTCGTCCAAGAGGCATTGGACTTTTCTATTTTGGATTTGTGTTCTAGACTAAAAGAAAACTATGTTGCCTAGGACTCAAAGCGCGAACATATTGGACAACAGGTAGCACGTAATAATCCCAAGTTAGCCTCTTGATTAGTTAATATTAATTAGTGTGATGACACGCAAAGACAAGCAAATTATATTATCATTAACCTATAGGTATGGTGTCTAAATGTTCAACAAGTAGTGATAAAGGAAGACTGTGATTCGTGAATGTAACATCATTGTGTGTTTCTGAGAGGTGTCAAAAGTGTGGTAAATGTGTCAAACACAAAAAAATGTGCTTGTGAATTAAGTGTTGTAAAATATAAATGAGAAATTAAGAAATCAACAAGAATATTAAAAGGCATTAACATATTAAGGATGCCATAATATACCTACTCTAGTGTTTAAACATATCGAAAAGTGCTCAAAATATGTATTTTAATAAACCAATAGTTGTACTATTACAGGAATTTCATAGTGATATGCTGAAAGTGTGTCAATAGTACTAAGATGTCTTAAAGCTAAGTGTCAATAGTACTAAGATGTCTTAAAGCTAATATTTTGACATGCTGATATTCTATTTAAACATGATGGAGATATGCCAACATACCGAAACTTTAAGTTAACATGCTGGAAGTAGTTATGATGTGCTGAAATTTATTAGATGTGAAGAAATTTAATGTTCTAATGATAATAACATGCTAAAATTGTGTAGATATACAGAAACATGATTTAAACATGCTGGAAAGTTAATTAATCATGCTGAAGAGTTACTTAAACATGCTGAAAAATTAATTAAACGTACTGAAGATAATGTTAAGGTGCAGTATTTTAATGTTGATATGCTGAAAACATGCCAAAAATGCCAAAAATCTAGTATTTTTAACATGCTATAAATGTAAGGAACTAGCATTTTAAACATGCTAAAATTCAGTCTAAGTGCTGAAATTAATTTGTTGTCAAATTAACATGCTAAATGTATAGTCATGGTAATATGACAGAAATATTTTAAGTATGTAAAAAAGAACACATTATTATGCGCTGAATACATGTGAAAAATATTTCTTCAGACTAAGAAGTCATAGCAAGATATAGAATTGTATAATTGCTAAAGGAAACATGGATCATTTTAAAAGTTAATATGCCGGAAATTACTTTGTCATGCTCAATTTACGTTAACATGCTAGACACACAGTGACATATTAATATTATTTTAGCCTAATACTCAATATGACAAATGGACTCAAATTAATTAATAGATGAATTAAATATCGCATAATCCTAAATTTGTGTGCCTAGGTGACCCATGTAGCATGTAATGCATGTAAACCTAAATTGTGCCTACCTATATCATTCACAGAGCATGTAGATCCCCGCCCCCCAAAGCAGTCCCCAAATTTATTATTACAATAATAATAAATGGTGCCTTTACAATAATATTACAAACCAAAATACGAAAATCAAGAAGAAACAATAAATAACTATCAAGAATACATAGTTAATTAAATGTCCCGGCGACTCTTCGAAACTTGTATGTGTCTATTTAAACCTGCAAAAAGCAAAATACAAGGGCAAGCAAACAAGAAAACAAACATGGAAACATTCCCAAAGATTAGCTTTCAGAGGTTTTCCCAACGTCATACAATCAATACACAGAGAATAAAAATCGCATCGATTGAGGACTTACCGGTAAGTAGCAAGTAAAAAGCAACAATGGAAATAATAATGTCAAGCACTTGGAGTAATAGCAAGATGTATCCAGTAAGCCTTGAAGAAAAACCAAAAGAACTCAAGTATCTAATTGCCTAGTATTAAAATAGCTGATGTTTTGTTTAAGAGAGAGTAATAGTTTGTCGCTTAAGAGGTTGAGAAATGTCCGTTTACTGAAAAGAAATAGTAGTTTATATAGAAAAGGAGATTGGAGGGTAAAAGGAAAAAATAATTTTTTACAATCAATCATGATCAATTAAGGAGAGGAAAATATTTGATTGAATTTTGTGAAATGGGATTTTCCATAAATAGAGAAATCTTATGTCATATCAAATTCAGTCAGAGCAACTAAGAAGGAAAATATCTGTTAAGTAGAAATCAAACATATTCTTCCCAAAGTAATTTAACATCAGTCTAAATTAATAAAAGAAAGAGAAATATCAATCAACAGGATTCAATCAACCAATTATTCACAAATCAGTCCAAAAAATAAAAGAAAACATGTGTTAAGCAAAATCAATCAACAATAATTATTTCCTTCTGTAGAATCGACTAGAGGCGAATTTACCATGAATAGTAATCCTATTATTTTGAGAGAGATTCACTCAATCACCAATCAACTTTTTTCTAAATTAGTGAATAAACTATTTCACCAAAATTAAATCGTTAGTCCCTAAAAAAAGGTCCATAATTAACAGATTGACGCCATAATAGAGGGGTTAAAATTTTCACCAAAATCAAGCAAGTAATCCCCCCTCAACAGAGCAACCTACCCGAAATATCACAACAATACAGCCATCACAAAACACATGCACATTTGGACAAACACAAGTCAAAGACAATTTTAAATGAACTAAAAATGAAATTAGATACAAGAATAAAAGATGGGTTGAAGAAGGTTAAGATCTTGTAAACAAGAAATCAAACCTACGTCATGAAGAAGTCATGAAATTTTTGGTGGATTTTTCCCGGAATAACGACGATGATGGCAGGGTCTTGCCTACTGTTTTTGTCGGTTGCATGGCTGGTCGACGAGAAGAGAAAAGGGAGGACGGAAGGGGATAACTCACGGCTTGGTGAAGGCGGTAGATCTAGGGGACGACGATGGAGTGGTGGTTTCGATCAGCAGCGGGAGGCTGGTCGTTGCTGGCAGCGGCGAAGATGGATGGCCGGATGCGGGGAAGGGGGTTGTCATCGCTGGTCGTTGCTGGTTCGTTGGAGAAGGCTCTGGCGGTGAAGGGGGTCGGCGATGCTTGGTCGTGGTTGGTATCCAATGTGGATGGTGTTCGGTCTCCCTTTGAGCGAGAGAGAGAGCATTTGAGGGAGAGAGACGGAATAGAGAGAGAGAGGCTTGTTGTGGAAATTAGGTTTAGGCTTAGGGTTGCTTTTGTGATATATGGAAAGAAAAGGGACTTTTACTCTCAGCCATCAGATCAAATTTGATCGATGGTTGAGATTAAATCTTGAAAATTATTTAGAATTTAAATAAGAATTGGATTGGGTAATTAATTGGCTATAATGTACACAAAATTAGGCAAATGACTTCAATTTTAGGCTGTTATTTAAATTCTAATGGTAGTAAATAATAATAACAAAATTATAATTAAATAATAAATATTAAACAATAATAATAATTTAAATAAATAATAATAATAATTAAATGATTGAATACTAATAAACAAGAACAAATAATAAGTAGGAATAGATAATAATAATAATTTAACACTAAATAATAATGAAAAATAATAATAAATAATAACAAGTAATAATAACAATCACATAATAATAATAAATAATTAAATAATAGATAAAAAATAATAAATAATAATAATATAATAACAATGCTAATAAGTAAAAAAATAACAATTTCAATAAATAATATTAAATTATGAAAAACTAGACAATTTATTTGCAAAATTGTGAGTGTGCATAATTACATGAAAAAAATAATTTAATTAATAAAATTACGTAAAATATCGTATTTGATTTTAACAATTGTAAAACTGATACTAAAAGATAATAAAAATAATTTATGCATTTCCTAAATTATGAATGCGATATGTTAGAAATCTGTTTGATGCAAGAAAAATGTGCAAAAATACTAATATCTAAAAATTAATAATTTTGTTAAAATAACAGCCTAAATGTAGTGTTGGGAGGTCAAATTTAGGTGTCAACACCGACTTCCAATGAATGACATGAGACTTGTTAGAAATATAGTGGCGAAGCATAGAAACATGAAAAATTGGATGAACAATTGATAGATCTAGTGCAACGGCAACTCTTAAGACATATTAACAACAGTCCAAGGAATCTCAAATGGACCAATATACCTGGGGATAAGCTTACCCCACTTCCCAAACCTCAGCACACCCTTCATGGGTGAAACTCAAAGAAATACATGATCATCAACACCAAATCTCAAGGCACAAAGTCTACGATCAACATAACATTTTTGCCTACTCTGAACCACTATAAGTCTATCCTGAATGACCCAAACTCTATCCAAAGACTCACGAAGCAAGTCAGTACCTCGAGGTATCACCTCTAAAACATCATACTAACTCATTAAAGAGCGACAACACCTACCGTGCAATGCCTCAAAAGGAGCTATATCAATATTGGAATGGTAGCTACTATTATATGCAAACACTCCATAAGCCAAATGCTGCTCCCACTGGCCACCAAAATCCATCACACATGTGTGAAGCATATCCTCCAAAATCTGGGTAGTCCCCTCTGACTGTCCATCAGTCTGGGGTTGAAACGCTGTGCTAAGATCAACTCGAGTACGCAACTCATCCAGAAAAGTCTTCCAAAAGAGAGATGTGAACACATAACCTTAATCTGAAATAATAGACACCGACACATCATGTAACACATAATCTCACGAATAAAGATAGGGGCTAACCTCTCAGTACTGAATTAGACCTGAACTAAAATAAAATAAGATGACTTGGTCAATCGATCCACAATGAACCAAACATTATCAAAACCATATGATGTACAAGGCAAACCAGTCATAAAGTTCACAGTGATCTGTTGTCACTTCCACTCAGGAATGGGCAACCTCTGAAGCAATCCATCAGGTTTCATATGGTCAACCTTCACTTGCTTATAACATAGGTAATGAGCCCCAAAATCTTTACATATCTTACCTCATACCACCCACCAGTAATGATGCCTCAAATCATGATACATCTTAGTCACAACTGGATGGGTAAGATATTTGGAATAATGGGCCTCCTCCAAAATCAACCTAATCCTATCTCCCACTCTTGAAACACAAACTCGGCCCTCAATCCTTAAAACTCTATCTGAATCAAGTGAGGCTTTCTTAGCCTCCCCACTCAACACCTTATCTCGAATCAACCTTAATCCACTATTATCAAACCGATGAGCTCAAATCTACTCCATCAAAGAAGATCTAGCCTCCACAAATGCCAAAATACGCCCAAGTATCAAAATATCAAGTCTAACCATCTAGTTAGATAAAGACTGAACCTCTAAGGCCAGAGGCCTCTCTTGGATCAAAAGATGCACCAAGATACCCATGCTAGTAGACTTTTAGATCAAGGCATCCACAACCATATTTTCCTTGCCCGAATGGTAGCGAATAGTTAAGTAATAATCCTTAAGCAACTCAAGCCAATGACGCTACCCCATATTAAGATCTCGATCGGTAAAAAAGTACTAAAGGCTATGATTATATGATAAGATGTCACAACGGACTTCTTACAAATAGTGCCTCCATAAATTCAAGGCAAACACAACTGTGCATTACTCCAAGTCATACGTAGGATAATTCCTTTTATGAGGCTTCAACTGATGAGATGCATATGCAATCGCCTTACACTCCTGTATCAACAAAGCACCTAACCCAACACCTGAAGTATCACAAAATATGGTAAAGTCAAGATTGGAGCTGAAGTCAACAAATCCTTGAGCTTTTGATAGCTCACCTCACAAGTATCAGACTACTGAAAAGAAATCTTCTTCTGGGTCAACTTAGTCAAAGGAGTTACAATAGATGAGAAACCCTCTACAAAACACTGATATTAACCTGCCAAGCCAATAATACTTTAAATTTTGGTGGGTGAAGTAGGTCTAGCCCAATCACAAATCACGACAATTTTGTCTGGACCAACTATAATACCTTCCTTAGTCACATCATGACCCAAGAAAGAAACAGACTCTAACTAAAACTCACACTTAGAGAACTTATCATATAACTTCTCATCCCACAATCACTAAAGCACGATCCGTTAATGCTCCTCATGCTCAACCTCAATATTGGAATGAACCAAGATGTCATCTATAAATATAATAACAAAAGAGTTGAGATACAGTCAAAACACCCAATTCATTAACTCTATGAACACAACAGGGGTATTGGTCAACCCAACGGACATAACCAAGAACTCATAATGACTATATCGAGTCCAAAAAACTATCTTCAAAATATCCAAAGATCTAATCCTCAACTGGTGATAACCGAACCTCAAAATCAAGTTTTAAAAACATCACGAACCCTAAAGCTGATCAAATATCTCATTAATGTGAGAAAGAAGAAACTTCTTCTTAACCATCATGTTATTCAACTGCCAATAATCAATCCACATCCACATAGACCCATTTTTTCTTTACAATCAAGATAGGTTCACCCCATGGTCAAATACTAGGTTGGATAAATCCCTTATCTAACAACTCATGCAATTGATCCTTAAGTTTTTTTAGCTCTATTGGGGCTATCCTATAAGGGGGAATAGAAATGGGCTTTGTGTATAGCTGAACACTAATAGCGAAATCAATATCTTAATTCGAAGGCATACCAGGAAAGTCCATAGAAAACACATCCATAAACTCACAAACTATATGGAAAAAATCCAAGAAAGGAGGCGATAAAACACTGGTGTCACAAATATGAGTCAAGTAATATAAAAATCCCCTCTCAACCAATTTACAAGCCTAAACAAAAGATATAATCCTCTTAGGACCCAATAAAGTGCACCCTTCCAAGCAATCCTTGGCATACTCGATGAAGCTAAATTCAGAGTCTTAGATAAACTAAGATAGCATGATAAAGATCCAACCAATCCATTCCAAAATAACATCAAAATCAGCCATGTCTAACACAAGAAATTTTACCAAAGTCTCACGTCTAGAAAAAGTCACAACACAAGATCGGTGCACTCGATCCACCACTAAAGAATCATCTACCAGGGTAGATACACGAATAAGCACGACAAGAGTCTCACTGATGGAATTAAAACATGAAGCAACATTTACAAACACATAGGAGAAAGTTGATCCAAAATCAAATAATTTAGATACAGATCTGAAATAAACAGGGACGATACTTGTAATCAAAGCATCAGAAGCCTCTAGATCAGGTATGGATGGTATTGCATAACACTTACCATGACCGTCAACTAACTGAGTGGCCCCATGACCATCATTATAGGCTCCACCATCTCTACCTCTCGCACCTTTAGTAAAACCTCTACCTCTCATTGCTAAAATAGGAGTAGCCCAAATCAACCAACGAGGATAGTCCCTGGCCACATGGCCAATCTTATCATATATATAACAAACTCTACAACTAGCCTCAATAAGAAAAGGTATAATTGGTCCCAAACAATAAACATAAAATGTTGAACTTGCTGATCCACCACCTAAACTATTTAAAGCCACCTATACTGTCCTACCATGACATCCATGAAAACCTTTAAGATCTCTTCCTCGAGAGGTCTGACTCTTGAACTCACCAAAACATATCACCTTCCTAGTGTCTCCCAGAGATGCATTAAGAATATTCTCTGTCATCTTAATATAATCTATAATACTCTGAAAAGAAGCCCCAAGCGCAACCTTCTGAGAGATAGCCAACTGAAAAAAAACATTTGAACCCTTTACAAACTCTTAAATTTTCTCATACTTAGTGGAAATATTATCATAGAAATATTTGGACAGGACATGAAAGTGTGCCTCATACTCAATAACTGTTATGGAGCCTTCCTCCAAGTAATCAAACTCATCCCACATACGTTTGAAATTCAAGAAGAGGGTGAATTGAAATTTTTCTAAGAGTCAACTACTGACTCCTCATAGTCAACTCACCTACAGATCAGTGCACTTCAAAAACTGGTTAGATTTAAAACATGTAAGCACATAAATTACAGAACATAAAGTAATAACACAGAAATTTATCCTGGTTCGAAACACCAATGTGGTGCCTAATTCCAGTCCCCTTGGGTTTCAAAGGTTTCTTAGATTGTTGAATGATGGGCTCAAGTACAATGATATGAAACAAGTTCTGAAGACTTATTTTGCACTTCAGATATTATGACATAACTTCAGTTGATGTTAAAAAGTTGATTCAATCCTACTCTTTATAAAACAATCGTAAACTAAAAGTTACAAAGCCTTGTAAAACTAAGAATGAGACACTTTGAATTTTGTCCTTGAAGTTTCTTTAAAAAGTGTCTATCTTCGGTTTTTATCTTTTATAGTCTTCGACTACTACTCTTAATAAGGAGACCTAAGAGATTTCTTCTCAATCAAGAATGTAAATTGATTTCTTGATTGAGGAATGTAGCCGTAGGATATGTCAATATCAGATATGTCCATATATGACTTTGGATCACGTCCATATAAGATATGTCCATGATATATTCTTTTTTTGGTTTTGTAGAGATTGATGCCTTTCTAAATATGCTCGTGATCTTCTTATTCTTGATTGATTTGGTCATCCGTTATTCTGGGATTATGATCCTTATTCCATTTTTGTGATATTTGATTGATCTGCTTGCCATACTATTTGAATATCATGATCCTTTATATCTGGCGAGATACTCTTCTATCTTCAATATCTTGATTCAGTTTTCCTTAATATTTGGGGATGAGATTCTCCTTCCATTTGTTCTTTTTGTGTTTGATGGTACTTGGAATGGATGTCCTTCCATTCTTGATGTCCTTCTATTCCTAGAGCTGGATTCCTTTGTCCTTCCAATATTAGCAATCTTCGTGTCCTGTAATGATACAACGGTTAGTTTGTTATTATTAAAATGTAGTCTTAGGAGGCTAACAATTTTTCCCTTTTTTATAATGACAACATGAGTAAACATCAGTTGACTTTTCTGTCTGTCATCTTACTCCACCTGACTTGTGTAAGTATTCACTGACATGTAAACTTGCTCTACTCTCCCTGACTAGTAGGCTACTCTAATGTTCCTGCCATCTCCCCCTTTGACATAATCAAAAAGAAATAATATACAGGCAATATGCAGACAAAGAAATTCACTAGAGAAATAAAGCAATGATAGAAGAGGTGTACTTAGATGAATACATGATTTTATATAGTAAAAATTATGGCAAATTCTAAATAAGGCTTTAAGATTATTAATGCTAAGAATAACAAGCCTTTTCTGAAGAAAGAAAAATCTCTCTTCTAGTAGAGGTTTTGTAAAATTATCTTCTAGTTGATTTTCGTAATCTACAAATTTTTAAGAAAAATCACCATTTTCTACATGGTATCAAATAAAATGATACTTGATATCAATATATTTAGCCTTAGAGTGATGCACAATATACTTAGATAAGGTCATGGCACTAGTTTTATCACACATAATAAGAACAGATTCAAAAGATAAGTCAAAGTCAAGAAGTTGATGCATAATCCATAAGATTTGAGTACCACACCTTTTAACAGCTATGCATTTAGCTTTAGTGGTTGAAATAGCAATGGAAGTTTATTTATTGCTATGCCATGAGATAAGGGCATCACCAAGAATTTGAAATATTCCACTAGTGCTTTTCCTATCACTTTTGTCTCCTGCAAAATCACTATCTTTGTAACCAATTAAATCAAAGTGTGAGTAGCAAGGATACCATAGACCAAAGTCTTGAGTTCCCATTAGACATCGGATGACTCATTTGATGAAAGTGAGATGAGACTCCTTGGGAGTCGACTAGAATCTCTCACATTTAGACGCGTGGAACATAATATCTGGCCGACTTGCAGTCAAGTAGAGTAGAGATAAGATCATTCCTCGCTACATATTTTCATCAATATATTTTTCAAACAAGTCTAAATCAATGCTTGTAGATGGGCTCAAGGGTGTTCCATAGTTCTTTCCTTATTCTATACCAAACCTTTTGATGAGTTCTTTTATGTATTTTTCTTGACTGATGAAGGTTCCTTTGGGAGTTTGTTTGATTTGTAATCTAAGAAGGAATGTAAACTCACCCAAAAGACTTATTTTGAATTCTCTATTCATCAAATTACCAAAATTTTCACACATAGAGATGTTAGAACTACAAAAAATGATATCATCAACATAAATTTGCACAATGAGAAGATTTGGATCAAGCTTTTAAATGAACAGAGTTGCATTAATTTTACCCTTTTGAAATTATTATTTAGTATAAAAGTATTCAATCTCTCATACCAAGCTTTTAGAGCTTTTTTGAGACCATTGAGTTCTTTTGATAACTTGAAAACATGATTAGGAAATGAGGGATCGTAAAATCTGAGAGGTTGTTTTACAAAAACTTCCTCATGAATAAAGCCATTTAATAAAGCACTTTTTACGTCCATTTGAAACAACTTAAAATATTTGAACATGGCAAAAACTAATAAAATTTATATGGACTCCAACCTTTCCACAGGGGAAAAGGTCTCATCATAATCAAAACCTTCCTACTGAGAGTAGCCTTGAGCTACATGTATGGCTTTATTTTTGATAACTTTACCTTCTTCATTTAATTTTTTCTATAGACCCATCTGGTTCTAAGTACTGAGCAGTTTCTTGGTCTTTCAACTAGAGTCCAAACTTGATTTCATTTATATTGGTCCAGTTCATCCTTCATAGCTTCAACCCATGCTTCATCATTGAGAGTTTCATTAGTTTTCTTTGATTCGATTTAGGACACAGGGGCAACTAATGCTTTTCTCCTCAATGATGCTCTGGTTTGCACTCTATCTTCTGGATTTTTGATGATGAGTTCATTTAGATGGCTAGAATCATACTTCTATTATCTTGGAACATTTAATTTTATTGTTTGTGCTTTTGGATTCGACTCTGTTGGGGGTGTAGTCAACTTGTCTTGCGAAGGTTCTGAGGGTTGTGCTATGATTTTCTCTAGTCTGTATATTACTCACCTATTCTTTATCACTAATTAAACTCGTAGGGAGGTAGTTATATTCATCAAAAATAATATGCATTGATTCCTCAATACATAGAGTTCTTTTATTAAAATCCATGTAAGCACGACTAGTAGGAGAGTACCCCAGAAAAATACCTTTGTCACTTTGTGGATCGAATTTTCCTAAGGTATTCTTACCATTGTTATTAATGAAACATTTTACAGCTAAAGGCATGGAAGTAGCCGATGTTGGGATGCTTTCCTCTCCAGAGTTCAAAAGGTGTATTTTCTAAAAAATGGTCTGATTAGGCACCTGTTGATGATGTGGCATGCTGTGCTAACCGCTTTTACATAAAAGTAATCTGGAGATTATGTTCTAACATCATTGTCCTGGCAGTTTCCTGGAGGGACCAATTCTTTTGCTCCACTACACCATTTTGTTGAGGAGACCATGGTGAAGAAAAGTTCTAAGAGTATCCATTCAAAGCACAATACTTCTCAAATTCCTTATTTTTAAATTATACTCCATGATCATCATGTACATAAGTGATAAGGTGTTCAGCTTCTCTCAGTACTTTTCTACAAAAAAATCTCAAAGTTTTTAAAAGCCTCATGTTTATGTGCAAGATATATAACCCAAGTAAATCGTGAGTAATCATCAACTATGACAAAAATATATCTTTTTCCACCAATGCTTGCGATCTTGGTGGGGCCAAATAGATCCAAGTTGATCATTTGAAGAGGCTTGGTAGTAGAGAAATTGTCTTTGGCTTTGAAAGTTATTCGGGTCTGTTTACCCAATTGGCAGGCATCACAGATGTGATCCTTTTAAAACTTAAGTTTTAGCAGACCTTTCACCAATTCAAGTCTAGACAATTTCTAAATGATATGCATACTATTATTCCTAAGTTTCCTATGCCACAACCAAGTATCATTGTCTTGCATAGTGAGGTAGGTTAAGGTATTAAAATTAGGACAATTGAAGACATAAATTATATCAATACATTAACCGATAAGAGAGATATCTTTTTTGTCGTGTTTAATAGAGAAATTTTCAGCTTTGAAGAGGACTCCAAATATGGGTCACATAGTTTACTGATGCTGAGCAGATTGTGTTTGAGACTGTCTACTAGGTATACATTAATGAATTAACATGATGAGATGAGTCTTACTAAGACGACTC
Source organism: Capsicum baccatum var. pendulum (assembly GCA_030864225.1). NCBI lineage: Eukaryota > Viridiplantae > Streptophyta > Magnoliopsida > Solanales > Solanaceae > Capsicum > Capsicum baccatum. Next base: position 44,794,331 of record CM061560.1, read on the forward strand.
CAATGACATTTCCTCTATCATTGTCACTGAATCTGATTGAACCTCCATTTAGTTTATTTAGGGAGAAAAAGTTTTCCTTCTTTCGATCATGTGTTTGGAACATCTTTTGTCAATGACCCACATTCCTTTTTTATATATCTTGCAGACCTATTCCTCTCTAGGTTCTGTTGTGCATAAAGCACATTTTGGCAACCTCAACTTCTTCTTTAGTTTCATCTTTATTGCTTCAGTATCCAAAGTTTTTATTCTGTCTAAATAATCATCGTCTCAATTTTGGACAATTTTTCTTGAAATGAACAGACCTTCCACAGTAGTAACATAGATCATCGTTTATGGTGGAGTCATTATTTTTGCCTCCTTAGGATCTTTACTGTCTCTGTCTCAAGTTTTTCTTATTCCACGATTGATGTGGGCTATTCCTTTGCTATTAGAATCTTTGAAAATTTCCTCCTCTCTGGTTGGAGCAACATTGAAGGCTATTGGTTTCTTCTGTTCGTTCATGTGGTACCTGTTGATATAATTTCTTTCATATGCAATAAGGTTACCTCATAGTTTGTCGTATGTCATATTGTATAGGTCTCCATCCTCCAGAATGGTGGCCTTGGTTTCCCATACCTTTGGAAGACGCAGGACCAACTACGGACTTGCAGACTGTGTGCATAGATCATCCCAGTGATTTTAGTTTGCACACAATCTTCCTGAATCTTTCAAACATTGTTTTGATGTTCTCATTCTCTTCTATTTTTAAAAACTCGTATTTATTGACAAGGGAAACAATCTTTGACTTTTTGACTTTGGAGGTTCCTTCATAGGTTACCTCCACTTTGTCCCACATTTCTTTTGCGATTTCACAAGTTGATATCTTGTTGTATTCTTCTCCACTAACTGTATACAAAAGCAAACTTATAGCATGTACATTAGTTTGAATGACCTCTTGTTTTTCTTTAATGACCTCAGAACTTTTAAGGTATTCCATGTCGATACTGGTGGATTATTGATCCTTGTACTTTTGTTTTTCCTTGAGTCCTGGAATTGGCTTTGAACCTTTATTGATGACAACCTATGCTAATTGAATTCAAGGAGGGGTGGATTGAAATTTTTCTATGACTCAACTATTGACTCCTCATAGTTGACTCGCCTGTAGATAAGTGCACTTCACAAAAAAATTAGAGTTAAAACAGTAAAGAACATAAATAACAGAACAAAAAGTAATAACCCAGAGATTTATCCTAGTTCGACACATCAATATGGTGCCTACTTCCTGTCTCCTTGGGTTTCAAAGTTTTCTTAGATCATTGAATGTTGGGCTCGAGTACAATGATAGGAAACAAGTTTTGAAGACTTATTTTGCCCTTCAAATCTTGTGACACAGCTTTAGTTGATGTTATAAAGTTGAATCGATCCTACTCTTTATATAACAATTGTAAACTAAAAGTTACAAAGCCTTGTAAGACTAAGAATGAGTCACTTTGGATTTTCTCCTTGAAGTTGCATGAGAAAGTGCATGTCTTTGGTGTTCATCTTTTATAGTCTTTGGCTGCTACTCTTTATAAGGAGACCTAAGAGATTTTTTCTTAATCAAGGATGTAAATTGATTCCTTGATTGAGGAATGTAGCTGTATGATATGTCCTTTTTAGATATTTCCATATATGGATTTGGATCACCCTCCATATCAGATATATCCATGATCTATTTTTCTTTTTAGTTTTGTAGATATTGATGCCTTTCGAAATATTCTTGTGATCTTCTTTTTCTTTATTGATTTGGTCTATCGTGATTCTAGGATTGTGATCCTTCTTCCATTTGCGTGATATTTTATTGATCAGCTTGCCATACTGTTTGAATGTTGTGATCCTCCATATCTTTGGTGAGATACTCTTCTATCTTCCGATAACTTCATTAAATTTTTCATAACATTTGGGGCTGAGATTCTCCTTCTATTTGGTCTTATTGTGATGTACTTGGATACCATGGATATCCTTCCACTCCTAATTTCCTTCTTTTTCTGGAGTCAGCTTCCTTTGTCATTCCAATATTAGTAGTTTTTAGTGTCCTGCAAAGATACATTTGTTAGTTTTTCATTATTAAAACCTAGACTTAGGAGGCAAGCAATCTCCCCCTTTTTTATAATGACAACAAGAGTAAACATCAGTTGACTCCTTGTCTGTCAGCTTTCTCCCCCTGACTTGAATAAGTATTAGCTGACATGTAAACTTGTTCTGCTCTCCTTGACTGGTAGGCTACTCTAATGTTCCTTCCTTCTCCTCCTTTAACATAATAAAAAATAAATAATATGCAGGCAATATGCAGACAAAGAAATTCACCAGAGAAATAAAGCAATGAAAGAAGAGGTGTACTTAGACAAATGTATGATTTTTATGTAGTAAAAACTACGACAAATTTTAAATAAGGCTTAAAGATCATTAAAGCTAAGAATACCAAGCTTTTTTCGAAGGAAGCTAAATCTTTATTCTTGAAGAGGTTTTGTAAAAATATCTGCTAGCGATTTTCGGAGTCAACAAATTTTAGAGAAAAATCACCATTATCTACATAGTCTCGAATAAAATGATGCTTGATATCAATATGTTTAGCCCTAGAGTGATGCACAGTATACTTAGATAAACTAATGACACTAGTGTTACCACACATAATAGGAACAGATTCAAAAGATAAGTCAAAGTCAAGAGGTTGATGCATAATCCATAAGATTTGAGTACCACAGTTTTCAAAGGCTATGTATACAACTTCAACGGTTGAAAGAGCAGTGAAAGTTTATTTCTTGCTTTGCCATGATATAAGGGCTTCACCAAGAATTTGACATGTTCCACTAGTTCTCTTTCTATCACTTTTATCTCCTACGAAATCAGCATTTGAGTTTTTAATTCAATCAAAGTATGAGGAGCAGGGATACCATAGACCAAAGTCTTGAGTTCTTATTAGATATCGTATGAATCTTTTGACGGTAGTGAAATGAGACTCCTTGGGAGTCGACTGGAATCTGGCACATTTAGATACACTGAATATAATATCTATCCGACTTGTATTCAAGTAGAGTAAAGATACGATCATCCCCCGATATGTCTTTTTATCAATGTCTTTTCTAGACAAATTTAAATCAATGCTTGTGGATGGGTTCATGGGTGTTCCATAGCCCTTTTATTTTTTCATACCGAATCTTTTGATGTGTTCTTTTGTGTATTTTGCTTGACTGATGAAGGTGCCTTTGGGAGTTTTTTTGATTTGCAATTCGAGAAAGAATGTGAGCTCTCCCAAAAGACTCATTTTGAATTCTCTTTTAATCAAATTAGCAAAATTATCGCATATAGAGATGTTAGAACTACCAAAAATAATATCATCAACATAAATTTTCACAATGAGAAGATTTGAATCAAGCCTTTGAATGAACAGAGTTATGTCAATTTTACCCCTTTGAAAATTATTATTTAGTATAAAAGTACTCAATCTCTCATACCAAGATTTTAGAGCTTATTTGAGGCCGTAGAGCGCTTTTGATAACTTGAAAACACAATTTGGAAATGAGGGATCTTCAAATCCGGGGGGTTGTTTTACAAAAACATCCTCATGAATAAATCCATTTAAGAAAGCACTATTTACATCCATTTGAAACAGCTTAAAATATTTGAACGTAGCAAAAACTAATAAAATTTGTATTGACTCCAACCTTGCCACATGGGCAAAGGTTTCATCATATAATACCTTCCTGCCGAGAGTAGCCTTGAGCTACAAGGCTGGCTTTATTTATGATGACTGTACCTTTTTCATTTAATTTATTTTTATAGACCTATCTGGTTCCAATTACTGAGCAGTTTTTTGGTCTTTAAACTAGAGTAAAAACTTGATTTTGTTCTAATTGGTCCAGTTCTTCCTTCATAGATTCAACCCATGATTCATCATTGAGAGCTTCATCAGTTTTCTTTGATTCATTTTGGGACACAAGGGCAACTGATGCTTGTCTCCTTAATGATGCTCTGGTTTGCACTCTATCTTTTGGATTTTCAATGATGAGTTCATTGGGATGGATAGCATCATGCTACCATTCTTTTGGAACATTCGATTTCACTATTTATCCTATGGGAGTCGACTCTATTGGAGGTGTAGTCGACTTGTCTTGCGAAGGTTCTGAGGTTGTGTTGTGATTTTCTCCAGTCTATTTATTACTCACCTATTCTTCATCAACACTTAACCTCATAGGGAGGTGGTTAGATTCATCAAAATCATTATGCATAATTCCTCAAAACATAAAGTTCTTTTATTAAAAGCCATGTAAGCACAACTAGTAGAAGAGTACCCAAGAAAAATACATTTATCACTTTGTGGATTGAATTTTACTAAGGTATTCTTACCATTATTATGAATGAAACGTTTACATCCCAAGGGATAGAATTAGCCAATGTTGGGCTTCTTTCCTCTCCAGATTACATAAGGTGTTTTCTCTACAATAGGTCTGATCAGGTACATGTTGATAATGTGACATGTTGTTCTAACCTCTTCTTTCTAAAAGTGATCTTGGAGATTATGTTCTAATAGCATTGTCCTGGCAATTTCTTGAAGAGACCCATTCTTTCGCTCCACTATACATTTTGTTGAGGAGACGATGGTGATGAGAAGTTTTGAAAGTATCCATTCTTAGCACAATACTACTCAAATGCCTTGTTTTCAAATTATCCTTCATGATTACTGTGGACATAAGTGATGAGGTGTTTGCTTCTCTCTGTACTTTTCTACAAAAAATCTCAAAGTTTGTGAAAACCTCATGTTTATCTACAAGAAACATAACCCAAGTAAATCGTGAGTAATCATCAAATATGACAAAAATATTTTTTTCCAACAATGCTTATGGTCTTTGTGGGGCCAAAAAGATCCATGTGGATCATTTGAAGAGGCTTGGTAGTAGAGATAATGTCTTTGGATTTGAAAGATATTCGGGTCTATTTACCCAATTGGCAGGTGTCACAGATGTGATCCTTTTTAAACTTGAGTTATGGCAGACCTTTCACCAATTCAAGTCTAGACAATTTCTCAATGATATGCATATTAGCATGCCTGAGCTTTCTGTGCCACAACAAAATATCATTGGTTTGCAAAGTGAGGCAGGTTAAGGTAGAAAAATTAGTACTATTTAATACATAAATGTTATCAATGCGTTCATTGATAAGAGAGATATCTCTTTTGTCATGTTTGATAGGGCATTTTTCAGCTTTTAAAAGGACTCCAAATCCAGTGTCACATAGTTGACTGATGCTGAGCAGATTGTGTTGGATATCATCTACTAGGTATAATTCAATGAATTCACATGATAGATGAGTCTCACTGAGATGACTCCAATGACGTTGCCTCTGGCATTGTCACCGAATTTGACAGATCCTCTATCTAGTTTCTTTTGGGTGGAAAAGTTCTCCTTCTTTCCGATTATGTGTCTGGAACATCCACTGTCAATGGCCTATATTTCCTTTTTATAGCTCTTGTGGACCTGTTCCTCGCTAGGTTATTCTGTTGCCATAAATTACATATTGGTAGCCTCTACTTCTTCACTAGTTTCATCTTTATCGCTCCAGGCTCCAAAGTTTTGATTCTTTCTAGATGACCACCATCTCAATTTTGGACAGTTTTGCTTGAATTGACCAGTCCTTTCACATTAGTAATAGAGATCATCATTTCTGGTGGAGTCATTATTTTTGCCTCCTTGGGATTTTGCTGTCTCTGTCTCATAGTCTTTCTTACCGCACAGTTGATGAGGGCCATTCCTTTGCTATTAGCATCTTTGAGAATGTCCTCCTCTTTGGTTGGAGAAACACTAAAGGCTATTGGTTTCTTCTGTTCATCCTTTTGGTACCTATTGATATAATTTCTTTCATATGCAATACAGTTACCTCGTAGTTCATCATATGTCATATTGTGTAGGTCTCTATTCTCCAGAATGGCGGCCTTGGTTTCCCATACCTTTGGAAGACTTTAGACTAACTTATGGACTTACAGGCTGTGTGGATAGATCATCCCAATGATTTTAGTTCATACATGATCTTACTAAATCTGTCAAACATTATTTTGATGTTCTTATCCTCTTCCATTTTTAACAACTCGTATTTATTAACCAGGGCAACAATCTTTGAGTTTTTGACTTTGGAGGTTCCTTCATAGGTTACCTCCAGTTTGTTCCATATTTCTTTTTTGGTTTCACAAGTTGATATCTTGTTGTATTCTTCTCTGCTAACTACACACAAAAGCAAATTTATAACACGTGCATTAGTTTGAATTACCTCCTGTTGTTCTTTAGTGACCTTAAAAATTTTAAGGTATTCTATGTCGATACTGGTGGATTCTTGTTCCTTTTCCTTTTGTTTTTCCTTGAGTCCTGGAATTGGATTTGGACCTCTCTTGATGATAACCCATGCTTAGAAGTGATTTGACTAGACAAAGATTCTGAACCTATTCTTCTAGTAAGACTAATGTTGTCCATTAAAGTTTGTTGGTATTGTAGAGGAGTAACCATCCTAAAGAAGAGCACCAAGAATTTGATAATTGGCCATCTGATATTTTCTCTCTTACAGTTAAGCAATGTAATTGGTGAGACCTGCTCTGATACCAATTGAATTCGAAAGGGGGGTGGATTGAAATTTTTCTGTGACTCGACTATTGACTCCTCATAGAGATCAGTGCACTTTATAAACAAATTAGAGTTAAAACAGTTAAGCACATAAATAACAGAACATAAAGTAATAACCCAGAAATTTATCCTAGTTTGGAACATCAATGTGGTGCCTACTTCCTGTCCCCTTGGGTTTCAAAGTTTTCTTAGATCATTGAATGTTAGGCTCGAGTACAATGATAGGAAACAAGTTCTGAAGACTTATTTTGTGCTTCATATCTTGGACACAGCTTTAGTTGATGTTGCAAAGTTGAATCAATCCTACTCTTTATATAACAATTGTAAACTAAAAGTTACAAAGCCTTGTAAGACTAAGAATGAGACACTTTGGATTTTCTCCTTGAAATTGTGTGAGAAAGTGTCTGTCTTCAGTATTCATCTTTTATAGTCTTCGGCTGCTACTCTTTATAAAGAGACCTAAGAGATTTCTTCTCAATCAAGGATGTAAATTGATTCCTTGATTGAGGAATGTAGTCGTATGATATGTCCATATCAGATATGTCCATATATGTCTTTGGATCCTGTCCATATCAGATATATCCATGATCTATTTTTCTTTTTGGTTTTGTAGAGATTGATGCCTTTCCAAATGTGCTCATGATCTTCTTATTATTAATTGATTTGGTCGGCCATGATTCTAGGATTGTGATCTTTCTTCCATTTTCATGATATTTTATTGATCTGCTTGCCATATTGTTTGACTGTCTTGATCCTCCATATCTTTAATGAGATACTCTTCTATCTTCCAATATCTTGATTTGATTTTTTATAATGTTTGGTGCAGAGATTCTCCTTCCATTTGTTCTGATTGTGATTGATGGTACTTGGATACCATGGATGTCCTTCCATTCCTGATGTCCTTCTATTATTGGAGCCGATTCCCTTTGTCCTACCAATATTAGTAGTCTTTAATGTCCTGCAAAGATATACCTGTTAGTTTGTCATTATTAAAATGTAGACTTAGGAGGCTAACAACGGTCTCTCAAACTGAAAGGCACAAATAACTCTAGGAAAGCCTCAATGAACTGATCCCAAGTTATATCAATAGAATCACGGGGTCCACAATTGACAAGCGACCTCCACTAAACTCTAGCAATAACTCTCAACTGATAGGTCGTATAAGCAACACCATTCATGCTGAAAGAGTGAAATACAACTCAAAACATAAGGTATGAAAGAACTTCGCACGATAAGGAATAAAATGAGAGGTTTATTAAATACATTCTGTAGCCTCTCAAAGATAGATACGAATGTTTACATATCGATCTGTGAGACTCTATTAGATATCCTATTCTTACACCGTTGATACCAATGAAACTTGGCTGCTCTGATACCAATTTTTCATGACCCAAATATCGATAGGTCATGATGGAACTTATCATTATGAACCTTGAAAAGTAAGCCTTTCACCCAAACTAATACACACAGGGAAAAGACAAAAATGCCCCCAAGATAAGGCTTTTAGGAAAAAGCTGAACCACATAGATATAAATCTCAATACCTAGTGTCAAAGGTGTAAGAACTACTAATACTATCCAGGAATCAAATACATAAAAAATAGTAAAGAATAATAGATGTGTCTAAATACAAATAAAGTGATAACTAATACAGAGAGATAGAGTTGAACTCCGGATATATGAATGTCCAACCGCTACCTTGAGTAATCTGAAGACTCTAAAAATTAATCAGTCTAAGGTGCACCTAAACCTAAAGCTATACTGAAAGGTTGAAGTAGGAGTGAGTACGGTCTACCTGTACTCAGTAGGTATCATAGGTCAATCGAGAAAATTAGAAAATAAAACATATAAAACACACACTATGGGCACGTCACCTGCAATCCAAAAATATCCCACACCACTTGTACTAACAGTTCTAATATATCACACATATATTGAAACATCACACCAAGATAGAGCACGAGTACGCATTACATCACATATAAGTAGTTTAAGGGAGAATGTGTATATACAAGATTACCAAATACAAGTAAAGGAAGATAAGATAAATACATAGATGACAAGTCAATATGGAAACACAACACAACATAAACACAATAAAGTAAGTGCAATGTATATAATGATAATGATGATGCACAAGGTCATCACACAACCTCCAGGATCATCACACAATCCCCGTATAACCCTACGGAGGAAATCCTCCCAATGTAGGACCCATGAGGGGTTCATCAACCCATATACAATCCACACATCTCATATCTTCTTTCCTGCACATCCTTCAGAAAGGGTTTTATAAGGTGTTACAATATCTCCTTCCCAACACATCCCTTAGGGAGGATTTATAAAAGGTGTTGCTAGTGTTACTCCGGTGTTTCCACAATGGTACCAATATTTCATGAATGAGTATGATATGAGATGTAATGCTCACAACTAATAACAATGAGTATTTCCACATTCAACCACATGATATATTTTCACAACCAACCACAAGTGATATATTTTCACAAGCAACCACACTGATATGTTTCCACAGCTAACCACAATGATACATTTTTACAACCATGTTTCAACATATTATATAATTATTCACATGTAATTAAGTCTATCAACATCACATAGGACCCCTGTAATACCCTGCATTTTTGAGCTAGAAATTAAACCATCGTTCCTATGTGTGTAAACTCTAATCCCATGATCTATTTTTGAATAAATATTTCATGATCATTATCCTAGTGTTAAGAGTGCTTACTGGGTGAATAATGTTCATAGGAATCACTTAGACTAAAGTTAAGCTAAGAGCTTTTGATTCGGCTAAATTTTGGTATTCGATTCTACGAGGGTAAACTTTAAATGTGTATAACTTTTTACAAATATGGAATTTTTCATCTTAAGACACACCAAATTATATATAATTGAGTTAGCTTTCTAGAGATACCAATTTCGCCTTAATTCGAAGCTCGAGCAAAAAGTTATGACCATTTTTGTGAGAAATAGTAAGGGGTCGCGATAGCCCCGCTCCATGAGAGCTATTCCACTAGACTAAGGGTCACGTCACAAAGGCTATTCCATTGGAATAGGGGTCATGATGCGAGGTCCATTCCCATGAAAAAAAGAGGCCAATGGGCAATTAGGTCCTTTTCCCTCAACCCCAATCGTCCAAAACACGATTTTTAACATTCCAAGGGGCATTATTTTCCATTAACACAACATTTCTCACTAGAAAACCTTACCCTTTCCCAAGAATAAATTTCAATCTTTTCCTCTCAAGAGCACAAGTATTTAAGTCCTGGTTTCAAGATTTCTTCAAGAATCTGTTCAATTAAGGTATGTGGGGTTTATGAACAAGGGCATTCTTCCATCCTTGTGTCCAAAAATTATTTTAAAGTTTATGTTATATAATTCGCAATTAGGGTTCATACCCAAATTATCTTGTCTTGTGTTTATGAAATTATCATGTGATTGAAGTATTAAAGTGCTTACTTGTTCTTATCTATGAATGTTTTGACTTGAAGATTCTTATATTCCCTATTATGAGTTGAATACTGTGAGTTTGATTTAAAACATTGATTAAAGATTTTCAATTGAGTTTTAAGCATGACATTGTATAGGCACTAGGTTTACTAGAAAAGTTTGATCTTTTGATTCAATGACTAGGCTTGAAATCCACAATTATTTACTATACTTATGATTTAAAGCAAAGAAAAGTATAATTGGTTTCTAGTACACTAACCCTTATGCTATTTTAAGGTGGATTTCCTAAAGAATGAGCATATAAGTAATACAGGATTAGAATTTAGCACCGAGAAGGGAATGCAGATAAGCATATTCTTAATTCCTAGGAACTACGAGTCAACATAGGTTAAGCTTTCCCATTATGGATGAATTTAAGTATAGTGATCACTAAGATTAAGGTTCTATTTCGATTCCAAGGGTAGAATAGATCTCTCCAACGTGGGTAAAATGTTGGACTCCATGACAGCTCACATGGTTGATGTCAGTTAGAAAAACCTCCCTAAGAAAGAATAAAAAGTAAAGATTTTAGAACTAAGTTTTATGGCTCACAAAGTTTATACTTATGCTTCATTACTCATGTTTATGATTTTGTAGTATTTGTTTTATTCAACCTCAAGGTGAGTCATTTACACTTAGCATGCATTATTTGAAAATTTATATGTGTATTAAGTTATTGTTTTACTTATGCATTCATCCCCACATACTCAGTACATTTCAGAAGTACTAACCCACATATTTGTCTGTGTGCTTCATTTTCTCATAATATAGGTACTAATTGTAGCGTACACACCAATTATAGCCTACACATCATAATCAGATAGTTTACAGCTTTCAGTCAGCAGGTGATGAGTTCTTTTGATTCGAGGACATTCTACTATAGTTTTAGTAGCATTCTTTTTATTCAGCCGTATTGATTAGGGATAGCTGGGGGTTATGTCCCGGCTACCTATAGTCAGTATTAGTAGAGGCTTCATAGATGGTCATTCAGAGTTGATGTATTTATTTTCAATTTTGTTTTGTATAACCAAAGTATATTTTAAACAGTCTTGTATTGAATATATTTAGCAAAGACATCTCTTCTGTTTATTTCTTTTAGATTTATGTAACATATTCAGTTTCTCATGAGTTATGCAAGTAGCATGGGTTAACTTAGGATCACTTATGGTTCTAAGCAACGTGTGACATCCAGGGGATGGTATCGGGGCGTTACAACCCCACACAGTCACACACATCATATAATATCTCAATTTCAATAATTACATCACATATAGGCCCCCGTACGAGCAAAACACATAGATAACTATTTTTCATTATTAGTTCCTACCTTTAACATGCATTTTGTACCATCATTTACTATCAAACCCAGTCCAAAAGAGTTAAGTCATATCCACCTCAAAAGCCAAAACAGGTTTGCTATACTTCGAACCCACGACCTTATTTTTACGAATAATCTCAAACTCCACTAAAAAAGAAAATATAGAATCCACACGTCAAAATAAAACTAATGATACCCATATTGACTACTTTTGGTTCGTAGTCAAAATGGACCCCCGGAATGAGTTTTCAAAAAAAGGGAAAAATCAAAATTTTACTTCAAAGACATATTCCTCATATTTTAAGGAACCTACAACTAAAAACTCAAGTTAAGTTGAGTAAAAAATGACGTTCAAATTGAAGAAAAACCATTTTTGAGCTTTACCGGGTAAAATTCTTGAAATCCGAGTTAAAATCAAGAGTCGAAGTTGTTTTGAAGGTTAAATTTATAAAAAAACTAGTAATTATAAAATAAAAATACTATACAAGTGAAAAAGAGTGAAATTAGAGTTTAAAAATCAAGCAATAAGATTTTTGGGGTTTTGAGAAATTAATCAAGAAATTACTAGGAAAAATGAGAATTCTTACCTTAAATTCGTAATAAAACCAAGAATTAAATGTTAATATAGCTTCCCAAGCTTCCAAAAACTTTAATTTTAAGCTCCCACACTATTTTAGGGTTTAACTCCTAAGAGACAAGATAAAAAATGAGCAAAATGGGCCCAAAACTGCTATATGTATATTGCAGAAAAATCTGCACAAAAAGCTATTTTTTTAAAGTCCAATCTGGACTTCGATGGGGTACCCGAGATCCATTTGGAGTCCAATATATGCAAACTAACTATGCTACAATACTAAATTTGATGTTCTAGATGCATTGGAAAAGCCAGATTTTCAAAAAAAATATCATTTTCAAAAAGTTCGACTTTCGAAACTCAAAATCATAATTTTTCAAATCGAGGGATGAAATGAGATTTAAAAGTCATAAAAACACACCAAATATATTTTTATCCTAAAATTAACATTCTGGATCTGTTGGTAATTTGGACTTTCCATTCGAGTTTGTTTCGACCAAATATGGGCCTCACACCCATATATCTAATTTTCCAACTTTTCGATCAATAGGTCAATATAAGCTTGGGTGTACCGAAACCTGAACCAAAAGTCTAGCTAACCTAAAATTGATATTTTGGAGCTGTTGCCATAGTCCGTTCATCCATCCATCGTACGGAACAAAAGATATCCATATAAGTCCAAAATAAGGGTTTCAAAGTCATTAAAAATCATAATATCACATAAATGGTACCAAAATACATCAGAAACTATGTGAATCACCCCACACTCTAGAAATACCATAGTACAACTATAGAGTGGGGTAAAATAGTCAAATCACATAAAATCATAATTTTCACATATTTCATCAAAATTTTTAGGTTGTTACATGTCGAGTGGTTAGCTCATTTCTATGTTCCTGAGATAGTTTATATTCATGGAGTACCCTCATCTATTATTTTAGATAGAGGCGTAGTGTGAACTTATACCTTATGGTCAACTTTTTAGGTGGAGTTGGGTACTTGGGTTAACCTTAGCACAACTTTCCCCCTTAGACTAGTGGTCAATTGGAGTGGACTATTCAGATTTTGGTGGATATATTCTGCACATGTGTTATGTATTTTGGGTGTCAATGGGACCATTATTTGACCTTGGCAGAGTTCGATTACAATAATATCTATCATTCGAGCATCGAGATGGAACCTTTTAAGACGTTGTATGGAAGGCATTATTGATCCCCTATTAGTTGGTTTGAGACTTCTGAGGTTAGGCCCTTTGTCACTGACTTTCTTTGCAAGTCTTTGGATAGAGTTTGGGTGATTCAAGATAGGCTTCGGTCAAGCTAGAGTAGGCAAAAGAGCTACGCAGATTGTAGTCTACATGTCTTGAAGTTTAGGATATGATCAATTCTTCCTTTTTGTGTTGATCATAAAGGGAGTGTGTGTTTTGGGAAGAGCGACAAGCTAAGTCCCAGGTATATTGGACCATTTTAGATTCTTTAGACAGTTAGAGAGGTGGCTTATGTGTAGGCCTTACCTTTAGAGTTTTCGGCCCTACATCCAGTTTTTCATGTATCTATACTTTGATGCTATATTCTGGATGAGTCTTATCTGCTTCATTGAGACTCGATTTAGTTGGATGAGAGGTTAACCTCTGTTAAGGAGCTAGTGTGCATTTTAGCCAAGAATGTGAAACAGTTGTATTATAGAGATATTCCCATGGTTAGGTTCAATGGAGGCTTCGTCCTATTGAGGATGAAACTTGGGAAGTTGATTCCAACATGCATAGTAGTTACCCTCAGTTCCTTACCGATTTAGATAATTTTTTTATCTATAGTTTGATGACCCGATACTAGATTTTTTGAGGTGGATGTTGTATTTACACGAATTTGTGAATTTTCCATTTCTTCATGTTTTGACCATTTTTCCCTTCACCATAATTTCTACTTATTGATTTTAATATTTGGGATAGTTGGCACGGTTCCTGATGTAATAAGGGAATGAGTTGTGTGAGTTTATAGTTTTTAGAGTAAATTCTAAATTGATAATCTCATAATTTTCTATTGATTTTACCTTCAAAATCACCTTTGAATCATGATTTTGGAATGGAAAATTGGGGTTTTATCGATAAAGTTTATAAAAGGGGTTTTCTTCATTCTGGACCTTGATTTTAACATCTTTTTGCATAGATTTTCTTCTGTAGACTCCTATAACTATGGGAAATATATTTTTGAAATAAAATTCTAACTTTACCACTTTTGTTTTTGAACTCATTTTTAAAATCCTTTTTGAACCCAGCCCGAATATGGGTATTGTTAGCTCTCTTTTAGTGTGTAAATGCTATTTTTGAATATTTTAGTTAATTTTGAGGCCATTTGCATGGGGAAGACTCCGTATTGAGGAACTTTTGACTAAGATTTTGTGGTTTTAAGAAAGTTATGGATTAACTTCTTTTATATTGAGTTGGGCAGTTAAGGAATAAGTAAAACATGCTATGGGTTGGAAGAAATAATAATAGGGCTTATATTTTGAGATTATTCATACTGTTAGGTACCCGTGTGAGGGCTTATATGTTGTTGTCATTGACTTGTGGTATCTGATATTGTGTATTGCCCGTATGAGGGTTTTATTTGACGTCATTGGCCTCATCTATGCATTTAAATACCTTGATTCTAGATATAATGCTCATGTGGGGGCTTATTTTGCTTATTTAGGCCTTATTGGTGTATTAGTTGGTTTATATTTATAAGGTACAGAAGTTGGGGTTGGTATGATATTAATGATGTCTTGTATGCATATTTATTCAGATGGTGCCTAATTGGGCTTATCCTCATTTTGGGTTGATTATGAGCAATACATTCTCATTACATATATATATATATATATATATATATATATTCATGAGATACTGGTACCACTGAGAAACACTATTTTTGAAATAAAAAAGACACTTTTATGAAAATCCTCTCCATAAACATGAGCAAGAGAGAAGAGTTGAGATTGATATTGAGATATAAGATACACTACATAGGTTGTAAATCCTCATGAGTCCTACTTGGTAGCTATGAGCTCTATGGCTGTCTACGAAAAGTCATGTGATGGCTTTCATCATCCATCCATCCATATTGCATTGCATTGCATTTACATTTGCCTCTTGCTTGTTTTCCTTAGTTTTTTTAACTTGTATTTAGTTGTCGTGTATTTCTCTTTTATCAGTGTTGTTACTATTTTTTGTATACATATGTATTAGAATTGTTAGTGGAGACGATGTGAGCTACCATTTGAGACTTTTAGGCTTGCAGGTGACGTGCTTGTAGTATATTTTTTTTTTATCATTTTCTACTTTGCTTATGGGATTGTGATACCTACTAAGTACAAGTGGATCGTACTTACCCCTATGGTGCCCTTTTGATGCAGATTATAACAAGAGTATGACATGGGAAAGTTGACATCGTGTTGTTGGTTGGTGATATTCGAGGTAATGGATTGTTCTAGTGATCATATCATATTTTTGGATCTTACTTTATCTTACTTATGTCTTTATTTAGATCAAAGACATATTTTGTGCTTTTTATTTTTAGATTTGTATTAAGATTGCTCTTATATTATGAAACTAGGTTTTGGGTGGTTTATGTATTTTCTTGGACATTTATGTAGTGTGTGTGTGTGTATATATATGTATGTATCTCTTGATTTACGTGACTTTATTTTAGAAGTCTTACTTGGGTTCATGTTATTATCAATTTTGTTTTCTTTGTATCAATCTGGGTGATTGGCTTAATTATCAAGACTCAATCGCGATAAATGTCATCATAACCCATTTTAGGTTAAGATGTAATTTTATACTCTTCTCTACATAGATGGTGAGGACTGATCTCAAGAGGTTAGGAAAGCTGAGCGAGTAACTGAGGATGTAGTCCAGACTGGAGGAAGAGTCAGGGGTTAATGACGACTCTAAGGCAGAGGACGGGCATAAGGACCTGACCCTCTTAGAGGTAGTGTTAGGGGGACCTCCATCGATCCCTAGGTTGAGCGTGCAGGGGATGTAGGGCCAGCTAAGGTCCTATAGGGTTCAGTTTCCACCCTAGTTTTAGAGAGTCTATTGAATCCATTATTGACTTGTTTGGATGGTGTTCCCTTGAGTACACCTAGTGTTCTTTTGGTTTTAAGTATGGTACCACCTTTAATACCAATGTTTGCTTATTATATTCCTCCAAATTCAAGTGTAGTTCTTCTGTCTGTACCGCTATCTGCTTATTGTATTCCTTAGACTTTGAGTGATGCTCCACCTTCTTTGCTAGTATTTGATCATAATATTCCTAGTTTAGAGGTTCAATCTTTATCTATGGTACCCCCACATGTGGATTCTCATCCTACCAGACTTACTATTTCTTCGATTATTTTGGGTACAATTATGTCTTCTAATGATCAAAAGAGGTTTATTCGCTTGTGTTCGCCTGAGTTTAGGGGTGGTATTAGCGAAAATGCCTATGAGTTTTTGTTTTATTATCAAGAGAATTTACATTATCGTGTATCCCTTGAGTCTCATGAAGTTTCTTATACTACCTATCAGTTGGCGGATGTGGCTAGGGATTGATGGAGGTCATATGCTTATTGTAGACCTTTGGGTTCACTTGCTATGACTTGGACTCAGTTTTGTTAGGCATTTTTTGAGATATTTGTACGTTATAGTTTCAGAGATCAGATACTCTATAAGTTTGATCACTTGGAGTAGGGCTCCAAGCCTAATCCTGAGTATGAGGCTCGCTTTCACACTTTGTCCAGACATTCACCTGCTAGTATGTCCATTGAGTTTGAAAGGATTCAAAAGTTTTTGAAGGGGTTTAGATAGTATATATATGTTGGCTACAACTCAAATAGTAGTTTCATAGGCTTCCTACAGAGTCTTATCGAGCATGTTAAAATGACTAAGTCTATTATCTAGGCTAGTCAGGGTGGCACCAAGAAAGTGTGTCATCATGGTAAGTTTAGTGGACACTTATTCTGAGGTAGATATTTATTGAATAGAGGTTCTGATGGTTATCATGGTACATTGGTTCAGACTTATTTATAAGGATCAGGTTGTAGACCTTTAGGTTCAGCGGTTTCTGATAGCCAGGTCATAGGACATACAAGTGGGTGTTCCAAGATTGGTTCTTTGAGCTAGAGTAGTCATTCTAGTTCTTCTGGTCCCTCTAAATGTAATAGTAGTAGTAGAAAGTGTTTTGTATGCAATGAGATTCATCATTATATAAGGGATTGCCCTTAGCATGCATTAGGTCTTGCCTAGCAGAGTTCTCGACTTCAGCTCTGCCCTTCTCTTATATCTACGATCATTGGTGGTTCATAGAAACATTCTAGTGGTATTAGAGGTGGTTGAGATAGAGATAGAGGTTCTCGTAGTAGTGGTCATAGGGTTAGTCAATCCAAAAGCGGGCGTGATTAGTGTTATGCTATACCTGCTAAGACCTAGGTAGAGGCCTCTGATGTAGTTACTACAAGTATCATCCTGATTTGCTACAGATCTATTTCCATGTTATTTGACCCTAGGTATACATTCTTTTATGTGTCTAAATATCTTACTTTCAGTTTTCATGTTGCGTGTGAGCCTCTTGCTATGCCTCTTTATGTTTCTACCCATTCTTTAGTGGTGGATCGGGTGTCGATCTTGTGTGGTTACCTTTACTATACGTGAGGCTTGGGTTGACTTAATTGTCCAAGATATGGTTGATTTTGAAGTTATCTTAGGTGTGGATTGGTTAACTCCTTATCATGCTATTTTGTACTATTATGCCAAGACCGTGATCTCAGCTATATCGAGTGTACCAAGGTTAGCTTGGAAGGGTATACTTAATTCAGATCCTAAGAGTGTTATATATTTTCAATGTGCTCTTTGAATGATAGAGAGATGATGTTTATCTTATTTAGCTCATATCCATGATTCTAGCATTGCCTCATTGCCTCTTATGAATTCTATTCAAATTGTTTATGAGTTCATGGATATGTTTTCTATGGATTCGCATGATATACCTTTAGATGGTGATAGTGACTTTGCTATTGATATGGATCCAGGAACCAATACCATTTATATTTCTCCCTATAGGATGTCCTATGCTAAGATGAAGAAATTGAAGGAGCAGTTGCAAAATTCGTCAAGTAAGGGGTTCATTAGACCTAGTGTATCTCCTTGGGATGATCCTGTCTTGTTTGTGAAGAAGAAGGATGGTTGATGCATGTGTATTGATTATAGACAATTGTAAAAAGTGACTGTTAAGAACAAGTATCCTCTTTCTCTTACAAATGATCTTTTTGACAAACTTCCAGGAGCTTCAATGTTTTCAAAGATTGAATTAGGATTCAAGTATTTCCAGTTGAAGATTAGAGCTTTGAATGTTCTAAAGATGGCTTTTATAACTCTATACGATCATTATGAGTTCTTGGTCACATAATTTTGATTGTCCAATATCCCAATAACGTTCATGAAGTTGATAAATTGAGTGTTTCAACCGTACCTCAACTTATTTGTAATTCTAATAATAGATGACATCTTCGTTTATTCCAAGAGTAAGAGCGAACTTTTGAAGCATTTGAGGATTATACTTCAGAGGTTGTGTAGTGAGAAGTTGCATGCTAAGTTTTCTAAATATGAGTTTTGATTTGATTCTATCTCTTTCTTGGGCCATGTGGTGACTAAGAATGGTGTTATGGTTGATCCAATCAAGATTGCAGTGATTTGTCACTGGATAGACTTATTTTTCCTACAGATATTTGGATTTTATTAGTTTGGTGGGTTACTAACGATATTTTTTTGAGGGTTTCTCCTCTATCCTTTGATCAAGTTGACTTAGAAAAAGGTAATTTTTCAGTAGTCAAATACGTGTGAGAAGATCTTTCAAAAACTCAAAGAGTTGTTGACTTTGGCTCCTATATTGACTTTCCCCAAGTATGATTTGGGATTTATTATGTTTTTGATATTTTTGGTGTTGTTTGGATTCGATGTTGATTCAAGGGGGTAAGATGATTACTTATGCCTCTCATCAGTTAAACCCTCATGAGAGAGATTACTTTACCCATGGTTTAGAGTTTCCAGTTGTAGTGTTTGTGCTAAATTTATGGCATGATTACTTGTATGGATTTAATTATGAGATTTTCTCGTACCATCGTTGATGATAGGCGAATTTACGCGCCTATATCAATATATTTTGCCCATATTTTAGCCTAGTTTTGAGAACTAATTATCTATTTCATGCACTTTTAGTCCTTTTTCCTATAAATGAGCTAACAAACATGATTAGTAAAGTTTCAGGTATAAATAATGCAAAATACAGCATTTTATGGCTTACTTGACGCAAAAGAAAGCTCACGAACGAGATGGAAAGGAGCTGGACGCCTAAAGGACCAAATCTGCTGCATGGAAAATCTGTCCCGGGCTAAAACAACAATTCTGAAGACTTTGGGGACTTACAGACACAAAGCTGGATTTTTACAAAGATACATTAACCTAGTATAATTAGGTTATGTGTTTCACTAATCTATTTGGATTATGATATTGTAACCTTACCCTAGTACATTTGGGTCAAGGATTTCATTAGTATATTAGGATTTGGTTATTTATTTCATTAGCTTAGTAGGAGTAGGATAGGAGTATTATAAATACCCTATCATGCTAGAGATTTTAAAAGAAATTCCTCCCTTAGTGGAGAGAACAATTCATCTTCTAACATTCATTCTTCATTCTTCACTCAATTCAATAATTAATTTTCTTCCATCCCTCTCACCTTCCACCACAAACACTTCTAATCTATTCTTCTATTCATCTATTCCACAACAAGAGAATCGTTACTCGCTACGGAATCACCAAAACCACACGCCTAACACCTCTTTCACACGCCATCCACCATGCAAAACGTGATATCCTTCGCATTCATGGGTAACTAAACCTCTTAGTTGGGGTTATGGAAGCCGAATGAGTTACTATCTATAGCTGTGAGTTTGTGAGTTCAAGACACGTATATTGCTTATATCATTACGCTCTTCATCTTAATCTACATTCTTTGCGGTTGCAAACGCAAGAATAACGCCAGTCTAACATTTAACTTGTTCGAGAGAAAGGTTATTTGTCTGGAAAAGAGATAATGTCAAGGTAGTAGGACACCCTTTCCTATTAAAAAGCTAGTGCCGTAACTGGACTAACCTCTTGGAGAATTCGTACCGCTAGACACACTTTAAGCTCGAGAGAGTTAAAGTGAAATAGTCCTTGTTTAGGTCGAGAGACGCTTGGATTTACCATCGACTACAATTCTCTATAAGCAATTGCATGTCAAGACTCTACACACTCATAGCCAATAGAGACGTATACCTCTGAAGGTGGACATAACCCCAACGCCTCAATTCTCATTGTTTCACAACCTACGAAATACTCTCTTTTTACTCTGCTATTTTCAGCTTTTATTTCATTACTTTGGTTACTTATTACAATCCCCCCTCCTTACGAGACTTGCACCAAAAGTCTATTAATTTTACTTACTTGCTGGCCAAGCTATTCCCTGTGGGATCGACACCCAACCCAGGTTGGGTTCTATATTTGCTATCGACCGCTTTACACTCAAACGAGAGCTGTAGATTGAGCGTTATCAATCGTATCCTTCAGTAATTTTTTAAATAACAAGATCTTAGTATGAGGCAGTGGTGTTAGATTGAGTTGCTAAGGATTATGACCTCACTCTTTTGTATCATAGGGCAAAGATAATGTAGTTGCAGATGCCTTGAGTCAGAGGTTGACTAGTATGGGGAGTTCAGCTCATCTCTTCATCCATAAGTGACCTTTAGCCTTAGAGGTTCAGTCCTTATCTAACCAGATGGTTGGGCTTGATATTTCTACACCTAGGTGTATTTTAGCCTTTGTTGATGGTAAATTTTCCTTGATGGAGAAGATTCAAGCTCATCAATTTGATGATGATAGTTTGAGGATGATTTAGGATACAGTTTAAGTGGTGAGCCTAAGGAAGCCTCACTTAATTCTAATGGTGTATTAAGGATTGGTGGCCAAGTGTGTGTGCCGAGAGTTGAAGATTAGATAAGATTGATTTTAGAGTAGACCCATTATTCCATATATTCTATCTATCTAGGTGTGACCAACATGTGTCGTAATTTAAAGCAGTTTTACTGATAGGGTGGTATTGATTTTAGAGGAGACATAGTATTCCATATACTCTATCTATCTAGGTGTGACCAACATGTGTCATAATTTAAAGCAGCTTTACTGATGGGGTGGTGTGAAGAGGGATGTGGTGAATTTTATGGCTCGTTTCTTGTGTTGTCAGGAAGTGAAGATTGAGTATCAAATCCTAGGTGGTTTTCTTCAAAGACTACTTATTCCCGAGTGAAAGCAGAAATGGATCATTATGGACTTCATGGCTGGGTTTCTTTGAACTTTTCATGGTTCTAACAATATTTGGGTCACCATGGATTGGTTGAATAAATCAACCCATTCTATCTCTATTCAGATTTTCTTCAATGCCGAGATGTTTTCTTGTATCTATGTTCATGAGATAGTTTATCTTTATGGAGTATCCATGCCTATTATTTCAGACTGAGTCCCAGTGTGCACTTCTACCTTCTGGCCGACTTCTCAGGAGGATTTGGGTACTTGGGTTGACCTTAGCACAGCTTTCCACCCTCATACTGATGGTTGATCATAGTATACTATTTATGTTTTGAAGGACATGCTCTACGCATATGTTATGGATTTTGGGTGTCAGTGGGAGTAACATTTGACCTTGGTGGAGTTCGCTTATAATAATAGCTACCATTTGAGTATCTTGGCGGAGTTTACTTATAATAATAGCTACCATTCGAGTATCGAGATAACCCCTTTTAAGGTGTTGTGTAGTAGGCGTTGTCAATCCTTATTAGTTGGTTTGAGACTTATGAGGTTAGACCCTGTGTTATTGACTTACTTCACAAGTCTTTGGATAGATTTTGGGTGATTTAGGATAGGCTCCGATCATCCCAGAGTAGGCAAAAGAGTTATGTAGATCGTAGGCTACATGCCTTGAAGTTTGGGATATGATTGAGTATTTCTTTGTGTGTTTTCCATAAAGGGCGTGATGAGATTTGGGAAGGGGAAAAGCTTATCCCTAAGTATATTGGACCATTTGAGTTCTTTAGACAGTTGGGAAAGTGGCTTATGAGTTGGTCTTACCTCTAGACTTTTCAACCATTCATCAATTTTTTCATGAATCTATGGTTTGATGCTATATTCTCTATGAGTCTCATGTATTTTGTTTGAATTTGGTTTAGTTGGATGAGAGGTTGACCTCTGTTCAGGAGTCAGTGTCTATTTTAGCAGAGATGTAAGACAGTTGTGTTACAAAGATATTCACATGATTAAGGTTCATTGGAGTTATCTTTCTATTAATAAGGCTACTTGAAAGGTTGAGTCTGACATGCTTAGTAGTTACCCTCAGTTCTTTACTGATTTAGGTATTTTCTTCCCTTTAGTTCAGGGATGAACTAAATTTTTTAAGCTGGATACTGTATTGACTTGAATTTGTTAATTTTTCATTCTTTGTGGTTTGACCATTTTTTCCTTCTCCATAATTGCTACATATTGATTTTGATGTTTGAAGATAGTTGGCATGGTTGTCAATGCAATAGGAAATGAGTTGTGTGAGTTTATAGTTGCTAGAGGCTTTGAAATGTCGTGTAGTTGACTTTGATCAATATTTGTTGTTCTGAGTGTCGAATGACAAAATAGATTGACCCAACAGATCTAAAATATTGAATATTGGTTAGTTACGAGGTTGGTTTGGTTTGAGGACTGTTATATCTCATTTTGACCCTTTACTAAAAAATAGTGAAATAGGATCTTGGGAGTTAATTTATTGATAAAGACCATTTTATAAAAATTTGACATCGTTGTTGAGTCCGAAACATCTAAGGTAGCCTAGTGGCATATATGGTTTATTTTTTGAGTTCCAAATGAATCTCGAGGGTCCGTTCGGAGATTTTGAAAACTATGCAAATTAGCTAATTGTTGATATCTTGTGCCTAAATGTCACTTTCTTTGTGAACGCGGGCCTCCGGCCGCGAATGCGGATAAGAAACTACTCCTTAATTACAGACTTGGTGGTGGGTCTGTTATCATAGAGGGTAACTGGATTGGGTCGGGTCAAAGTGCCTTTTCGCGAAATTGACAAGGTTGTTGCAAACGCGAGTGTCCAAGTCTTGGATCTTTGCAAACGTGAAGCCATGGTCGTAAATGGAATGACCAATTTAATTAGCCGGTTAGCATTGACCCTCATGAAGGTTAAGTGTTGACCTCGTTAATGAGGTGCTGCTCACTAAACAGTATATAAGGTCCATTTTCATGTTTTCTGTTCATTTTTGGATCTTTGAGTGGGGTTGGGGAGATTCTTAAGAATTTCTCCTCCATTTGAGCTTGGGTAAGCTCCAAAACTTTGTTTCTATTATTGCTCATCGACTATATCATCAAAAACTTCTTTAGATCATGATTTCAAAATAGAAATTTGGGGGGTTTACCGATAAAATTTAAGAAGAATTTTTTTAATTTGAGCGTCGTTTTAAATCCGTCTTTGTATGAATTTTCTCCTGTATAATCCAATAACCTTGGAGAATTTATTTTTAAAATAACATTCAGATTTTACTCATTTTCATTTTTAAACTTGTTTTCGATTCGTTTTGGATTTGGCCCAAATATGGGTAATATGTATATCATTGATTTTTTTAATACATATATGCTATATTTAAATAATTTAGTTGATTCTGAGGCTGTTAACAAATGGAAGCCGCTGTGTTGAAGCACTTAAGACAGAAATTTCGTTGTTTCGAGGTAGGTTATGGCTCAATTTCTTTCGGAATGAGGCGTGTAGCTAATATATAAGTAAAATATACTATGGATTAGGAAAATAGCTATGAGGTTTATATTCTAGATTATTATTACTGTTGTGTGCCCGTATGAGAGCTTATATTCTATTGTTGTTGACTAGTGATATCTAATATTGTGTGTTGCTGGTGTGGAGAATTTATTTGACATCATTGACCTTATTTGGGCATATATGTGCCTTCATTTTAGATATAATCTTGTGAGAGGCTTGTTTTGCTAATACGGGTCTTATGCGAGCATTGATTGCCTTCATCGTGATAGAAACATCTGAGTTAAGGGTGGATATGATATAAATAATGTATTATGTGGATATTTATTCTGATGGTGACTTATTGGAGTTGATGATCATAAATTTTGGCCATATTGAGTTGATTTCTGCGCTCACTTATATATATGTGTGTTGAATGGATTTGATATCATCATATTGAGTTGATTGTGAGCATTACATACTCATTGATATATATATATATATATATATATACACACACACACATAAACACACACATTCATGAGATATTGGGTACCATTGAGAAATATTGTTTTGAAAGAAAATAACTTCAATTTTGAAAAACCTTTGGCCTTGGTCAGTTGCCGGCAAGGTTAGTTATGGTATTTTGAAAAATCTATGACGGAGATCATTTGCTGGCAACGTTGGTTTTAGATATGAGTTATTTTATATGGATTGCAAACCCCTATGGGTCCTACCTGATAGCTGCGAGCTCGATGGATATATACGAAAAGCCATGCGATGACTTTCATCATTCATCCCATCCACATTGCATTTGCATACACATCTTGCTTGTTTTCCTTAGTTCCCTTAAATTGTGCTTAGTTTCAGTGTATCTTTCTTTTATATTTGTGTTGCTTCTGTTTTTGTGTACCTATATATATATATATATATATATATATATATATATATATATATATATATATATATATATATATATATATATATATATATATATATATATAAACTGTTAGTGGAGACGGTGTGAGCTACTTTTTGGGACTTTTCTATTTGCAGTTGATGTGCTCGTGTATATTTTACTTATCTTATTTTCTGCTTTTCTCAATTGGCCTATGATACCTATTGAATACAATTGGACCGTACCCACCCCTACTGTACCCTTTTAGTGCAGATCCTAGCACGAATGCGACTCAAGGAGGTTGATTCATGCAGTGGAGTTGGTGACACTTCGAGGTATTAGCCACTCTAGTCTTTTCAGAGTCGACTCCAGGCTTCTTCTATCTATTAGTTATCTTTACTCCTATTTCAAAAACAACCTATTTATTTTTCAGTTTTGGATATTGTATTACATGCTCTTATGCTTTGACATCGGATTTTGGGATTGGACTTTATGAATTTCTTTTATATCTCATTGTAATTATATATCATGTTTGGCTTGACTTCATTCTAGAAGTCTCATCTGGATGTTTCTTACTCTAATTACATATTTTCTTTATCAGTTTAAATAATTGACTTACTTATCTAGGTTGTGCCGCGATAAGTTCAATCATGACCCATTTTTGAATCGTGACATTGAATCCCATTCGAATCGCACACTTTATCCTCCCGACCAGTAGTTTGGTTTCAAATCTAGATCAAATAGGAGTACTGGACAAGTAAACCTCCCCAATTATACATATTAACCGTAGTGAAAAGGGGACGTTTATTTTATTGTTTTAAAAAAAAATAGGAGAAGAAAATTTGAGTTTGCATACGAGTATCTTCATTTTATTTTAGAAATTTTCCCTTCTCTTCAAGTTTTTTTTCCTTGAAATTTTTTCTACTCTTTCTATTGAAGAACTAGACACCCGTGCCCATGTAAGGCACGGACATTTTGGCAATACTAATGTGCAAAAGAGATCAAACTTTGGGGAAGATTATTTCCTACTTATTTTAATTGTTTAGTATAAGAGTAAAAGAAAAGAAATGTAGTATAACGGACCGATGTTAACATAATATATATATATATATATATATATATATATATATTTATATATATATATATATATATATATATATATATATATATATTCAGTGCGGAACAAAATTAAGCTTGCTAGACTGGTCCAACCAATACAAAAGTGATTATATAAGTGGATAAAAATCTAGCTAGATTTTTGCAACTACAGTTGACGGCATGTCTTTGGACATTCCTGAAAAAGTACATGATGCACATCTCATTTAAAAGTTTCAAATATATAAATTAAGGATACGTATATTGATTTTGAAATATTTATTGCACCATAAAATTACCAAAATACCATTAGTAGTCATTTAATAAAGAACAAAAAGATATTTATGAAAAAATTACTACCATGTATAATTCAATCACAAAGGCCTAAATAAAAATATTATTAAAATAATACATGAGGATAAAACTAATAAATATAAAAAAAAAGTCAACATGCATGTGTAACCATTTTATTGCACCACAAAAATGAGGACAAAACTAATAAAAATAAGGAAAAAGCAAGATCATGTGTAACCATTTTATTGCACCATAAAATTATCGAAATACCCTTGGGGTGTAAAAAATAAGTAATTCAATAACCAAAAAAAGATATTTATAAAAATTACTACCATGTATAATTCAACTTCGAAGGTATAAATAAAAATATTATTAAAATAACAAATGAGGACAAAATTAATAAATATATATAAAAAAAAGCAATATGTATGTGTAACCATTTTATTGCACCATAAAATTATCGAAATACCCTTTAGTCATTTAATAAGGAACCATATGATATTTATAAAAATACAACCATGTATAATTCAATTACAAAGGTCTAAAAAAAATATTATTAAAATAATACATGAGGACAAAATTAAGAAATATAAGAAAAAAATAATATGCATGTGTAACCATTTTATTGTACCATAAAAATGAGGACAGAACTAATAAATATAACAAAAAATCATATGCATGTGTAACCATTTTATTTACTACTATATATAAGTGAAGGTTGGGGTGAGTAAAATTATCGAAATACCCTTGGTAGTCACCCCAACATTCGCTTATTGCACAAAAAAATTACCGAAATATCCTTGGTAGACATTTAATAAGGAACAAAAAGATATAAGTGATGGTTGGGGTAACTAAAATTACCGAAACACCCTTGGTAGTCACCCCAACCTTCACTTATTGCACCATAAAATTATCAAAATACTCTTGGTAGTCATTTAATAAAGAATAAAAAGATATTTATAAGAAAATACTATCATGTATAATTAAATTACAAAGGTTTAAATAAAAATATTACTAAAATAATACATAAATTATCAAAATACCCTTGTTAGTCACCCCAACCTTCACTTATTGCATCATAAAGTTACCAAAATACCCTTAGTGGTCATTTAATAAGGAACAGAAAGATATTACTACTACTATATAAGTGAAGGTTGGGGTGACTAAAATTATCGAAATACCCTTGGTAGTCGCCCCAATGTTAACTTATTACACCATAAAATTACAGAAATACATTTTGTAGTCATTTAATAAGGAACAAAAGTATATTTATAATAAAATACTACCACGTATAATTTAATTACAAAGGTCTAAATAAAATTATTATTAAAATAATACATAAATTACTGAAATACCCTTGGTAATCACCTCAACCTTCACTTATTGCACCATAAAATTACCAAAATACCCTTGGTAGTCATTTGATAAGAAAAAAAAGATATTTATAAAAATACTACCATGTACAATTCAATTACAAAGGTCTAAATAAAAATATTATTAAAATAATACATGAGGACAAAACTAATAAATATAAAAAAAAAGCAATATGCATGTGTAACTAATTTATTACACCATAAAACTGAGGACAAAACTAATAAATATAAGGAAAAACTCATATGCATGTGTAACCATTTTATTTACTATTATATATAAGCGAAAGTTGAGGTGACTAAAATTACCGAAATACCGTTGGTAGTCACCCCACCCTTCACTTATATATAGTAGTAAAAAAATAATATAATAATAATAAATAGAATAGAATAGAAATAGAATAGAATAGAAATTGAAATAATAGTAGAATGGTAATCTTCTACTAATAATAAAGTAAAAGTTTGGTACTACTAAAAAAGACAAATTAGTAGTACTATAAAACCTTTACCTATATATTGGTAGAATATCAATTGTCCTTTTAATATGCATCTACGTCATGCTTTTTTTTCAACCCAGCTATATTAATGCCACATAAAATCAGCCAATGATTAGGGGCCACTCTACCCCTCAATCAAATAAGTGACCGCATTAGTCCCCCAACTTTGAGGGGTCTTATGTTTTAGCAATAATAGTTTATAATTTTTATTTAAGAAAATTTAAAATATTATTTATAGAAAAATATTTTTATATAAAAGGGACGAAATTATTAGAAGTTTGATATATATATATATATATATATATATATATATATAAAGTACTATATCTCAAAAACGATTCAGTGCATGGATTATATTAATCAAAAATGTATTCTTAGAAAAAATCAATTATATAATTTTAAAGATAGACTTAATAAAAAAGTAATTATTTTTTAAAAAACTCAAGGTCTCCATTTAATTTTGGCTTTGGGTCACTAATGTGCTTGAACCACCCCTATCAATGATTAAAAGAAGGGAAAAGGACAAGGGTTGACCATTTAAAAAAATGGCCACACTTTGAAAAGGTGGACGACTGTAGCCAGTCGGCTATTTTTAATTTCTCTTTTTAGTCATTTGGCCCAATTGGATACATGCAGTTTCTAGACTCAATTGATACACTTTTATACCAAATTGATACACTTTTATACTATATTGATACAATTTAAAAAAAAAAAAATTATGCAAGCACATGCCGTCCCTATACCCAATTAATTCTCTTTTATACCACATTAATACATTTTTATACTACATTGATACACTTTGATACCGCATTGATGCACTTTTATACTAGATTGATACACTTTTATACAACGTTGATGCAGTATATGTACCATATAAATACACCTTTTACAGAGAAAATTTGTGCAAACATGTACAGTAATTCATTATTCGTGAATTTGTTAACTTCACCTAAAATTTTGTGAAAATTTTTGCAAGCATATACAAAATTTATTAAACCCTATACCCTCACTATCCAAACAATCCTTAATGTTTTCTCTCTTCAATTCACAAATACAAAACTACACTCATTGGAGCTCCGACAAAACCTAAATGGAGAAGAAGAAGGATAAACAATAAACAATAAAAATGAGTATAGTAGATAAGATGCAAAACTTCCTCATTTTTTAGACATTGGCATCAACTCTTCATTGAGCTCAACCTATCAAGAAGGTAAATCTAAGGTGAAATAAACATCTAAAATCGAGTAGCTTCAGTAAAGTGGGAGAGGTTTAACATTTATCTTGGTTTCAGGAGGATAGATTTATAGGCCGAGGAGTTCAAGAAGTTTTTACTTAATTTGATTTCATGGTCGAGATGAAATCAATCAAAACTCATATGGACCTTATTGATTTTGTGCTTAGTTAAAATGAAGTGAATGTGCGTCTAGTTCCAAGTCATGTTTAGATCTACAACATGAGCTGAGGGAGGAGATTGAATTAAAGACGGTGGTGATGAAGAGTTTTTCGATTATCCTTTTCTTTTGTTTTCTTTTCTAGTAGGTAGCTTTTATATTTTAATTCCTGTTGGAATGGAGAAAAGCGGGGAGAAGAAGATGAAATGATACATGGGAGTGGCTATTTAGTGGATATTTAATTGTGAGTGTTATTTTTGTGGTAGTATTTTAATTTTAGATGACATTTTTGTCCTTTTCCTTAAAAGAATCTTAAACATTTATTTTAATCAAATTGAGATGCTGATGTCTGCATGAAACCTCGTCGCGTTAGGGACAAAAACGCCAAATCGGTGAAAATACTTGTTTGTACTTGACTATTTGGCCTAAAATAAAATAGTGAAAAGATTTTGTTTCCCTTATCTATTCAATGTTCGAAACTGAAATTAAAGATTAATGTCCAAGTCACATTGCTCTAATCTTGTTACTTAGGTTTAAAGGTGTCTAACGGGCCGGGCCGGGTCAACCCGGAACCGGCCCTTCCATTCTACCCGGGTTCCGGGCCGGTTTCGGGCCGGATTTGGCGTTAGCCGGGCCGGGTCGGGCCGAACAGTAAAAAAATTAAAACCCACCCGAAACCGGCCCACTTAATCCAATCCGGTCAAACCCATCAAAACCCGGTCAAACCCGGTCAAACCCATTTAAAAAATAAATAAAAAATCCAATATACACTATATACACTCCAATATACACTATATACACTCCAATATACAATATATATTTTTAAAAAAATATATAAAGTATAAACAATTACACATATATACGTATCATTCAATATATAATTATATATGACTATACGTACTACTTTAAATAAAACATATGCTATAATAGTATAATATATATATATATATACACTACAATATATATATATATATACACTAATTTATAAAGCATATACACATGTATACGTTAAATATATACTACTTTAGAAGATATATACACATATATATGCACCATTCAATATATATGTACTACTTTAAATAAAATATATATACATGTATACGTTAAACATACACGTCTATAGAAGATCCATTCACATGTATACACTCTATTCTATGTATATGTAATACTTTAAATGCAATATACTATAATGTATATACATTACAATATATATTTGTATACTTATATACTAATTTATAAAACATATACATATGTATACATTAAATATACACTTCTATAGAAGATATATACACGTGTATACGCACCATTCAATGTATATATACTACTACTTATAAAATATACTACATTATATATACATTACAATATGTATAGATATACTTATATACTAATTTATAAAACATATACACATGTATACATTAAATATACACTTCTATAGAAGATATATATGCACAAATATACAAAACATATGCTACTTAATATAATAAATTAATAATATTTGGTAGTAAATTAATAATATATTAGAAGTAAGTTTTTAATTTAAAGTATAAAAGTAGAAATTCAATTTAAAATTTTAAATCGTTAAATAAAAATAAATAAAAAACAACGACTAAGGAGTGAATGAATTTGTGGAATTTTATTGATTGCAAAATGATCCAAAATTTATAATTTACATGAATGAAAAATCTATAAATTATGCATCATTTTTTCCAACTCATTCATGTTAATATTAATGGGAACTTGCATAGGATAGTCGAAGTCAACGGGGGCAAAACCATGCATTGGACTTGATTCTGCTGAGTTCTCCCGTGAAGTCATAATTTCTTCAAGTTTGAGGTCGTCGCTCGGCTCCGGTTCCATTCCTTGGTTTCTTCTTTCTGCTCTAATCCAATCTCTGAGGCAAACTAAAACATTCATTGCGTTGCTTCCCAATGAGTGCCGGTTGTCTCCAAGCTGTTGTCGTCCCTGACTGAAGGCGCTCTCTGATGCAACGGTTGACATTGGAACATTCAAGATATCTCTGGCTAATCTTGAAAGTACAGGATATTGTGATTCATTATTCCTCCACCAATCCAGCGTGTTGATCCGTCGTCTGCGATCCTCTGGTGCCGTCCGCAGATAATATTTCAGCTCTTCCTGATAAGTTGATGTGTAAGCTCTCCCATCTACACTGTTCCAACAAGTTAAATCATAAAACGAATCAGGAAAACCACTATGTGCCGGCCTTTTAGAAGATGATGGCTCCTCGGGAGGATGAGGAGCGACAGTTGGACTGATATTTGTAGGTACGGCTGAATCAAATAAATCAGCATAGTGATTATATAATTTTTCTATATAATCCTTTGCATCAGCCGTAGCCGTCCACAAATCAGGCTGTACTTGTTCAGAATCATGGTTAGTATTTATTTCTAAGTTAGCATAAATAAGAGTACTAATGTGACACATATGATTATATTCCATGCACGGATTTAGCATAGCACCAACCAAGTAAATAGGGGGAATCGGGAAAAAATATTTTTTAAATTTCGTAAACATAGCGCCAACAGCTTCTTTATAACCTTCTTTATTTTTATATTGTTGGAGCAAACCAGAAATATCGGCTATATATGCCAAAATATTACAAATAGTAGGATAGTAAGCACCGGAAAATTCAATCGTAGCTACATAAAATTTTTCTAAAAACTTAACAAGATCACTAATTACAACCCAATCAGAATTATGTAGCATGCAATCAGCAGAATCAGCAAATGAACCACAATGTTGGTTAAAAGCTAGTGTAATAGGAATTCTATATTTATAACAAGTTTTTAAAAATTCATACGTAGAATTCCATCTAGTATCAACTTCCTCAGGCATCAAAATCGGTGTAAGTCCATTTTCTTGACATTTAACTTTAAATTCTTTTTTAACTTTAAATTCTTTAATTCTCGATCTACGATTATTTCCTTGAATAAAACCAACGGCAAAAAGATTTTTTTCAATATAAAGCTCAAAAAAGTCAAGACCATCTTTTACAATTAAATTATATATATGACATGCACACTTAATATGAAAAATTTCAGGGAAGGGCGGAGATAGAGTAGATTTTATTTTTGTTATAGCAGTCTTGTTGTTAGAAGCATTATCAAAAGCAATACATAAAATTTTATTTTCTATACCATAATATCCGGCAATTTTAACAATAGAATCAGCAATAAATTGTCCAGTATGTTTACGATCTTCATCATATAAAAAAGCAAGAATACGTTTTTGCATCACGAAATTACTATCCATCCAATGACAAGTAACGGTTAAATAATCATTTTTATTTACAGCACGACCAAGATCAGAAGTTAGGGACAATCTACATTGAATATTTTTTAAGAATGTTGATAAATAAAAACAATATTGTGAATTGAGTCTAAAAATATCAGACCGACAAGTAGTTCTAGGAATACCATTAAACATAGGATTATAAATTGCTTGTATATAACGAATAAAAGCATCAGAAGAAGGAAAACTAAAAGGCAAACAACCCACAACTACCATTTTAGCTATTTCTTCCCTGTCCCTCAATTTATTATACTTTTTCGCTACTTGACCGGTTGTTGGGTCCATTCTAGTTTGCGTTGACCCACCAACATCCCCACCACCTTTTGCAATATTTAACTCTCTTTTGTGATCTTCAGCTATATGTCTCATTAACGTACCCGTACCCCCTTGATTACCTCCACTTCTATGCTTATATATTTGTTGACAAATATTGCACTGCACCTCAATATCTGATATACGTTGAAAAAATTGCCATACAATACTAGTTCTTTTACGAGGTTTTGGGGCACTGGGAGGACGGGAAGGGAGATTAACTGATTCAGATCTAACGTTAGCATCTCCTACTGCGGGTGTTTCAGCAATATTTTCATCATCTTCGTCTAAATTAACTGCATCTACTTCATTTTCTTCTTCTATACCGTAATTTTCCTGAGCTTCTACATAATCCATATCGTGAGCACCTACACTTATTTCTTCCTCAAAAGGTGTACCAAGCGGTACCGGAGGCGAAGTCACACGGGTATATCTATTACTTGAACTACCTCTACCGCTAGTAATTCGGTTTTTACTATCACTACCGCTTCTGGGGCAAAAAATTTTAACACCTTTAGCAGCGAGGTTTTTTAATTTATCCATAATATAAATTAAATTAAACTAAAAATATTCAAAATACACAAATATAATAAAATTAATTATTAAACAATTAATACAATAAATAAAAATTAAACGTAAGAGATGGAACGACAATACCAAATTTTGGAAGTATCCGAAGATTGCGACTTTAGAAACTTCCGCTCGTACTTTGTAAACGAAAAATTAAAAAATTAAAGTGAACACTTTAAGAAATTAAATATATTGAATATTTGAGAATTGAGAATTGAGATTTGAGAGAGAATGAGATTTGAGAGAGTGAAAAATTGTGTGAAAAATGATTTGAAGTTGTAGGGTATTTATAGATTTATTTTGGGGATTAAAAAGTATTTTTTAAAGTTTTTTTTTTTTTTTAATTAAATGGGCCCAAACTAGCCGTTTGGACCCAAAAACGATAATATAGCCGTTGGGCCAACGGCTAGTTTGGCCCAAAAAAAAATTTTTTTTTTTTTGTCGGGCCGGGCCGGGGCGGTTAACCGGCGGGCCTAGAACGGGCTTGGTCCGGGCCGGGTTAACCGGGCTCATTTTAAAAAAAAAACTGGCCCGGGAACCGAAATCCTAAAGCCCTAGGGCTTACCGGGCCTGGTCAAACCGGCCCGATTTAGCTAGTGGCCCGGCCCGTTTGACACCCCTACTTAGGTTTCAAAGCATGAAGGAACTACAGTATATTAATTCTACATTATTGCTTATATTCTCCTCTTTGCATTGTTCAACTCCAACAATACGATTTAGTTTTTTTAAGTATATATTTTTGTAGTAATTAAATCTCCATCAATTGTTTAAAAGGGATCATATACTATATATGTCTAATGGTTATGTTATACGTATTGACATAAAATTCTGATTTTACTTCATGTATATATATAAATAGAGACCTCATCGTGGCAATCCACCCTTCCCTTATAAATAATAGGGAAGATTAGGAATTGAAGAAACTTTGTGAACAGTGGATATGTATATATAACAACAACCATTAATGAAAAAGAAAGTTGAAATAAATAAATACATGACAAAGTGTTGTTTGTTATGACTTGAACTAACTATACGGTGAGAACGAATTTGTATTATTCCCTCCCTTTCAAATTATTTATCATTTTAAAAGTTTAATACAAAATTAATTATTTTTTCTCATTTTATCTCCAGTAGTAAGTGTTCTTAAAATACTACAAACACCTCAATAAGTATGTATAAAAGACATTATATTATTTTAAGATATAAATAAAGATAAAATAGTCAAACCTTCCTCCTAATTAATATTTATTTTCTTAAGAAACACGTAAAAGAGAAATACGAGAAACAATTTGAGACGGAAAAAGTGTATCCTTATGATACGTCTCAATTCTCATAGCTAAATCAATCAAAAAATTATTGGAGCTTTAGCTATTGAGACTTGAGAATAATTTCCTTTTATTACTAGTCTATTGTGAATGATACATCAAACACGATACACAAAAAAACCCAAGGAAAATAACTTAATTAAGACATACACCTTAGGGAATCAGTAACGTACCCCATGGGCATTTATAAGAACTTCAAGAAAAGGAGAAAACAAAATTGCTCTTACAAAAACATAATATATCTCTAAATAGATAGTCTTGAATTAGCCAAAGGACATGTAGTTGCCCAAAAGAAAGTCACTTTTCACACCAAAGCAGAAGAACAAAGATCATCAACATCTTCATCGTCATTGTGATCCTCCATTTTTGAAGAAAAATCAGATTAAGGCAAAACAAAGAAGAAGAAGAAGAGTAATGTTCAAAGAGAGAGAAGAATTGGCAGGGAGGTCTAATTTAATTATAGAAGAAGGTTGGTGGAAGGAGTATCTTCTAAGCATATGCTTCGACCATTAACGTGTCTTTCCACATCTTTTTTCTTTCTTTTTATATTTTACTAGTATTATATTTTTTATTTTCCTCACTCGATTTCTTGTTGGCAAACAACGGAAAAATAATAATAACAATAATATTATTTTACTGTTGATAAAATATTATATTAGTAATATTAGTAATACAGTAACATAACAGTGTATAATATTATTACTACCTCAATGATAATATTATATTCAATATGAAAACTATAACAGTAATCTAACTACTTTTTAACAAGTTAATAGATTAATTATACTTGAGTTGTGCTAGGCACTGTCCTAAGAAACTATTTCAGCAGTGTGAAATGTTTCCACAGAATTAAACAAGCACTTTTCTGATTAATTAGAGAATATTCAGAGTTAAATAAGTTTTCCCTAATTAATTAGAGGGTACAGAAATTAACAAAATTACCAATACAAATACCAACAAGTTAAAAATATTAAAGCAAAAATAATAATAAAAGAATATGAATTGTAACTAAAGAAAAGGAAAAGAATTTAGTATGTGCTGTTGGGTTGATTATTTTGCAAAAGGAAAGACATGCTACTTATAGCACTTTGTTGGGGAGGTGGAAGCACAGGCGGCAAAATGATTTTCTTTGTCTTTCTCTTTTTTTTTCCTTTCTCTTCAAGTAAAACTAAAAATTCTTTTGAAATAAATATTTCACTTACAATCCCCACATTATTTCAA
This sequence comes from Capsicum baccatum var. pendulum, assembly GCA_030864225.1. Classification (NCBI taxonomy): domain Eukaryota; kingdom Viridiplantae; phylum Streptophyta; class Magnoliopsida; order Solanales; family Solanaceae; genus Capsicum; species Capsicum baccatum. Next base: position 44,830,492 of record CM061560.1, read on the forward strand.
AAGAAATTATAGGAAAATATTTTAATTTGTTGGATTTGCATGAATAAAATGTAGTAGGTTTGGTGTCTTCTAGACTATGAATCAAACTTAGACCAATAAAATTTAACTTATAGAATTATCGGTGAAATATAATATTTCTATGAACCGAATAATTCTTACTGTAAGCCAGAGATCTTATCAACCACATTTTGACTGAAATTTTATTGTTCAACGCGGTTTTGCACCAATAGGCCATGTGCGTGCCTGGTATTCAAGTAAGCTCTAGAGACTAAGGCCAAAAGTCTCATAGGAACGGTTTCACTTTACATATAGGTGAATTAATCAAGTGTACACTTCTTTAAATACACCATCCATAAGGACTATGAATTCATTAAGAGTTAATAACTCATCCCTCCATTTTAGTAGCAGGTCAAGCACTCTCAATAAGTGCGCAGAGTCAATATTGACTTGTTATTACCCATATGAACCTACTTCATGGAATCTCCAATCACATAGTTTGGGTTACCATCTCTATTGACAATTATATTGACCTTAACACTATCTCTTTTGAGGTTTGAAGAGTTAATTTTCTTCTCATAGGTTTAGTCAGTGAATCAGCCGAATTCAGTTCTAACTTCACATAATCAATAGAAATTATTCCATCTTTCAGCAGCTACTTAACGACATCATGCCTCAATTTCATATATTTACTCTTACAACTGTAAGATGTATTCTTCGCAATAGCAATTGCGGCTTGACAATCACAGTGTATATACATAGGAGGCATCAGATCATTCTTTTTAAAGGGATATTAGACAACAGATCATCCTTTTTCAAAAGGATATTAAACAATAGATCATTCGTTTTTAAGGGAATATCAGGCAATAGATCATCCTTGTTCAAAGGGCTATGAAGCAACAGATCATCATTTTTTAAAGGGCTATGAGGCAACAAATCATCCTTTTTAAAAGGGATATTCGCTAAGAAATTTCTTAGCCATTCAGCCTCAGTACCAGCTAACTCCAGAGCCATGAACTCGAATTCCATAGTTGATCTAGAAATGATCGTCTGCTTAGTTGATCTCCATGATACTGCACCTCCACTAAACGTGAATACATAACCCCTAGTGGATTTTGTCTCGTCTGAATCAGAGATTCAATTTTCATCACAATAATCTTCTAAAGTTGAAGAAAATCCACTATACAAGATACCATAATTCATGATTCCTTTCAAATATTTCATCAATCGCATTAATGCAGATCAATGCACATTATTGGAATTATGAGTATATCTACTCAATCTACACACGACATAAGCTATATCAAGCCTAGTAAAATTCATTAAATGCATTAGACTCCCAACGATCTGTGCATATTTAGACTGAGCAACTGGGCCACTATTATTCTTTTTTAATTTAGAATTAGCATCATAAGGAGTGGCTACAGGAGTTACCTCCCAACATTCAAACTTCTTTAGAAGTTTTTCCACATAATATTCTTATGAAAACATTATACCATCTTCACTCCTTATAACTTTAATTCCCAAAATCATAGTCACTTCACCCAGATCTTTCATATCAAAGTTAATAGACAAAAATAATTTGGTACGCTCCACAATATTTAAACATGTACCAAATATAAGCATGTCATCAATATATAAATAAATTATCACATAATCATTGTCTACCACTTTTGTATAAACACAATTATCCACTTCAACAGAAGAAAAGCCTTCTTTTATTAAGACTTGATCAAATTTCTCATGCCACTGTTTCGAAGCTTTTTTAAGGCCATAAAGAGATTTAATTAATTTACACACTTTATTTTCTTGTCTAGAAATTATACATCCTTCAGGTTGAACCATATAAATTTCTTCTTCTAAATCTCCATTTAAAAAAGTTGTTTTCACATCCATTTGATGGATAAAAAGCTTATGAATTGATGCCAAAACAATTAATACTTGAATAGAAGCAATTCTTGTTACTGGTGCAAATGTATCAAAGTAATCAATATTTTCCTTTTGAGAAAATCCCTTAGCTACTAACCGAGATTTATATTTATCTAAAGATCCATCTAAATTAAGTTTCCTTTTGAAAATCCATTTACAACCAATCGGTTTTGCCCAGGAGGTAAATCAGTAAAAACTCATGTATTATTTTTCATAATTGAATCAAGTTCAATTTTTATTGCCTCTTTCTAAAATTTAGCATCAGATGAAAATACAACTTCAAAATAATTTGATGGTTCATTATCAACAAGAAAAGTTTGAAAATCATTTTCATAAGAAAAATATTATTTTCTAGGCCTTGTACTACTTCTCATTTCCTCAATATTAGAGGTAGATTCATTTTCTTTTTCAACAGGTGATAACGCTCAACTTACACCTCAATTTAGTGCAAGGCGATCGTTGTCAATATAAAACCCAATTAGGTTGGGGTTGAATCTCACAGGAAACAATGTGAGTGGCGATCAAACTAGTTTGAAACTAAAGCTACAAGTTAAATTTAAACAAGCGATATAAAAAGATAAAATGGGGATTTAAGGTTCATAGAGAGTTAATTGTTACTTTCAATATTTTAGTGTTGTAATCAATATAAATGGAAAACCAGAGTTTTGTTCACCATGAGTTTTGGGAATTGACAGATACTAAGTAATGCTTGGAATTTTTGAAGTAAGTAGAAACAACAGATTATCCTTGACTATGATACTTTCTGACCTATCTCTCGACCTCACTAGATAATTTATTAGTTAATTCTCTCGAACTTAGATAACTTATCTATTTCTAATAGGATGTTATCTCAAGTAGATTAATCCAGTTACGACATCAATCATTAAACAGAAGGTTGGTAGCTTCCGAGTCCTTGTTGATAATTCACGATCTCTAGTCTATTTCTCCGTTAGAAGCAAATAAAACCTAAGACATAATCTAATGTTTGTAACCACTAGATTTCAGTAAAACAACCGAATTTTAAGATGTTCTACTACTCTTTGAATCCGTTAAACACCTAGCATCATATCAAACCCTAATCCATGGATCCCATAACTCCGCCTAATAGAATTAGCAGCTCATGATTTAATGAACGAAATAACAAGTTGAATTCATGATGATAGGAATCAACTTACGAATGGATGAAAAACAACAAGTAGTTCCTTCAATTTAATCACAAGGTGAAAGACCAAAAATAGTTGATAAGAAACAAGAAGAATAATTGATGAAAGAGAGCAATGTACGTCCCTCTTTCTCAGAGTTAATGTCTCCTAGATAATGGCCAATCTTCCTAAAAAACCCTAAAAAAAGTCTTTAAATAGTCAACCCTAATTAAGGAAACAAAATAAAAGTTTCAGTTTTCTCTTCGGATTAGACGACGATGCTTTTAACGGTGCATCAGACACCTGACGACATGTGCGAGATGTCATCAAAGATTCTAGTGAATTGTTATCTTCTGACTCTTCAGACAGTAATCCTGACGGCGTGTCAAAGATCTTGACAGCACTTGAAAACTGGCGTCACACTTCACTGAAAATCAACATACTCTGCCCTCTGGTTGACGACAATTTTGACGAGATGTCAAATATTTAACGGCCCTTTCAAATCATCGTCACAGTTCATCTAATCTTCTCAGGTTCTGTCTAATCTTGACGGTAACTTTGACAGCCTGTCCCATGTATGACAGCGCTTCAAAATGATTGTCAGATACATTTCAGCTTATTTCTACCAGACTCCAACTGTTTTATTCTTCTTTCCTTTGGTTTCTTCCCCGATCACTTGTATCTGCATTAACACACAAAAATGATCAAAAACAATAAAAATTGCTTAAGACTTCACAATTATTCCGAGTTAAAAGTTTTAAATGTGTTACCATCGGCTCAAACATCAATAGGTGCATGAGAGATTTTATCACATAGTGAAAAAATATGTTCAAAGAATTCAACATTCTTTGTCTCGATTATAGTATTACTATCAAGTACATCACATTTCAAGACAAGAAATCTGTATGTAGCACTATGTTCAGCATATCCAATAAGTATGCAATCAGCAGTTTTAGAACCTATTTTCCTCTTTTTAGGTTCAGGAAGAAGAACTTTAGCAAAACAACCCCATACTTCTAAATATTTCAAATTAGGTTTATAACCTTTCCATAATTCGTATGGGGTTTTGCCAGTTCTTTTATGAGGAATTCTATTCTGTAAATGATATGCAGATAAAATAGTTTCATCCCACAAATTATCAGAAACATTAGAGCTAATTAACATAGAATTCATCATTTCTTTCAGTGTCCTATTTTTCCTTTCAGTTACACCATTAGACTCAGGAGAATAAGCAGAAGCTGATGCATTATCATTGGTAATATTAAGTACATAAAGTCCATGATTACAACGTCCATTTCCAATAAGAATATCATTTTTTGTTAATGCGACCTCGTTATTTTCAAATATAACTATTATTCCAGCTTTTCCTAATAATGCCACAAAAATTAAATTAATTTTGATATTAGGAACATGTAGCACATTACCCAATGCCAAAGTTTTATCAGATGTGATTTTGAGAAGAACTTTGCCTTTTTCAAGAACTTGAATAGTTCTCGAGGTCCCAAGATAAACAATTTCTTCTTCTTCTTTCTCAACTTGTGTGTATGATATAAAATCATTTTTATTCATACAAATGTGCCTAGTAGAACAAGAGTCTACTACCTAGTTTCTCACATTGGTCTCAATATTCATTTATGAAATGACCGCAATAATTATATCATCCATTTCAGTCAAATTTATTTTTGATTTAGCGGGATTGCCATTTCTTTCACATATTCTCTTGCATTAAGATGCATTTTCTATGAAGATTCTATTGACAAACTGATTGGAATGGAAGAAACCAGAGCAACACCAAGTTTATTTTTATAACTGTATTTTGCAGTACCTGCAGTACCATAATCTTCTGACAAACTGACTGGAATGGAAGAAACCAGAGCAACACCAACATCAGTATTATCAACGATCTTAGGATCAAAATTATATGCCATAGTTTCTTAGATTGTTGGAAAACAACGGAAAACTAATAATAACAACAATATTATTTAATTATTGACAAAATATTATACTAATAATATTAGCAATACAATAACATAAAAGTTTATAATATTATTACTACCTCAATGATAATACTTTATTCAATATGAAAACTATAACAGTAATTTAACTACTTTTTAAGAAGTTAATAGATTAATTATACTTGAGTCGTGCTAGGCACTGTCCTAAGAAACTATTTCAGCAATGTGAAATAATTTCTCAGGATTAAACAAGCACTTCCTTGATTAATTAGAGAATATTCAGAGTTAAATAAGTCTTCCCTAATTAATCAAAGGGTACATGAATCAACAAAATTATTAATACAAATACCAACAAATTAAAAATATTAAAGCAAAAACAATAATAAAGTGATATAAATTGTAATTAAAGAAAAGGAAAATAATTTAGTATATGCTTTTGGGTTGATTATTTTGCAAAAGGAAAGACATGCTATTTATAGCACTCTGTTGGGGCGGTGGAAGCAGAGGCGGCAAAATGATTTTCTTTTTCTTTTCTTTCTCTCCAAGTAAAACTAAAAATTCTTTAAAAATAAATATTTCACTTACATTTCTGATATCTTCATTTGGCGTTAATTAATTTATATCTGCATCATGTAAAATTTGTTTAAAGAGAAACTGCTTTTTATCAAGATTTTTTTTATAATCAAAATTTGAATTAGAAATTTTTAATTAAGGATAAAGAAATTTTATCTATCCGACTACAATCTTTTTTGTGATATTTTTATTTTAATATTTATTCTTATATAACTAAAGCTGCAATCCAATCAAAGTTTTTTGATATATATCCCACGCTTTGTCACCACAAACTTCTGTTCTAAATATTCCCTTTTCTTGGTTTCATTTTATATTCATAGTGCATATGCCCCTTCTTTAATTTCTTTTATATTAATTCTTTGCTTTTTGTTTTTGGTCATCTATTTGTCCGACCACTATTCCTGCTTAGCTGTGCATTTCATTAATTTACTGTTATTAATGTACTTGTTTGTGCTAAACTGATTAGTTCCTTTTTCTGTTATGATAACAAATTTAGGGGAGTGTTACTTATTGATCTTTCTTTTTTTTAGTTTCCCATCTGGTATTCGGTACCCGTATTGGAGCTCGACTAATTCGGATTTACGTTCGGTAGGACCCCATTCGGGGGGTAACACTCCCAATAGAGTTTTCTTCATGCCCAAGGTTCGGCACCGTTTTATATATATATATACACTAGCTTAGTGTACGTGTTTTGCATGTATGAGTCACATCGACCACTAAAAATATATCCATATGAAGAACACACTATTAAAAGGTAGCAATTAATGTTTAAATACATGCTATATGTACTTAAACAATTTAAAAAAATTATTTTGAATCTAAAAAAAATTAATTATACCACGTAAATTGAGACAAAAAAATAATTTGAAAAATTATAAACCTCTAAACAGTTTTTTCTCAAAAGCTTATATATATCTTTTTGCATTAAGGTCAGGAAACACAATAATATCAACATTGAATATATCTCTATTGCTTACTGTGAGTTTTGACGAGTTAAGCCATGGTGAATTTTGATATTGCTAGAAATTATTACATGATTGGTTATAGAATTGGTTGAGAAACAGTTTGAAATCATATTATAACTTTTCATTACTGAAAAACATATTGAAATCATCACAAAGATTTAGCACATAATCTAAAGATGAAAAATAGAATGTCATGACGAATAAAAAACATACTATGTTCTATGGCTGACCTTGGAGAGGTGAAATTAGCTAGTCCTATGTATTAGATATATGTTTAAGTCCGCAATTCATACAAAAGGAAAGGTGTTTTAGTTGATGTAAAAAAGGAAAAAAAAAACGTGGAGGTTTAGAACTGAAATAGGATTCAAGGACTATTCATGTTTTATTTCAATTATTATTATTATTATTTTAAATAAAGAAACTTTTTAAAAAATAACAAAAAGACAATTTTGTCACTTGTGGAGTTTTTTAAAGAAGGACAAAAAGTTCAAATCACTTTTCTAAGGGTATTCACACTTTTAATATAGGAAAAATTACCCGGATTAACCACTATTGGGCTTTTATTACCACTTAAAACCTAATTTTTAATTAATTACAATCATAACCCTCTCTTGCCTATTAATTATTCCTAATTACAATTCATAGTCTTTCTCATGTATTTTCTCTCTTTTTCTATTTTCTATTATTCTCTTCTTTTTTTCCTTTTTCAATTATTTTTTCTTCAATTTTTCTTTTCCTTTTTTGTTGCTTTCTCTTTATTATTTTTTTTTTATTTTTTATTCATTTTTTTCTTTTCCTTTTTTTTCCTTTTCATTTTTCTCCTTTTTTTCCTTTTTTTCTTTTCATTTTCTTCTCCTTTTTTTTTTCTTCAATTTTCACGTTTTTTTTCATTTGTGCGAATTAGCAAACACAAATACAAGTGTGAACTATAAACTACAAATACAAATGAGAACTATAACATCCAACTACAAGTGAGAACTATAAAATATAAATTCTAATGCGAACTATAACATATAAATACAAGTGTGAACTATAAAATACAAATATAAATGCGAACTATAACATATAAATACAATTGTGAACTTTATTTGTATTTTTTAATTATTGAAAATGAACGATTGATTTTCTTTCTACGAATACTTGTTTGTATTTATTGATGCTAGTTGTATTTATTTATACAAATAAATACAACTTAAATTTTTATACATATACAATATATACAAATACATATTGTATTTGTATTTGTATTTGTAAAATTATTTATTTCATTTGTTTGTCATTGTATTTGTATCAAGTGATATTTGTTTATTTACAAATATGAATGATAATTTTGACATACAAATACAAAACGGTACATTTTTATCAAATAATATATTACGTATTTATTTATTTTAGAATCACGAAAATATAATTAATGCACTTACTTGTTTGTATACAAATACAAATGATAAATTGTACATAATCACGACTAAATACAATATGCAATCAACTTACAAATACAAATACAAAATATTTTTTTAAAAATAAAAAGGTAATGAAGGAAATAGAATACAAATACAAGTATAATCCAAATATAATCTAAATATACAAACACAATAAAACCATAATATGAATGTAATCCAATATAATATGCAATCAATTATAAAATACAAATATAAAATAGTTCTTTAAAATACAAGTGTGAATTATATAACATATAAATGATGGCGCAAACTAACAAATATAAATACAAGTACGAAATATTAAGTACAAATACAAATGTGAACTATAAAATATAAATACAAGTGTGAACTTTAAAATACAAATACAAATACAAATACAGTTGAATCAATAAATACAAAAATATAAATGGCGGTGTGACTACAAATATGATAAACAATTGTGGTATTTAAGTTATCCTCCATGACTTGTGCTTGACTAGCCATATTTTTCAAAAATACAAAAAATATAAAATAGAACAAAAAAAATAATAAAGAAAATAAGTACAAAAAAAAAATCAAAGAAGAAAAGAAGAAAGAGAAATAAAAGTTAGAGATTAAAGAGAGAAAAAAATAAAAAGAAAGAAGCGAAAAAAATAAAAGTAGGAAAAAATAGAAAAAAGAAGAAGAAAAAACGAGAAAAACACAAAAAATTAAAAAATATAAAAAAAGATAATGGTAGTGTAAGGCTATAAAATATTCAGTTCAACGAGATAAGCGTGATTGAAATTTTTTTCTTTTTAAAATTATTGAATTTCATTTTTGGTGCGACTAAACAGGGACTGTATTCATATTTTATATGAATACATACTATCTGTAAAACCGAATACAATGAGCATAAATCAAATACAACAACTATAAATGGTAATTATGTAAAATGTGGCTATGGAATATGGGTTTTATAGCAAAATGCTTCCATTTTTTAAAGATCCCCTTTAATATATTATAGATATAGATTATAGATACATATACACACTGTGGTGTTTGGATCACGTTGTGCACCTTGACTAATTTCACTGGATACTTGTCACCTTCCACCAGCAACAAGTATCATTTAACTCTGTGAAATCGCATAGTGTTTGTCTCTGTTGAAAATTGAACCTGAAACCTCATGGTGCTCAACCCAATTTCATTGAACCACTAAGCCATATCCTTAGGTGCAGAGATCCAAATATGTATATTTAATTTTCAAGATGTTATTATTGAATTTGAACATTGAATAATTAAAAATTATTTATTTTCTAAATATTTGAATATGGATAATTTATTTTTATTCTAAAAGTAATAAATATAAATTTTAAATAAAATAGTAACTATATATTAAATTAATTCAGAAAATGTTTGAGAAGATTGTAATCGAAACAGTCTTGTAAAAAAATTTGTTCCGTGAAGTATAATTATTGTTCTCAAATACACACACAAATATACATGATTGTTAAGTAATTATAAAGTGATGAGATATAGTGTCCAACTTAATTTTCACATCCTTCTATTCAATATCATGTTTTCAACAAACTGAATGAGCAACATATCGTACTTATGCATCTCTCTCCAATACTTCTTTAGCCTACCTCTACCTCTTCTTGTCTCCACTATATCCAACCTTGCAATCCTCAACTGATTAATGACTCATTTAGAGGCTTAATTCTAGTTTATGTAAATTGACAAAAAATGATAGAAATATATATGAGTTCAGAAATTATTGATCCTAGAATATTAGAAAACACTAATGGAACTAGGATTATGGTTGTTTACGCTACTTTAAATAAAGATTCACGAGGTTAAAATGATTAAAAAAATTTAAGATGATGAAATGGGGTAATGTATGGCTAAAGGAGATGTCTTTTGATCTCAGTATGTAAAAGGGGTGAATTATTAAAATGTGTGTATATTTTGTCTTGTGTAGATCAATAATGAATTGAGTGATAACAAAAAGAAAAATGTGTGACTTAAAGGCGACTTTGTGCAAAGGAGTTGAGGTAGGCTATGATTTTGTGTAGAACTTAGATTTTCTTGGCTTTGTGTTTGTTTGTGATTTAAACATATATGATTGCTTTCTAGAATAACTTATGATTTGATGATGATAATACATTTTCATTGCATTGAGTTGGGTTGGGTACCACATTGGTATAATATGATATGATGTGTAATGGATAGAGTACCACTCTAGGACATTATATTATGATGTTGAGGATGAGATATGTAAGAGATGATGCATGTATCTTTCATACATGCACTCATTTATATGCATTGAGTGTTATTTTGTTGAATATAGTCTACTTGATATGATTGGTTATGAGGTTTTTTATGATTGCTTTTATACTCGTTTGACTTACTTGTGTATTGTTAAGTTAGTCGACCTATGATGCTTACCAGTACTTGTTGATGTATTAATGCTACTTATACTCTTTTTTTGTTGAGTGTAGCACATCTTTCAGCAGTTGATACATGACTTTGGCACTAGTTAGCAATTCAAATCTGATTTTGAGAGTTAGCATCATGTATGAGCAACCTTCAGATCTTCTTATGATGTTGATGTCCCTTACTTTCAGTACTAAGAAAATTTCTCTTGATTATATTTTGGGATATTGCTAGAGTTTTCAGACTAAGTATCACAACCTAAACTAGTGTCTGACCGTGACGGGTATCTCAAGCTCACCATGGACCATAGATCACCCCGCTACCTAACCTCAAGAGCACAATAATCATAATAAAGAGGAAGCCAATCACACAATAATAAGAAGATGAATAGATAAACCAAGTGTAAACTCTAAGAAGTATACCAACTATTCAACCTACACTTGTCTACGAAAGCCTCTAAAATTGAAAATATCAAATAATTCGGGACATGCCCCCAACTATGACCAAAAGGATCCAAAAGTACTATGATGATAAATAATGAATAATGAAATGAATAGGCTTTCCGAAAGATGGAGGGTCACCACTTCATAACAACTCGATAGATGTGCTCAACCACCTAACACTACACAGGAATAACAGAAAAGTCTTCGGACCTTGCATCATAAAATGATGTAGCGTCCTAGGACGGTCAGTGGGATAAGCACTGACATGTAACTCAGAAAAAGTGATAACATAATGCCAAGTTTAAAATCATTCAAAACCACATGCACACATTCATATATACATATATAAGATGTCGGGGTAGGGTAAAGGGTCATGAAAAAGAGAGTTTAAAATCATTAACTTGGGTTGTATAGCTCGATTCATCCTAAAGGCACCCATGGACTATACAGCTCCCCCTACTAAAAGGGTCCAGTGTATATTAGCCTCACGAACTGAGGAAAAAATAAAGGAAAATTAAAGCCACCATGAGCAATACCCGTCCCAAATATATATATCAAGTGTGCATCAAGTACCCGATCATATAGCCCCCCAAGGCCTGCAAACACGGTTTCTAGTGTTTGTCCCCTCGGGACTTACACCTTTACGATGATCTGCACAACCCCCTTTAAGTCCAAATTAAAATAACTTTGCACATAATTTCAACCATTAACTCAAGATTCATTCATTAAGGCATTTACCACTTGGTATCGTCATACCAATATGCTTTCAAGCCAAATTAAATACATCAAACCAATCCACATAACTATATTGACTCCCAAGTTCCATTAAAAATCCAAGCTATGGCTATTAAAATCTATTTTTATATTTATTTATCCATTAATACAATGCATTGAGTTCAAAAATAAGTTAAACCATGTAATTTATCCATATTTTGAAACACCCTAAACTTTGGCCCTTACAAAATTTCTTGAGTCTTGAACTTTCTGTCCATCATACGACTCACACCATACTAGTCTTATGGTGTGGTTACGGGTCTAGGACCCTAGTAGTATGTTGGTAAGTATGATATTAGAGAAGTTTTGTGCAACATACGAGAAGACTCAAAATGAGTTGTATGTTCATGATACAAAAAGTATAGTGTCTAATCATATGTTTTCTAGTATTTAGCCTAGATATTTTTCTTAGGGTGCGACTTGAAGGGTACTTGTCATATGGTGATGACATAAGCTGGGAAAGGGAGCCGTATGTTGGACAGAATATGGTGTTCCAACTTTCTGATTTGGTGACGAGTTGAGGGTACTACTCGTATGATATGAATACGAGTTGAGGGGATCAGTCGTACCCTCCTGCGTTCTTTTGACAACTTTTAAACTGAGGGTATTTTGGACAATTGCCACCCTAAACCTTTACAACCCCATATCTTATAACACTTATGTGGCTTTAATTCTACACTTAGAAGATTAAAATCACTCTCTAAAAACCTTTCAAAAAGATTGGGCTAGGATTATCAAGGTGGTCATCTAGAGGCTTAAGGATCTAAATCTCTTTCTGAATCTTCGTAACTTAGGCATGTGACTCTTCTTCATTGTTAGCTTACTAAATTCATGTATTTTAAATATTGTTCTTAAATCATAAATGGTGATTTTGAAATCTATGGTTGAGGGTTTGAATGTATAATATTTATTATTGTTAGCTCATGATTTAATTTATGTTTATGCATATTTTAATAATGGTTTTGCACATGTCAGTTCTTGGAAAATTGTGATTTAAACTAAGGGGTCATGGTTAACCCTAAGTTAATGGTTTATGGCTTGAATAATGGTTTTGATAATGATATGCCTTCAACCAATTTGTGAAAATGTCAATGAGAATAATCTAGTCACATGATGAATTGTGTTTTAAACTAATTCTTGGCATAAGAATGTTAATGAAGGATGAATGACTTTGTAAAGGTCTTGATGACCATATACTGATTTGAATTTTGGTTTGAACTAAGGCATTGGCCTAATAATGTAAATGGTTGGTAACTAGTTTCATGAAGGCTGTGTTGGCCATAAATTGATTTGCATTGCAACCTTGGTGGTTTAATTGGCTAAATGGGTTCAAGTCCCTAAATTTTGAATTGAATTGATGTCTTTTTTTAGACTATGAGTTTGAGTCCCAAAGTTGAATGATAATGGTTATGGCATGTTGTACGCTTGCAAGTGGGCTTGGTATGATGATACCAACAGGATGCATTTGGTAAGAAATTAGATAAATGGTTGTGTATATGTGTAATGAATATTTTAATTGTGCTTTAAAGTGGGATGTGTAGCCGGGATGTGAAAGTGGAGTTTGAAGGACTAACACTGGAAACCATGCTAGCCGATATGGGTATCTATATGACCGGAGGTTCGAGTCTTCTGAATGAATATATAAATGGGAGGTTCGAGTCCCATATATTATATACATTGGTGCTTAAGTAACCTTGATTATGTCTAGAGGTTTGAGTCCCTTATAAAGGCATATTCGAATATGGATATTCTCAAGTTCGTGCAGTTATATGAACTGGGGCCCTTCCAGCTAGGGGAGAGATGGGCCCATATAGACCGTGGGTACCTTGTCTTATGAAGGTTATACTACATAACCCAGTTTAATATTTTTAAAGTTCATGATAAGCCTTGTTTACTTCCCCGATATGATATATATATATACTTATGATTGCGTATGATGATTTGACTTGGTTTTGAATAATGGCATTATTTTATTCCATTATACCTGAGTTACATGCTAGCGCTTCAACTGCTAATCATCTATAGATGTTGTATCTCTATGCAGTACAGGGACCAGAACTTCTTCTTTCTTTTCTGCATAGTGACCAGGTGTTCCGAGCGAATCGTGAGTTGACATTAAAGTGGTGAGCTTCTATACTTCAAAAGACATTGATTTCATGGTATTTATATTATATATCTTAGACTTTTTTAGAATTTAGTTTTGGTTATTGTCGGGGGAATGTCCCAATATTTTATTGACTTTGGATTTGTAAAGGCTTTGTTGGATTATTATGGACTTGGTGTGTTGTTTGTTGGTATGGCTCGGTAATGGACTGTTGTTCGATTATCGATGTTTGGTAGAGAAATTTAATGAATGAATATTGTCTTAGTTTGCTATAACTTATTATATATTTGAAATTCATCTGACATTTAAGGTTGTTGAGCTGACTAGGTTTGGTGAAGGGGGTGATCTCTGGTCCATATAGGACTTGAGATACCCGTCATGGCCAAGCCCTGGTTCAAGTTATGACAAAGTTGTTATTAGAGCCTAGGTTCATGGTCAATTGGGTGTCCACAAAGACGTGTTAAGTAGAGACTCTTTTATGGATATGTAGTGTGCCACATTTATAAGAGAGAGGCTATGAGATATTTTGAAATGTTTTCCTTTTTTGTTGTCTTAATTTCAAGCTATAGAGTCTAAGGTCATGGATTCTTCTGATTTTCGTTTGCTCATCTTTCAAATCATGCTTCCAAGAAGATCTGATGTTCATGAAAACTTTTTTGTCCTGTCTGGGGATAATGTGGACTGAGCTCTTCCAACTTTTAGGGTTAGACACTGTATCCGACTATCCTCGTGGAGTCTCACCTGTCCCCACTGATCCTACTTTTGAGGATGACACTCATACTTAGTCTCCTTCTGAGGATACTACTAATGCTGAGTTTCGTTTCTCCATTACCCTATTGACTTAGTTGGTGACACCTTAGTCATAAAAGTCAGGTTTTGATGTTGTTGTTGTGGGATCATATGAGGCCACTAGAGTTGGCCAATTTATGAGGTTGCATCCTCTAATGTTTACTGGTATAAAGGTTGAGGAGGATCCTCAATACTTTATTTAATAGAGAAGATCTTCTTGGTTATGCATGCTTCGGATATTAAAGGTATAGATTTTGCTGCCTAATTGAAAGATATGGCATACCAGTGGTACAAAGAGTGGAAACAGTTGAGAGGTGAGGATGCTGGTTCTGCCTTGTGGGATGATTTCTCTAATGCATTTCTAGATTACTTCTTTCCTTAGGACTAAGGAAAGCTAAAGTGGAAGAATTTAATAGCTTAAAGCAAGGGAGAATGATATTCAAGGAGTATGCTTTGAAATTCTATCAGTTGTCCTGGTATGCTTCGAAATTGGTATCTAATATGAGGGCTTGAATAAGAAAGTTTACTTCAAGATTGTCTCGTGAGTTGGTTCTTAAGAGTAAAGCTACCTTGTTGATCAAGGACATAGACATCTCCAGGTTGGTTGTGTATATGCAATAGGTTGAAGAGGAGAAAAAATAGGCTGAAATTGGTTAAAGACAGAGTAAGAAATTTTGGTATTCAGAACAGAGTGTGAGCCAATAGCAATATGGTAAATGGTCTAAGAAGAAGAGTTGGGGGAGTCCTAACTCCTATTCAATGGATAGTGCTCCCTACTCGAAGTCATCTAGTGACAGACGCTTTTAGGGTGGTGATGCTTCTAGGTCACACGGTGCCGAATCTCAGGATAGTTTTTCCCAATCAAGACCATCCTACCCTCCCTGCATATTCTGTGGTCAGTATGAGAAGGGAAGAAACTGATGTTTTATGTGTGGTCAAATCAGGCATATGCAATAGGATTGTCCCTCTAGAGTTGCTTCTACGACAAAAAAGGATCATGTTGCCTCTTCATCATCTCCTGCACCAAAGGGAGCTATTACTAGCTCCAGCACTAGTCGGAATAGCCTTTATGCTATCACTACTCATCAAGAGTCCAAGGCATCCCTGGATGTTGTTACTGGTATGTTGAAACTCCTTTTTCATGATTTGTACTATTTACTTAATCAGGGGTCCACTCTCTCTTATATTACCTCATTTATGGCTGTGTATTTTAGCTTCAGTCCTGATTGTTTATCGGATCTTTTTCTATTTCTATCCCGATAGAAAACTTCATGGTTAACAAAAAAGCCTATATAGGGTGTGCGGTATCTGTTGGTAGTAAATAAACTTTGGTAGAATTGATAGACATAGTTAACTTTGATGTTATTCTGGGGATGGACTGGTTGCAGTGGAGCTATGCTTCTTTAGATTGTCAGACCTATAAGGTTATGTTTAATTTCCCAAATGAGTCGGTTATTAAATTGGAGGGTGGTTCCCTAGCTCCTAAGGGGAGGTTTATATCGTATCTTAGAGACCAGAAGTTAATTTCCAAAGGTTGTCTCTATCATTTGGTCAAGGTTAAAAATTCTAACTTGGAGGGTCTTTCTTTGTATTTTGTTCTTGTGGTAAATGTGTTCCCTGATGATTTCCTAGTATCCCTCCCAATATGGAGATTGTTTTGGTATTGATCTGGTTTTGGACACTCATCCTATTTCTGTTCTCCCGTATAGAATGGCTTCAACTGAGTTGAAGGAACTCAAGGAGTAGTTGAAAGACCTTTTAGACAAAGGTTTTATCCACCCTAGTGTGTCCCTATGGTGTGTACCAATGTTGTTTATGCATAAGAAGGTTAGGTCCCTTCGAATGTGTATTGATTACCAATAATTGAATAAGGTGAGTGTAAGGAATAAGTATCCCCTTTCGAGAATTGATGATATGTTTGATCAGCTTTATGGTGCTAAATTCTTATCTAAGATCAATCTTCGATCTGGGTATCATTAGTTAAAGATTAAGGAAATGGATATACCTAAGAATCTTTCCGTACCCAATATGGGTATTTTGATTTCTTAGTGATGTCGTTGGGTTTGACCAATGCCCCTACGACATTCATGGATTTGATAAATATGATCTTCTGTCAGTTTTTGGATTTGTTCATCATTATCTTTATTAATGACATCTTTCAGTATGCTAAAAGTAAGAAGGATCATATCGATCACCTCTGTTTTATGTTGCAGACCTAGAACGATCAACAGTTATATGCTAAGTTCTCTAAATATTAATTTTGGTTGAATATCGTAACTTTTTTGGGTTATGTCATGTCTAGTGAGGGGATTATGATGGATCCTTAAAATGTTATTGTGGTTAATAAGTGGCCTAGAACCACCACTCCAACCGATATTTAGATCTTCTTGGGTTTAGCTAATTATTATAGGAGGTTCGTGGAGAGCTTTTCTTCTATTATTGTTCTATTAACTAAGTTAACTTGGAAAAAGGTGAAGTTCTCATGGTCTAATACTTGCGAGAGTGTCTTTGAGAAGCTAAAAGATAAGTTAGCTTCAGCTCTGGTCTTGACTCTACCTGAGGGTACAGAGGGGTTTGTGGTCTATTGTGATGCATCTCGGGTTAGTTTAGGTTGTGTTTTGATGCAATATTGTAAGGTGGTTGCTTATACCTCTAGACAGTTAAGGGTTTATAAGAAGAAATATTTGACTCATGACTTGGAGTTGTTAGATGTGGTGTTTGCATTAAAAATCTGGCGTCACTATCTATATGGGGTCCATGTTGATATTGATAACGCTCAATCTACAGCTCTCGTAGGAGTGTAAAGCGGTCGTTAGCAAATATAGAACCCAACTGGGTTGGGTATCGATCCCACAGGGAATAGCTTGGTCAACAACTAAGCAAAGATTACTAGACTTTTAGTGCAAGTCTCGTAAAATGGGGGAGTGTAATGTGTAACTAAAATATTAAAGTAAAAACTGAAAATAGCAACGTAAAAAGAAAGAATGTTTAGTAGGTTGTAAAATAATGAGAATTGAGAAGTTGGGGTTATGTCCACCTTCTGAGTTTACGTCTCTATTGGCTATGAGTTATGCGGGATTCAGACATGTATGTGCTTATAGAGAATTGTATTCGATGGTAAATCCAAGCATCTTTCGACCTATTCGAGGATTATTTCACTTTAACTCTTTCGAGCTTAAAGCGTATCTAACGGTACAAATTCTCCAAGAGGTTAATCTAGTTACGGCACTAACTTTTTAATAGGGGATGGGACCCTATTACCTTGACATTACCTCTTTTCCAGACATATAACTTTTCTTTCGAACAATTCAATGCTATACTGGCGTTATTCTATGCGTCTGCAGCCACAAGAATTTGCATTAAGATGAAGAGAATAATGATATAAGCAACACACGTGTCACGAATTCACAAACTCATAGCAATAGATAGTAGCTCATATGGCTTCCATAACCCCAACAGAGAAGTTTAGTTACCCATGAGTGCAAAGAAAATCACAATAAAGATCTCGTGTAGTAAAGTGTGGTAGGCGTTTAGGCGTGAACTCCCTTGCAAAGTAACGTTTCTCTTGTTGTGGAAAATAAGAATTGAATAGATGAAAAATAATGTCAACAATGAATTAATAAAGAAAATTGTTTTGATGGATGGATGGATGGTGGATGGATGGGAATTGATGGAATGGGGGAATTGTGTGGAATGGCGGAATGTATAAAAATCTCTAGCAAAATAGGGTATTTATAACACCCATATCCTATTCCTACTAAGCTAATGAAATACTTAACTCAATTGTACTAGGTTAATGTATCATTATCCTAATCCTACTAAGCTAATGAAATACTTAACCCAATTGTACTAGGTTAATGTATCATTATCCTAATCCTACTAAGTTACTGCTAGTCCCCAAAGTCTTCAGAATTGTTGTTTTTGCCCGGGACATATTTTCCATGCGTCACTTTTGGTCCTTAGGCGTCCAAGCTTCCTTTTCTCCTTTCGTGAAGCTTTCTTTGGCGTCAAGTAATCCATAAAATGCTGAATTCTGCATAATTTATACCCGAAACTTTGCTAATCATGTTCGTTAGCTCACTTACAGGAAAAAGGACTAAAAGTGCATGAATTATATAATTTGTCCTCAAAACTTAGCTAAAATATGGGTAAAATATAGCACTATAGGCGTGTAAATTCGCCTATCATCAACACCCCACACTTAAAGCTTTGTTCATCCTCGAACAAACTATCATGTCCATCTAAACATCAACTTAGGGTTTCACAGTATCAACACAAAATATTCATCAAGACAAGCACAACAATTATCAACAAATAGTAGTTTTTAGATCATTAGTAGAAACAATTTAACCTCCAACATAGACTCGTGATGGTGGTTAATTCACATTCAAAAGTTAAGGCACAAAGAATCATACACAACTATCCAAAACTCATCAACCATGTGTGTCTCACCATATATTACCCATAATCACTCACAGGTATTGTATATATTTCGAACATGGATATAGGATTATCCTTGCTCTCGCTCTCACAAAGAATTCATATGTTGCAACTGATGACCATAGGCTTGCCCTTAGTGTAATGCTCCACTAAATATCAGAATGCTAAGCTTAGGATCAAATAGGTCTTCTACAGGTTGTAATGTAGGCTAAGGGACGGGTAGGACTATTTTGGCCAGAAATAGTGACTATGTTCCTAAGCGCTTTAATACATCACAATATGCCATTTATGCTTTCTTTCAAACAACCTTTTTGCTTTCTTTTATTCTACCTCCCTTTGTCACCTCTTTTGTTTTTCAATTTTTGAACATAACTAACTTTTTAGTTTTTCTTTCCCTTTTTTTTCCTTTTCATAACACCTCTTATGATAGCAATTCTTTTTCATAACAAATTCAAGCACCATTACATTCTAAAGCATCATACTCACCCAATTTCCTCTTATTTTGTCACATGACTTTACACTTTAAAGCACTTAGGAATTTGAATCAAATTATGGTCTTGAAAAAAAATGGATTAGGCTTATATATGAGGCTGTCAAAGAACATAGGCTAAAGGCTCAAAAGGGTTTAACTAGGATGATGTCCATGGGTAGATAAAATGAAGGTAAATAATCATAGGTTGCCAAAGAAATTCCTAAATCATCTCCTAGACTTACACTCTTTATTTTCGCTTTACATACATACCAGGCAAGTTCTAGCATCAGCCACAAACATAGAATATACTATTATCTCACTCACACAAGGCACATGGTCGACTTTATTGGGAGTAGCATAGACTCTTGACCCAACAGATGAAGGAATTGAACCACACAATATCACATAGTGAGTCACAATTAGAGCCTAAACGTCTCAATAGTCATGATTTTAGCACAAACTCTTGTTATAATCTCATGCTGCCTATTAGAATAATTTCATGCGAATCTAAGTAAAAAAAAATTACTACTAAAAAAAACAAAAATAAATAAGCAAATGCAGATAAAGAAGTATAGCATGCAAGTACCAGCACCCCACACTTAGACGGGACACACTGCCCTCAGTGGAATATAAATAAGAAGAACCTGGTTAGTCGGACTCATCCTCTATGTCTGGGGTCATTCCCCCTTCATCAGAATCATCATCAGAGTCGTCATCCTCAGAAGTTCCTCATAAGTACCCCACTTGTTTCCAATAGTGCGTCGAGGTATTTGCAGCACGGAGGATTCACCTTGCTCTTTTCTTCCTCTTTTCTGGCCTCTTTGTGAAGTGGTTGCTTTTCTTGTCTTTTGGTGTCATTGTACCTGAGATCTCAATAGAGTCATGTTAGCTTCATCTCGGAAGATTCAATCAACAAACAGACAATAGTGGCACCACCCCATACTTAATTTGTTGACACAAACTAATTAAGTGAATGATATCGGTTACTCAGACTTCATCGACATACATTTAGGTGATATGTTCCAACAATATAATCAGTGCAGTCATACTTCTTGTAATCTTGGCAATACTTTCATGTTTGATATATCAAGACTACTACATAGAGATTGAATCAAGGTATAGCATCTAGAAATAATCACAACCTCACATGTTGGTAGTCAACCATAATTCTTATCTCGATGAACAAGTCATTCCAACATGTAAGTATGCAAGTGACAAGATTATGCAATTTTAGTGACCATGTCAATTCCGAGAAAGTATGACAATGCATCAAAATCAAATTCAAGTTGGGAACAAGTTAAGATCATCCTTACGTATTCGTTTACTCACTTAGTTGTGTCATAACAATTCAATCATATTCAAATCACCAATACTATTTCAAGATTTAGCAATTCATAATATGCGCAGTAGTGTAGTACTTACGGAATATAAATGAAGAACAAAGAATTACTTACTTGGTTGATGACCTTGGATGATGTTCTAGCAAGGTAAAAGAGCAAAAGAAAATTTTTTGAGAGGATTTGGAGAGGTAGGCGGCGCTTATGTTAGGTTTGCAATGTGTTTTTGACCTAAGACTAAGTTTCTTACATATAGGGAAAGCTTGTGTCGGGTTTTGACCCATTTAAAATCGGATTTGGAGACCAAAAGTAACCATAGACGGTGCCTAAGGCTTTGCCTAGTTGAGCAGAATGCCATAGCATAGGCCATGCCTAGTTGAGCAGAATGCTTTTGTATAGGCGGCGCCTATGCTATGGCATTGTGTGAGCATAGGCGGTGCCTTTTGCAAAGCATTTGGTCACCATAGGCGGCACCTGTTGCAAAGCCTTTAGTGACCATAGGCGGCGCCTTTAGCATGGCATATGAGATTCAGAGACAAAAGGCTTTAGCATAGGCGGCGCCTATGCTATGGCATACTTGAGCATGGGCGGCGCCTATGCTATGGCACACTAGATTCCGAGACCTTAGGCCATAGTATAGGCCTTGCCTTGTTCGTGGCCTAGTTTTACCTAGGCCTAGCCTTGTTCGATGCCTATATTTTCATGAGCAATGCTCAATCCATAGCCTTTTGCTTCTTCATTCCTAACTTACCACCTTCAACATGCAATACTTCCAAATCAAAATTTTAAACCAATCTCCTCTTTGACACCTCTTGTACCTACATTCACTCAAAAACAACAAAAACGATTAGAACGATGGGTTGCCTCCCATCAAGCGCCTTAGTTTTGGTCGTGGCTCGACAAAATCCTAAGAAAACAAAAACAATTAAAAACATTTAAAAACTATGGGTTGCCTCCCACCAAGCGCTTGATTTATTGTCGCGGCATGACATAACTATCTCGATTACTTAGTCTTCATCGAGATAGATGGGGCATCGTTTTCTGAATGGATTCAGACGATGCTGATACTTACTTGTAGGCATGCAATCTCCTTCGATATGACTCTTGTGCATACATACCTCAGGAGAGATACCAATTATATCATCAATCTTCCTACCCATAGCTCTCTTGTACCTCATCAGAGCAGAGATGAGAGCCTCTACATGCTGTTCACTTAAATCATCCGCAACACTCTCCGAAAGTGTATTTCCATATCCCAAGAACGTATACCTTAGGTAATTGGGAAGCTCTTTCGATTCTAGCATTGGTGGCTCTACAATGGAAGTCTTCGCTGATTGTGAAGGCTGATTTGTAAAATCAAGGTCCAACTTCTTAGGAGCATGAGAATATGACCCTATTTCTTTTAGAGCACACATAGTTTCTTCATAATCTTCATCATCCTCATGCTCAACATTCAGTAGCATAGCAGACAATGGCTCAATGGTAAGCTGTTTCACTACAGATAATGCTTTCTTATCCTCATAATGAACATCAGCTATAGATAACACATTTATATTGCTGGGCTGCTTCATTGCTTTGCATATATCAAAGCGGACCACTTCGTCATTCAATCGAAATAAAAGCTCATTAGCTCTCATGTCAATAAGCACACTTCCTGTTGCAAGGAAAGGACATCCCAAGATTATGGGAACTTCAGAATCCACCTCGCAATCCAAAATAACAAAGTCTGCAGGAAAGATGAATGAAGAAACCTTCACAAACACATCATTCAAGATACCCACAGGTCGTTTTACCGACCTATCAGCCATCACGAGCCTCATATTGGTTGGTGTCGGATCGTCTAACCCCAACTTCCTGTAGACGGATAGTGTCATCAAATTGATGCTAGCACCCAGATCGCACAATGCCTTGGCAAAGTTCAAAGAGCCAACAGTGCAAGGAATAGTGAAGGCACCAGGGTCGGCCTTTTTCTGAACTAGCGATCTTGTAGCGATTGCACTGCAATGGTGAACATTATCTGTTGGCTCATAGCTTACCGCCCGCTTCTTTGTTAAAAGGTCCTTCATGAATTTTGCGTACCCAGGCATTTGCTCTAGTGCCTCTACCAACGGAACATTAATGGTCAGTTGCTTTAACATCGTCATGAATTTGCTGAACTTTGTATCATCTGCAATCTTCTTCAATCTTTGAGGAAAAGGTGGTGGTGGATATGGAATTGTTTTCTCCACGGCTTTCTTCTCCTCTTGCTTTCGAATTTTGGTCTTTTCAGGCTGCAAACCACTATAGGTAACATCATGGACGTCTTGGTCATTGTCTATGGTGTCCTCATCTTCTTTATTTTCGGCCACTTTCTTGCTTTGGGATGAATTTTCCAGCACCTTACCACTCCTGGTAGTAATAGCCATGCATGATCCATCGTTCCTTGGATTTTGCACAGTGTTTCTAGGTAAAGTGCCAGCCTTTCTTTGATTGAATGCCGCAGATAATTGACTCAATTGTTGCTCCAGCTGTTTTATTGAAGTGGAATGCGAGTCAACCAATTGCTTCATTGAGGATAAGTCGTTCTTCACCTCGTTCACTCCCGTATTAGTTGCCTCTACTCCTTTCAATAGTTTAGCTATCATATCTTCCATTGACATATTTCTAGAACCAGATGCAGCGGCGTCACGTCTTCCAGGAGGAACATACAAACCACTCCTATCAGTCTTATCCTTCCAACTACCTTGATCACGGTCCTTATATCCTGAATTATCATAATAGTTCCGACCTTGGTTTCCTTGGGCTTTGCCTCGGAAACCCCCCTGATTGTTCAAGTAGTTGGCTTCTTCCTCGGAATCGAATTCCTCTCTTCCTTTTGATGCAACAGCTTTAACTTTTTTGGTCTTCCCTGATAATAGATGCTTTGTAAGAAGATCCATCTGCATTTTCATGTGAGCCATGTCTTGGTCATGATCCTCTTGTCTTCGCCTCTGCTCTGTAGAAATGCCAAAAGATACAGTAGAGCTTGCTACCTCAGAATCCCAGGTATACCAAGCTCTACTTTGCTTTGTCATCCGATCTAGCATATTGCTTGCCTGCACAAAGGTGAGGTCCATAAATGATCCACCTGCTGCATTATCTACCATTGGCTTAGTCACCGAATTCAAAGATCTGTATAATATCTCCATCAAGTGGATATTGGTCATGTGATGGTTTGGGCACCGCATAAGCTTCGTCTTGAACCTCTCCCATGTTTCGTGGAGGGCTTCAGTTGGAAGCTATCTAAAATTGGTGATCTCATCTCTCAACTGTGCTCTTTTGGATGACGGAAAGAATCTTTCTAGGAAAGCGTCTCTCAATTGCCTCCAATTTGTAATAGAGTCAGGAGTTAGCCCATTCAACCATAGAGTTGCCTCCCCAGACAGAGACAATGGAAATAAGTGCAGTTGAATTGCATTCTGTCCAACGCCAGGATTGTCGAATGACTTGCATGTAGAAATAAAGTTGATCAGATGCATATTCGAATCATTGCATGCTAGTCCACCAAATAATCCCTTGAGTTGCAATAACTGAATCATAGCGCTTGTGATGTTGAAATTGGCTCCGGGTACTAATGGCGGAAGAATAATGGCTCCTGTGGCACCAGCTCCATCAAAATCATCATCATCATCATCGAACGGTATTTGCATAGCTCGGCGTTCAGGCCTAAACCTAGCTTGACGATCTCTTCTCTGCATGGGTGCCGCCATCTCAGCAGTATGACGTGGGTTTAGTAGCTCCTCATCGCCAAGGTCCTCATCATCAAGATTTGTTGCCCGACCTGGATTATCAATATTCTGTTGATGCACTTGAGCAGCCATCCTTTCAATTTCACGTTGTGCATCCATTGATGCACTGAACAAACCTGAATAAAATAAAAACAAAAACTAAAAGTAAAAGTACGAGAATCTTTGACCAAAGGGTCTAGTAACTATCACAAACTTAATTGACACTCGTATTCCCCGGCAACGGCGCCAATTTTTGATAACGCTCAATCTACAGCTCTCGTAGGAGTGTAAAGCGGTCGTTAGCAAATATAGAACCCAACTGGGTTGGGTATCGATCCTACAGGGAATAGCTTGGTGAACAAGTAAGCAAAGACTACTAGACTTTTAGTGCAAGTCTCGTAAAAGGGGGGAGTGTAATGTGTAACCAAAATATTAAAGTAAAAACTGAAAATAGCAACGTAAAAAGAAAGAATGTTTAGTAGGTTGTAAAACAATGAGAATTGAGAAGTTGGGGTTATGTCCACCTTCTGAGTTTACGTCTCTATTGGCTATGAGTTATGCGGGATTCAGACATGTATGTGCTTATAGAGAATTGTATTCAATGGTAAATCCAGGCGTCTTTCGACCTATTCGAGGATTATTTCACTTTAACTCTTTCGATCTTAAAGCGTATCTAACGGTACAAATTCTCCAAGAGGTTAATCTAGTTACGGCACTAATTTTTTAATAGGGGATGGGACCCTATTACCTTGACATTACCTCTTTTCCAGACATATAACTTTTCTTTCGAACAAGTCAATGCTATACTGGCATTATTCTATGCGTCTGCAGCTACAAGAATTTGCATTAAGATGAAGAGAATAATGATATAAGTAACACACGTGTCACGAATTCACAAACTCATAGCAATAGATAGTAGCTCATATGGCTTCCATAACCCCAACAGAGAAGTTTAGTTACCCATGAGTGCAAAGGAAATCACAATCGACATTGTTATTATACCACAATAAAGATCTCGTGTAGTAAAGTGTGGTAGGCGTTTAGGCGTGAACTCCCTTGCAAAGTAACGTTTCTCTTGTTGTGGAAAATAAGAATTGAATAGATGAAAAATAATGTCAACAATGAATTAATAAAGAAAATTGTTTTGATGGATGGATGGATGGTGGATGGATGGGAATTGATGGAATGGGGAAATTGTGTGAAATGGCGGAATGTATAAAAATCTCTAGCAAAATAGGGTATTTATAACACCCATATCCTATTCCTACTAAGCTAATGAAATACTTAACCCAATTGTACTAGGTTAATGTATCATTATCCTAATCCTACTAAGCTAATGAAATACTTAACCCAATTGTACTAGGTTAATGTATCATTATCCTAATCCTACTAAGTTACTGCTAGTCCCCAAAGTCTTCAGAATTGTTGTTTTTGCCCGGGACATATTTTCCATGCATCACCTTTGGTCCTTAGGCGTCCAAGCTTCCTTTTCTCCTTTCGTGAAGCTTTCTTTGGCGTCAAGTAATCCATAAAATGCTGAATTCTGCATCATTTATACCTGAAATGTTGCTAATCATGTTCGTTAGCTCACTTACAGGAAAAAGGACTAAAAGTGCATGAATTATATAATTTGTCCTCAAAACTTAGCTAAAATATGGGTAAAATATAGCACTATAGGCGTGTAAATTCTCCTATCATCAGATATCTTTTCTGATCATAAGAGCCTACAGTATGTGTTCACTCAGAAAGAGCTAAACTCAAGAAAATAAGGTGGCTTGAGTTACTAAAAAACTATGATATGAGTCGTCACTACCATTCAGGTAAAGCTAATATGGTTGTTGATGCTCTTAGAAGGTTGTCCATGGGTAGCTTGTCGCATGTGGATAAGGATAAGGGGGGATTGGTGAAGGATATTCACTGTTTGACTAACCTTGGAGTTTGTCTCTTGGACTCTGAGGATGGTGGTTTATTGGTGTAATAGGTGTCACAATTATCTCTTGGTTTGGAATAAAGGAGAAGCAAGTAATGGATCCTCTCTTGATGAAAATCAAGGACGATATGGGTAAGCAGAAATGATGGCCTTCAAGATCAGCGGTGATGGTATCTTGAGGTACCAAGAGAGGTTGTATGTTCCCGATGTGGATGGATTGTGAGGTATGATTTTGGCTGAGGTTCATGAATCGCAGTATACAGTTCATCTCAATTCAACAAAGATGTATCATAACCTTAAGGAAATTTATTAGTGGAACAATATGAAACGGGATGTAGCCAAATTTATGGCTAAGTATGTGGTATGTCAGTAAGTAAAGGTGAAACACATGAGGCCCGGTAGGCTACTCCAAAAGATTAAACTACTGGTGTGGAAATGGAAGATAATTAATATGGATTTCTCTACTGGCCTTTCGCGATCGCTGATAGGATGACTAAGTCTTCTCACTTCTTGCCCATGAGAAATACTTATTCTGTCGAGGATTATGCAAAGTTGTACCTTCAAGAAGTGGTACAGTTGCATGGTTTACCTGTCTTGATTATTTTATATTGTGGTACTCAGTTCTCGTTGCATTTTTGGTTCTCTTTTCAGCATGGTTTGGGGACTAAAGTGAGTCTTAGTATGACTTTTCACCCGTAGTCGGATAGGCAAGCCAAAAGGACTATTAAGAATTTAGAAGATATGTTGCGATCCTGTGTGATTGATTATGGTGGTAGTTTGTTCAACCATTTGCCATTGATTGAGTTTGTTTATAACAACAGTTACCATTCTAGCACTGGTATGGCCCCGTTTGAGGCATTATATGGTAGGAGGTGTAGATCTCCTATTAGGTTGTTCGAGGTTGGTGAAGCAGAAATATTTGGCCCAAATTTGGTTCACCAAGCTATAAAAAAGGTGAAGGTAATTTGGGATAGGCTTAAGACCTCCCAAAGTCGCCAAAAGTCCTATGAGAATGTGAGGCGAAGAGACTTGGAGTTTGAGGTTGGAGATTGGGTGTTCTTGAAGGTATCTTCCATGAAAAGAGTGATGCAGTTTGGGGAATAAGGGGAAGCTCAGTCCCCAATGTGTTAGCTCATATGTGATTTTAAGAAGGGTTGGTAATGTTGCATACGAGTTGGATTTACCCTCTAGCATGAGTTCCATTCATTCGGTATTCCATGTGTTCTTGTTGCGAAAATGTGTGGGTGATCCTTCATTGGTTGTACCTTTAGAGGACATTGATATTTTGGATTCTTTGTCCTATGAGGAGGTCCCAGTGAGGCTCTTGGATCAACAAGTTTGTCGGCTATGAACAAAGGACGTGCCTTCGATGAAGGGTCTATGGCGGAACCAAATGTCCGAGGAAGCTACTTGCAAAGCCGAGGAGCATATGAAGTCCAAATATCTGAACTATTTTCGATTTCAGAAATTTATGCTTGAGGTATGAGTTGCTCTTAACCTCTTTGTTTTCTATATTTGTTGGTGTCAGATTGTGAATCTCTTGGTGTTTATTTTCTATCTTAAAGGTAAGAGTATAGACTTTTGGGGTTTAATCGTACTAGTCATTGCCTCATCCCATCATTCAAGGATGAATGATCCTAGGGGGTGGACTGAAACACCCTGAACTTTGGCCCTTGCAAAATTTCATAAGTCTTGAACCTTCTGTCCATCATACGAGTCACACCATACTAATCGTATGGTGTGGTTACGAGTCTAGGACCCTAGTCGTATGTTGGTCAATGTGATGTGGTCAAGTTTTGTTCAAGGTACGAGAAGACTCCAAACTAGTCATATGTTCATGATATGAGAAGTATAATGTCCAATCCTCGTATGTTGTCCAGTGTCTAGCCTAGATATTTTTCTTAGGGTACATCTTGAAGGGTACTAGTTGTATGGTAAGGATACGAGTTGGGCAAGGGAGTTGTATGGTTGACAGAATATGGTTTTCAACTTTTTGATTTAGTGACGAGTTAAGGGTACCACTCGTATAATGTGTATACAAGTTGAGGGGACCAGTTGAACCCATCTGCGTTCTTTTGACAACTTTTAAACTGAGGGTATTTTTGACAATTATCACCCCAAGCCCTTAAGACCCCACGTCTTATAGAACTTATGTGGCTTTCATTCTATATTTGGAAGATTAAAAGGGCTCTCTAAAAACCTCTCAAGAAGATTGGGCTATGGCTTCTTCAAAGTGGTCATCTAGAGGCTTAAGGATTGAAATCTCTTCATGGATCTTCGTAACTCAGAAATGTGACTCTCCCTTCATTGTTAGTTCACTAAATTAATGTGTTTTAAACATTGTTCTTAATTCATAAATGGTGATATTGAAATCTATAATTGAGGGTTTGAATGCATAATGTTGAATATTGTTCTCTCATGATTTAACTTGTGTTTATGCATGTTTTACTAATGGTTTTGCACATGTGGGCGCATGAAAAATTATGATTTAAACTACGGGGTCATGGTTAACCCTACAGTTCTGAATCTTCTGCCATATGAAATCATGCATTCTAGTCTTCCACTACCCATAGTATTCCTCATTGAATCTGGGTGGTCTAGTGTAGATTGGCCTTTTTCAAGATTTGAAGGAGCATCCATGTTCAAGATCCTTCCAAGGTGTTAACCTTTTCTAGGAAGACCTTGCGCTGATACCAAATGAAGAAATGTAATGTGTTGCTCTCTAACTTTGTAAACTGATACCAAACAGACTTAGATAGCAAGAAACTTAACAGTAAAGTACGTGAAAAGAGTAAATGAGAGACGCATCAATTTTACATGAAAACTCCTTACTCAAGAAAGAAAAACCATGACCTGCCTCCATGATTTCTAAAGCTCCACTAATATCTAAGCAATCTTGAATACAGACTCTATGACTTTAAGAATTAAACCCTAATACTTCTTCTCCTAGTAATAACTCTATTACAAAGAGAAACTTGAGTAACTCTACAGTACCACCCAGCTAACTCTAATTGAATTGACAAGATAATTCTAGTTTTAATATCACCTAACTCTAGATGACAACAATGAGTTTGGAACTAAAACACTAACAAATACTAATAACAACAACAGTAGGCAACGTTTGTAATTACACTACAAAGACTCAATTACAACAGGAATATGAAATAAAACTTTTGAGCAATCAATTTCCTATTGCCATTAAGGCTTTCATTCAAGAGTTTCAAGAGAGATATATGTTGTGAGTATTTGGAAGCTTAATTTTCTTGTTTTGAAGATAAGCAATATATATATGAGACAAGAAAACCTAGGATGAATCTCATTGGCTGGGGTGAAAAAGTATAATAACTTTTCCACCAACTTTTATACTTTCGTCCAGCTATGTAATTGACTGTGGCAGCGACGTGTAGGCCCAACCAGGTCTCTAAGTTGTTGTATCTCTGTCATCACACATTCTTCAGGAATCAAGTCCCAACATATAATTTGTCAATCATCAAAACTAAGGATTTAACAGTAACATTACAAAATAGATTATGTTAATATTTACTTTAATTATGCTTATTGTATTTTCATCTTCATACAAACAGCTGCCCTCGCCTTGCACAGACACCACTCATATAGTATATACTCCCTCCATTTAAAAAAGAATGACATACTTTCTTTTTTAGTCCGTTTCAAAAAGAATGATCCCTTTCCCTTTTTAGCAACTTTTTAATTTTAACTTTCCACCTGACATATTTAAGACCACAAGATTGAAGGACATTTTGGTACATTTGACATATCTTTAATTTAACACCACATGATTCAAAAGTCTTCTTTATTTTCTTAAACTCCATGTCAAGTCAAATTAGATCATTATTTTTTAAACAGAGGAAGTAAAAAGATAAGGACTGGAAGAACTACCAATGTTTAGATGGGTACTGAGATAGAAACACTAAAGCTAAAGACTAGTGAAGATAAACTGAAGTCTATAGCTATGAATCAGCTAACTCAGCAATGCGCAGAGCTATGTCGATCGGAAGACAATAAAATTCCAGAGCTAGAAGGAGATGTTGGGATACTCCATAAAACCCATAACGTTTATCAATCTACTTCTGCAGGTACAAGCAAAGGAGTTAGAAAAAATATGAACCTAAACAAGCTATTTGACAAGAAGTGATGTACGTGTTAGAGTTAGTTAAAATAGCTATGTTGGAATTAGTTAAATTAGTAAAGTTAGATTTAGTTATTTATTAAATTAATTATGAGAAGACCATTTAAAAATAGAGAAACTTTTAGAAAAATTAAAGAATCTTTAGTTAGTAATTATTCAGAATATATGAGTCTAAATAAAACAAAAGAAAATCCAGAAAGATTAGCCTATTTAATTACATTAATATCTAGTATTGAAGCAAAATTAATAATCCATTTAAAATCTAGAAGAATGAGACATATACCACCTAATTATGATAAAATAAGATTTATATATCCGCCAAGATATTATAAATATAATTTAAATGAATAAAGAACAAAAATACAAAGAATTAAAACAATTTATCTCTGAAAAACGTAAAGAATTAAAAATAAGAAAAGAAAGATTACATTATAATATATTTGCCGGAGTTAGTAGAAATTCAATTAATACACAAAAAGATGAAATATCAAAATTAGAATCTCAAATAGATAGTTTAGAATATATATACCAACATGAACTATTCACAATAAAATGAATAAAGAAGAATTTATAATAGATGAAAAAATATACGAAAATCACGAAGGATCAAAAATAAAAATAGTATTTTCTAATCTAGGAAGAAGATATAAGAAAATAGGAGAACATTTATATTTAATATTAGAAAAAGAAGAATTAAAATTAGAAGATAAATTAACAGCAATGGTAAGAATAGAAAAAGAAAATGAAGAATAGATAGAAAAAAGGAAATAGAAAAAATTAAACAACAAACTACGGAAGAAATACGAAAAATAGAAGAAACTAAAAATAGTAGAATTGCTGAATTAGAAAAAGAATTACAAATGTTAAAAGATTTATACGAACAAAGACAAAAAGAAAAAGAAGAAAAAGATAAAGAACAAAAATTAATAAACGAAATAAATCAATTTAAAGAAAAATTAGAAATAAATAATATAGAGGTAGAAGAAACAGATAATTATGATTCAGAAGATAGTGAAACATATACGGAAATATTAACAAATATAAAAGATTTAGAAATTAACGAAAAACAAGAAATAATTAATGACAAAAATACCAATACAGAAATAAATACTCTTGATAAAAAAGAAGATGAAAATATAATACCTAAAACAACAGAAATAAGAAAACCTATATATTATAAAAATAAATTTAAAAGATATAATGAATATGACAAATGGACACCAAAACAAATAGTTAATAAAAATTATAACTTTTTAGATCTAGACTGTGTAATAGATACAGAAAAAACAATACAATTATGGATAGGATATATGACAAAACAATTATTAGACAATAATATAAACATAACAGATGCACCAGAATATATAGAAAAAACACTAATAGGATCAGTAAAATTATGGTTTACAAATTTAACTGAAAATAGTAAAAAAGTATTAAGAACTAATAAACCTATGGAAGCAACATCATTGACAACAACTAAATTAACGCCTATAGAATTATTGAAAAAATATGAAACAGCTATAAAAGATGAATTTGGTAGTATGACGACATTAGAAGAAGAACAAGATGAAGAAAAAGATACAAATAAGAATTTAATGATAAAATTAACAATATGTAATATGTGTTATATAGATGAATATACTTGCGCATTTAAAGAATATTATTATAAAGGAGCATATAGCATAGAAGAAAGTAAAGAAATAAGAAAATTATATTTTAATAAATTACCCGAACCATTTAGTTCAAAGATAATAAAAAGTTGGGAAGAAACAAAAATAGTAGATACATTAGGAGCTAGAATAAAATTTTTACACCAATGGTATAGAAATTTATGTGAAAAATATAGAGAAGAATTAAAAATGGAAAAAAGATTAATAAGAAATTTAGCATGTTGCAAAAATAAAATAGCACCTCAATTTGGATGCGAAGAAAGATACTATAAGAAAAGAAAAAGACATAAGAAATATAAGAAATATAAAAAATCAAAATATAAATACAAGAAACCAAGAAAAAGATATTATGTAAGAAATTATAAAAATAAAAGACCATATAGAAAGAAAAAATCTATAAAAGAATGTACATGTTATAATTGTGGAAAGTTAGGACATTTAGCTAGAGATTGTAAACTACCTAAAAATCCAAAAGATAAACAAATATCAGAAATAAAAATAGAAAATACAGAATATATGCAAATAGATTATATAGATTATGAATTAGAAAGTGAAGATAGTATATATGAAATTTCAGAAAACGAAACAGATACTGAAATAGATAGTGAGATAGATGAATCAAATGACTGAAGAAGATATAAAAATAATAACAAAAGAAGAATATTTAAATGACGAAGGAACAGAACAAAAGATAATATTTGACAGTAATATATTTGATGAAATAAAAGGAAAAGAGTTAGATTTAAGTGTAGAAAAAATATTTAAAATACCAACAATAAAAAATATTTTTAGTAGGAAAAAAGATGAATATTATGTAGTATGTCAAAAAGAACATGTAATAGACTGTAGATATGCAAAAGGAAAAGCTAGTATACCACTAGTAACAAAAACGAATAATTAATAAAGAAATAAATGATATAAAAAGTAAAGGAGATCCAATAAAATATGTACACCTTGGAGGTACAGAAATATTAATAAAAGCATGTTTTAGAGAAGGAATAGATACACCGATAGAATTATATTTAGCAGATGATAGAATTATAAAACCTATAGAAAAAAGCATAATAACTGCCGTAAAAGAAAATTTAATATACCAAAAATTTAAATTTATAATAAGTGCAAATTATTCAGTAGCAGTAACAGATAGGAATATAGATAAATCATTAGTGTTATATTGGAAGATATCAGGAATAGAATTAACCCCAGGAAGTAAAATATTTACAGCGAGATGTAAAAATTTATATGTATTAACAACAAAACATAAAATAACAGGGAAAAATAAGATTAACAAGATACAAATAGATAGCCCATTTGAACAAATTGTAAAAACAATAGATTATAATGATTATAGCTATAGAGACATAGATATAGAAGAAAATTTAGAAATAGTAAATGATAGAATAAGTACAACAAAAAGAATAGCTAATGAAAAACCGGAGTCATCGAGCTCATAAAAAAGAATGAGTTATGAAACAAATTCAATAAGTAATTTAAATCAATATTACATAACAGGAAAAATAAATGAAAAAGAACATTTAATACTATTAAACACAGTACAAGAAGAAGATTATATAGCAAAATATCTAGTAAAAAATGAAGAAATAAAAACCGATAATGATATATGCCCAGATCTACCGAGAAGTTTAATAAATAGTAAAGATATAGTAGAAAAAGAAATAATAATAGGAGGAATTAGAAAAATAAAAATAGAATTTGAGGTAAAAGAAAAAATGCAAAAAGCAGATATAATATTAGGAATAAAATGGTTAGAACAAGTAAAACCATATAATATAGAACATACACAATTAGCCATAACATATAATAGGGAAAGATTATTCTTAAGAAGAGCCTTAACATAAAATGAAAATATATGTATTAATGAAGATAGTAGTGGAAGGATATTACAGTAGATATTATACATCTATGATAGATACAGGAGCAGAAGCTAATTTATGTAGATATAATTGCTTACCGGAAAGTAAATGAGATAAATTAAAAATACCAATAATAGTTAAAGGATTTAATAATGAAGGAAGCTTAATTACTTATAAAGCTAGGAATGTAAAAACACAAATATGGGATAAGATATTGACAATAGAAGAAATTTATAATTATGAACTAACATCAAAAGATACACTTTTAGGAATGCCATTTTTAGATAAACTATACCCACATATAATAACTAGAAACGATTGGTGGTTTACAACACCATGTAAACAAAAAGTAAGAGCAAAAAGAGTTAATAATAAAATAAGAAAGAAAACTGACTGGATAAAAGGAAGTGAAAAAATTACACAAAAGTTAGAAATTATAAAAACCACTGAAGATACAATAGAATTAGTAGTATTTTCGATAAATAAAACAGAAATAACTATATTTTCAATAAATAAGATAGAAATAGTTAAGAAAAAATTAGAACAATTATATAGTGAAGATCCGTTAAAAGGATGGGAAAAACATAAAACTACCATAAAAAATTGAATTAATAGACAAAAATAGTATATTAACCCAAAAACCATTAACATATAATTTTGACGATTTAAAAGAATTTAAAATGCATATAGATGAATTATTAGAAAAACAATATATACAAAAAAGTAATAGTAAACATAATAGTCCAGCATTTATAGTATATAAGCATAGTGAACAAAAAAGAGGAAAAAGTAGAATGGTTAGTGATTATAGAAATTTAAATGCAAAAACTATAACATATAATTATCCAATACCAAATAAGATATTAAAAATAAGACAAATCCAAGGATATAATTATTTTAGTAAATTCGATTGTAAATCAGGATTTTACCATCTAAAGTTAGAAGAAGAATCTAAAGAATTAACCGCATTTACGGTACCACAAGGATTTTATGAGTGGAATGTATTACCATTTGGATATAAAAATGCACCAGGTAGATATCAACATTTTATGGATAATTATTTTAAACAATTACCTAATTGCATAGTATACATAGATGATATATTATTATATACAAAAACTAAAGAAGAACATATAAAATTATTAGAACAGTTCACAGATATAATAGAAAAATCAGGAATAAGTCTAAGTGAAAAGAAAGCTGAAATTATGAAAAATCAGATAGAATTTTTAGGAATACAAATAGATAAAAGTGGAGTAAAAATGCAACAACATATAGTACAAAAAATAATAAATTCAAAAGAAGAATTAGATACAAAAAAGAAATTACAATCATTTTTAGGATTAGTAAACCAAGTAAGAGAATATATTCCAAAATTAGCAGAAAACCTAAAACCACTACAGAAAAAATTAAAAAAGGATATAGAATATAATTATAATGAAGAAGATAAAAAACAAGTTTAAAAAATAAAATTACTTTGCAAGGAATTACCAAAATTACAATTTCCGAATGAAAATAGAAAATTTACATATATAGTAGAAGCAAATGCCAGTGAATATAGTTACGGAGGAGTACTTAAATATAGATATGAAGCAGAAAAAATAGAACACCATTGTAGATACTACTCAGGTACGTTCAACGAGACAGAAATAAAATGGGAAATAAATAGGAAAGAATTATGTTCATTATATAAAAGTTTATTAGCATTTGAGCCATATATTGTATATAACAAATTTATTGTGCGAACAAATAATACACAGGTACGCTGGTGGCTAACAAAGAAAATACAAAATTCAGTTACAACAAAAGAGATTCGGAGACTAGTTTTAAATATATTAAATTTTACATTTATAATAGAAGTAATCAGTACTAACAAAAATGTTATTGCAGATTACATATCAAGACAAAGCTACACAAACTGAAATGATAGAAGAAAATATACATGAAAAGATACTCAACGCCCTGACTACGCTTTCATTGAAAATGGACAGTATGGGTACTGAGATAGTAAAGATGGGTACTGAGATAGAAACGCTAAAGCTAAAGACTAGTGAAGATAAACTGAAGTCTATAGCTATGAATCAGCTAACTCAGCAATGCGCAGAGCTATGTCGATCGGAAGACAATAAAATTTCAGAGCTAGAAGGAGATGTTGGGATACTCCATAAAACCCATAACGTTTATCAATCTACTTCTGCAGGTACAAGCAAAGGAGTTAGAAAAAATATGAACCTAAACAAGCTATTTGACAAACCATATACACCAAATACATCAAAAGACCCCATGTTTACACCCCCACAAGTTACCACATATCGAGATAGCCTAAACCAAGACAAAAAGACATATAACTACACAGCCCGCACATATATAAAAAATATCTACAACATACAAACTTTCTTAAATAGCAACCCAAAAGCTACAAATATCCAAGAACCAGATACGAACTATATAACCCAGAAATTAACCGGATACAACAAGCTAATTGCCTTACCAAAAACTAAACCAAGCTTAGTTAAAACTTGCTACGAATATGGATTACTTAGTACAATATATACCACGGACGGAACTGAGATATCCACTATACCCGAGATATATGAAGCATTTACCACATTTAAAAGAATAACCAAAGGTACTTTATTTTTTATAAAAATATACACGGCACCAGCAGAGATATTATTTGACGAAGTTAAGAAACCTATACAAGTTGTAAAAATAGGAATGACACGAGATATGATTATACCACAAGATATTGGTACACAGCCAGAGATACCTAGAATCGAGATACCAAAATTTTATGCGAACAAAAGAGTTATCGGACTATCTACAATTTTACTAGAGCTAGCAAACACATATTGTAACCAAAATCCTATATGGAGTTATTATTCGAGAAATCATGTATTAATATATTCGAATTCAAAAGAGCTACGGAAAACAGATATGGAGACTATTAGGCAATGGATTATGACGTTGCTTAAACCAGAGACAGAACCTATCGCCAGAGCTATTAAAGAAAAATTTATTTCAGAGGAATTATTAACCAGATATTGCAAGACTATTGGACACAAATATCCAGACCACATATGTTCAAAATGTAATGGAGGAGATAATGACATCCCAACAGTACAGCTAGAATAAAAGAAGATAAGGACGACAGCTGGAAAGATAAGACCAGAGCAATAATGGAGATACAACAGATACGACAAAATAGACGGAAGACTTATTTGTACAAAGTTGTTACGTAAAAGATAACATTAGTAGCTTTGTAGCATTTATTGAAGAGTTAATGTAAAGTAAGAATTTTCAAAGTCTTATAGGTTAGGTGAAGACTTTTAAGTCTTTTTAGTTTCTTTTTAGTTTTTAGTTTTTTAGTATACGGATGTAAAAACTTTTGTACATTGTTCATTCTATAAATAAGAGCTCAGAAGGCATTGCAGAGGCAAGCCTTCCAACATTCAAGCAAAAACTCTCTCCATCCAAAAATATTTAGCCTAGTTAATTAAATATATACACTGCAATGGAAAAAGCTATGGAACAACAAACCTCAGAAATATCAAAGCTACCGGAACAGGTATATCTATTTACGATTATGAATAGCTAAATTCATAATTCCCGACAATCATGATATGATAAAATAAATTCATATTAGTTACTTTATAGTAGAATTATTCGAAAAATGATATGTTAAGAAGTTTATTAGCAAAGTGGAAACGGAGAAAAATCCCAAGGAACTATGTCATCCTAAAGGTGAAACCAATGAGGCAAGAAGCCGTGGCGGGGAGTAACCAAAGTCGAGGCGCTGTTTAAGGAAAAAGTATCCGAATTACCATGCTAGTAGTGACCGAAGAGCATGTTATTTAAGAATAATCTAGTATATAGTAATCTGAGATGACTATATTTTATTATGACTATGGTTGAAGGGAATATTTTGAAGAAAGAAATTTTATGATAATGAATGATAATATATCTGATGTCATGGTAGATAAATTCAAGATACTTATTTTGTATGTATTTAGAAATATAGATATTGCAGATATAAGAAAAATTATATTAGAAAAAACATATGGAAAAAACTATATGGATAGAATAAATTATATACCACACATACCTAACTACTCTTATAAATATTTATTATGTTGAAATTACGTAGGGTTTTTAAAGATACGCAAAAAATACAGTTACTAGAAAAACAGATAAAAATAAATATAGACAAATACATGGAAAATAAAAAATATATAAAATCTCTTAATAAAAATATGCAAAAACTACTAAGTCTAAAACAAATAGCTATAAAATATCAATTTTAAAAAATAGCCCATTTAGACTACCTTAGAGTTTTAATCTTATATATACTTAAAGATATAGAAATAATAGATATTAAGAAAATGATATTAGAAGAAGTAATAAACTACGAAATAGAAATGATAAATGCCACAGCACAAATATACGAAGACATTTACCCAGAAGGATATTATTCAGACCAAGATTGTGGATGTTAGAATATATTAGAAAAACTAGAGAAAATCAAGATAATCTAAATAACGAAGTTAATTATAGAAACCATATTAGAAAAATAATGGAAGATCTAAAAGAAAAGTTAATATGGATAGAAAAAACCTTAGAAAATTTAGAAAAAAATACATGTAACAGTTTATATAATATAAAAAACTCACTACGAGAAGAACAACACAAAATAATAAATGACATAGAAAATCTAGAATTAGATATACACTACAGTACAGAAAGAATAAGTTATGACACAGAAATTTGTAACTCAGCAGTTACTACAGGATAAAATAATAAACTAAATAAATTTATGAATACATCTCACAAAAAGAATAATTTATTAAAACAAAATCTAAGAAATAACCACGCACAATAAAGAATAGATTCATCAGTTATAATAAATCTATTTATAAATCTATTTATCAGCTTAGTTATCCGCACTCCCCTACAAATGGTATCAGAGCCCAGTAATTTAAAAGATACGGAAGCTATTTTAACTAACTCTAACACGTACATCACTTCCGTATCTTTTAAATTACTGGGCTCTGATACCATTTGTAGGGGGTGCGGATAACTAAGATGATAAATAGATTTATAAATAGATTTATTATAACTGATGAATCTATTCTTTTTTGTGCGTGGTTATTTCTTAGATTTTGTTTTAATAAATTATTCTTTTTGTGAGATGTATTCATAAATTTATTTAGTTTATTATTTTATCCTATAGTAACTGCTGAGTTACAAATTTCTGTGTCATAACTTATTCTTTCTGTACTGTAGTGTATATCTAATTCTAGATTTTCTATGTCATTTATTATTTTGTGTTGTTCTTCTCGTAGTGAGTTTTTTATATTATATAAACTGTTACATGTACTTTTTTCTAAATTTTCTAAGGTTTTTTCTATCCATATTAACTTTTCTTTTAGATCTTCCATTATTTTTCTAATATGGTTTCTATAATTAACTTCGTTATTTAGATTATCTTGGTTTTCTCTAGTTTTTCTAATATATTCTAACATCCACAATCTTGGTCTGAATAATATCCTTCTGGGTAAATGTCTTCGTATATTTGTGCTGTGGCATTTATCATTTCTATTTCGTAGTTTATTACTTCTTCTAATATCATTTTCTTAATATCTATTATTTCTATATCTTTAAGTATATATAAGATTAAAACTCTAAGGTAGTCTAAATGGGCTATTTTTTAAAATTGATATTTTATAGCTATTTGTTTTAGACTTAGTAGTTTTTGCATATTTTTATTAAGAGATTTTATATATTTTTTATTTTCCATGTATTTGTCTATATTTATTTTTATCTGTTTTTCTAGTAACTGTATTTTTTGCGTATCTTTAAAAACCCTACGTAATTTCAACATAATAAATATTTATAAGAGTAGTTAGGTATGTGTGGTATATAATTTATTCTATCCATATAGTTTTTTCCATATGTTTTTTCTAATATAATTTTTCTTATATCTGCAATATCTATATTTCTAAGTACATACAAAATAAGTATCTTGAATTTATCTACCATGACATCAGATATATTATCATTCATTATCATAAAATTGCTTTCTTCAAAATATTCCCTTCAACCATATTCATAATAAAATATAGTCATCTCAGATTACTATATACTAGATTATTCTTAAATAACATGCTCTTCGGTCACTACTAGCATGGTAATTCGGATACTTTTCCCTTAAACAGCGCCTCGACTTTGGTTACTCCCCGCCATGGCTTCTTGCCTCATTGGTTTCACCTTTAGGATGGCATAGTTCCTTGGGATTTTTCTCCGTTTCCACTTTGCTAATAAACTTCTTAACATATCATTTTTCGAATAATTCTACTATAAAGTAACTAATATGAATTTATTTTATCATATCATGATTGTCGGGAATTATGAATTTAGCTATTCATAATCGTAAATAGATATACCTGTTCCGGTAGCTTTGATATTTCTGAGGTTTGTTGTTCCATAGCTTTTTCCATTGCAGTATATATTTAATTAACTAGGCAAAAGTATTTTTGGTCGGATAGAATTTTTGCTTGAAGGTGAGAAGGCTTGCTTTGCAATGCCTTCTTGTCTCTTTATTTATAGATGATTTTTTACAAACACTTTACATTTTTTTTACAACTTTACGTAAAGGCTAAAGGCTAAAAAAAAAAAAAATCAAAGAAAAGACTTAAAAGTCTTAAAGCCTACCTAACCTACAAGGCTAAAATTCAAACTCTATTTAATTTACATTAAATACTACTTGACTTTGTAATGCTAACTTACGTGAACAACTTGCAAAATTTTACAATAAGTCTTCCGTCTATTTTGTCGTATCTGTTGTATCTCCATTATTGCTCTGGTCTTATCTTTCCAGCTGTCGTCCTTATCTTCTTTTATTCTAGTTGTACTGTTGGGACGTCATTATCTC
Source organism: Capsicum baccatum var. pendulum (assembly GCA_030864225.1). NCBI lineage: Eukaryota > Viridiplantae > Streptophyta > Magnoliopsida > Solanales > Solanaceae > Capsicum > Capsicum baccatum. Next base: position 44,871,552 of record CM061560.1, read on the forward strand.
CTCCATTACATTTTGAACATCTGTGGTCTGGATATTTGTGTCCAATAGTCTTGCAATATCTGGTTAATAATTCCTCTGAAATAAATTTTTCTTTAATAGCTCTGGCGATAGGTTCTGTCTCTGGTTTAAGCAACGTCATAATCCATTGCCTAATAGTTTCCATATCTGTTTCCCGTAGCTCTTTTGAATTCGAATATATTAATATATGATTTCTCTAATAATAACTCCATATAGGATTTTGGTTACAATATGTGTTTGCTAGCTCTTGTAAAATTGTAGATAGTCCGATAACTCTTTTGTTCGCGTAAAATTTTGGTATCTCGATTCTAGGTATCTCTGGCTGTGTACCAATATCTTGTGGTATAATCATATCTCGTGTCATTCCTATTTTTACAACTTGTATAGGTTTCTTAACTTCGTCAAATAATATCTCTGCTGGTGCCGTGTATATTTTTATAAAAAATAAAGTACCTTTGGTTATTATTTTAAATGTGGTAAATGCTTCATATATCTCGGGTATAGTGGATATCTCAGTTCCGTCCGTGGTATATACGGTACTAAGTAATCCATATTCGTAGCAAGTTTTAACTAAGCTTGGTTTAGTTTTTGGTAAGGCAATTAGCTTGTTGTATCCGGTTAATTTCTGGGTTATATAGTTCGTATCTGGTTCTTGGATATTTGTAGCTTTTGGGTTGCTATTTAAGAAAGTTTGTATGTTGTAGATATTTTTTATATATGTGCGGGCTGTGTAGTTATATGTCTTTTTGTCTTGGTTTAGGCTATCTCGATATGTGGTAACTTGTGGGGGTGTAAACATGGGGTCTTTTGATGTATTTGGTGTATATGGTTTGTCAAATAGCTTGTTTAGGTTCATATTTTTTCTAACTCCTTTGCTTGTACCTGCAGAAGTAGATTGATAAACGTTATGGGTTTTATGGAGTATCCCAACATCTCCTTCTAGCTCTGAAATTTTATTGTCTTCCGATCGACATAGCTCTGCGCATTGCTGAGTTAGCTGATTCATAGCTATAGACTTCAGTTTATCTTCACTAGTCTTTAGCTTTAGCGTTTCTATCTCAGTACCCATCTTTACTATCTCAGTACCCATACTGTCCATTTTCAATGAAAGCGTAGTCAGGGCGTTGAGTATCTTTTCATGTATATTTTCTTCTATCATTTCAGTTTGTGTAGCTTTGTCTTGATATGTAATCTGCAATAACATTTTTGTTAGTACTGATTACTTCTATTATAAATGTAAAATTTAATATATTTAAAACTAGTCTCCGAATCTCTTTTGTTGTAACTGAATTTTGTATTTTCTTTGTTAGCCACCAGCGTACCTGTGTATTATTTGTTCGCACAATAAATTTGTTATATACAATATATGGCTCAAATGCTAATAAACTTTTATATAATGAACATAATTCTTTCCTATTTATTTCCCATTTTATTTCTGTCTCGTTGAACGTACCTGAGTAGTATCTACAATGGTGTTCTATTTTTTCTGCTTCATATCTATATTTAAGTACTCCTCCGTAACTATATTCACTGGCATTTGCTTCTACTATATATGTAAATTTTCTATTTTCATTCGGAAATTGTAATTTTGGTAATTCCTTGCAAAGTAATTTTATTTTTTAAACTTGTTTTTTATCTTCTTCATTATAATTATATTCTATATCCTTTTTTAATTTTTTCTGTAGTGGTTTTAGGTTTTCTGCTAATTTTGGAATATATTCTCTTACTTGGTTTACTAATCCTAAAAATGATTGTAATTTCTTTTTTGTATCTAATTCTTCTTTTGAATTTATTATTTTTTGTACTATATGTTGTTGCATTTTTACTCCACTTTTATCTATTTGTATTCCTAAAAATTCTATCTGATTTTTCATAATTTCAGCTTTCTTTTCACTTAGACTTATTCCTGATTTTTCTATTATATCTGTGAACTGTTCTAATAATTTTATATGTTCTTCTTTAGTTTTTGTATATAATAATATATCATCTATGTATACTATGCAATTAGGTAATTGTTTAAAATAATTATCCATAAAATGTTGATATCTACCTGGTGCATTTTTATATCCAAATGGTAATACATTCCACTCATAAAATCCTTGTGGTACCGTAAATGCGGTTAATTCTTTAGATTCTTCTTCTAACTTTAGATGGTAAAATCCTGATTTACAATCGAATTTACTAAAATAATTATATCCTTGGATTTGTCTTATTTTTAATATCTTATTTGGTATTGGATAATTATATGTTATAGTTTTTGCATTTAAATTTCTATAATCACTAACCATTCTACTTTTTCCTCTTTTTTGTTCACTATGCTTATATACTATAAATGCTGGACTATTATGTTTACTATTACTTTTTTGTATATATTGTTTTTCTAATAATTCATCTATATGCATTTTAAATTCTTTTAAATCGTCAAAATTATATGTTAATGGTTTTTGGGTTAATATACTATTTTTGTCTATTAATTCAATTTTTTATGGTAGTTTTATGTTTTTCCCATCCTTTTAACGGATCTTCACTATATAATTGTTCTAATTTTTTCTTAACTATTTCTATCTTATTTATTGAAAATATAGTTATTTCTGTTTTATTTATCGAAAATACTACTAATTCTATTGTATCTTCAGTGGTTTTTATAATTTCTAACTTTTGTGTAATTTTTTCACTTCCTTTTATCCAGTCAGTTTTCTTTCTTATTTTATTATTAACTCTTTTTGCTCTTACTTTTTGTTTACATGGTGTTGTAAACCACCAATCGTTTCTAGTTATTATATGTGGGTATAGTTTATCTAAAAATGGCATTCCTAAAAGTGTATCTTTTGATGTTAGTTCATAATTATAAATTTCTTCTATTGTCAATATCTTATCCCATATTTGTGTTTTTACATTCCTAGCTTTATAAGTAATTAAGCTTCCTTCATTATTAAATCCTTTAACTATTATTGGTATTTTTAATTTATCTCATTTACTTTCCGGTAAGCAATTATATCTACATAAATTAGCTTCTGCTCCTGTATCTATCATAGATGTATAATATCTACTGTAATATCCTTCCACTACTATCTTCATTAATACATATATTTTCATTTTATGTTAAGGCTCTTCTTAAGAATAATCTTTCCCTATTATATGTTATGGCTAATTGTGTATGTTCTATATTATATGGTTTTACTTGTTCTAACCATTTTATTCCTAATATTATATCTGCTTTTTGCATTTTTTCTTTTACCTCAAATTCTATTTTTATTTTTCTAATTCCTCCTATTATTATTTCTTTTTCTACTATATCTTTACTATTTATTAAACTTCTCGGTAGATCTGGGCATATATCATTATCGGTTTTTATTTCTTCATTTTTTACTAGATATTTTGCTATATAATCTTCTTCTTGTACTGTGTTTAATAGTATTAAATGTTCTTTTTCATTTATTTTTCCTGTTATGTAATATTGATTTAAATTACTTATTGAATTTGTTTCATAACTCATTCTTTTTTATGAGCTCGATGACTCCGGTTTTTCATTAGCTATTCTTTTTGTTGTACTTATTCTATCATTTACTATTTCTAAATTTTCTTCTATATCTATGTCTCTATAGCTATAATCATTATAATCTATTGTTTTTACAATTTGTTCAAATGGGCTATCTATTTGTATCTTGTTAATCTTATTTTTCCCTGTTATTTTATGTTTTGTTGTTAATACATATAAATTTTTACATCTCGCTGTAAATATTTTACTTCCTGGGGTTAATTCTATTCCTGATATCTTCCAATATAACACTAATGATTTATCTATATTCCTATCTGTTACTGCTACTGAATAATTTGCACTTATTATAAATTTAAATTTTTGGTATATTAAATTTCCTTTTACGGCAGTTATTATGCTTTTTTCTATAGGTTTTATAATTCTATCATCTGCTAAATATAATTCTATCGGTGTATCTATTCCTTCTCTAAAACATGCTTTTATTAATATTTCTGTACCTCCAAGGTGTACATATTTTATTGGATCTCCTTTACTTTTTATATCATTTATTTCTTTATTAATTATTCGTTTTTGTTACTAGTGGTATACTAGCTTTTCCTTTTGCATATCTACAGTCTATTACATGTTCTTTTTGACATACTACATAATATTCATCTTTTTTCCTACTAAAAATATTTTTTATTGTTGGTATTTTAAATATTTTTTCTACACTTAAATCTAACTCTTTTCCTTTTATTTCATCAAATATATTACTGTCAAATATTATCTTTTGTTCTGTTCCTTCGTCATTTAAATATTCTTCTTTTGTTATTATTTTTATATCTTCTTCAGTCATTTGATTCATCTATCTCACTATCTATTTCAGTATCTGTTTCGTTTTCTGAAATTTCATATATACTATCTTCACTTTCTAATTCATAATCTATATAATCTATTTGCATATATTCTGTATTTTCTATTTTTATTTCTGATATTTGTTTATCTTTTGGATTTTTAGGTAGTTTACAATCTCTAGCTAAATGTCCTAACTTTCCACAATTATAACATGTACATTCTTTTATAGATTTTTTCTTTCTATATGGTCTTTTATTTTTATAATTTCTTACATAATATCTTTTTCTTGGTTTCTTGTATTTATATTTTGATTTTTTATATTTCTTATATTTCTTATGTCTTTTTCTTTTCTTATAGTATCTTTCTTCGCATCCAAATTGAGGTGCTATTTTATTTTTGCAACATGCTAAATTTCTTATTAATCTTTTTTCCATTTTTAATTCTTCTCTATATTTTTCACATAAATTTCTATACCATTGGTGTAAAAATTTTATTCTAGCTCCTAATGTATCTACTATTTTTGTTTCTTCCCAACTTTTTATTATCTTTGAACTAAATGGTTCGGGTAATTTATTAAAATATAATTTTCTTATTTCTTTACTTTCTTCTATGCTATATGCTCCTTTATAATAATATTCTTTAAATGCGCAAGTATATTCATCTATATAACACATATTACATATTGTTAATTTTATCATTAAATTCTTATTTGTATCTTTTTCTTCATCTTGTTCTTCTTCTAATGTCGTCATACTACCAAATTCATCTTTTATAGCTGTTTCATATTTTTTCAATAATTCTATAGGCGTTAATTTAGTTGTTGTCAATGATGTTGCTTCCATAGGTTTATTAGTTCTTAATACTTTTTTACTATTTTCAGTTAAATTTGTAAACCATAATTTTACTGATCCTATTAGTGTTTTTTCTATATATTCTGGTGCATCTGTTATGTTTATATTATTGTCTAATAATTGTTTTGTCATATATCCTATCCATAATTGTATTGTTTTTTCTGTATCTATTACACAGTCTAGATCTAAAAAGTTATAATTTTTATTAACTATTTGTTTTGGTGTCCATTTGTCATATTCATTATATCTTTTAAATTTATTTTTATAATATATAGGTTTTCTTATTTCTGTTGTTTTAGGTATTATATTTTCATCTTCTTTTTTATCAAGAGTATTTATTTCTGTATTGGTATTTTTGTCATTAATTATTTCTTGTTTTTCGTTAATTTCTAAATCTTTTATATTTGTTAATATTTCCGTATATGTTTCACTATCTTCTGAATCATAATTATCTGTTTCTTCTACCTCTATATTATTTATTTCTAATTTTTCTTTAAATTGATTTATTTCGTTTATTAATTTTTGTTCTTTATCTTTTTCTTCTTTTTCTTTTTGTCTTTGTTCGTATAAATCTTTTAACATTTGTAATTCTTTTTCTAATTCAGCAATTCTACTATTTTTAGTTTCTTCTATTTTTCGTATTTCTTCCGTAGTTTGTTGTTTAATTTTTTCTATTTCCTTTTTTCTATCTATTCTTCATTTTCTTTTTCTATTCTTACCATTGCTGTTAATTTATCTTCTAATTTTAATTCTTCTTTTTCTAATATTAAATATAAATGTTCTCCTATTTTCTTATATCTTCTTCCTAGATTAGAAAATACTATTTTTATTTTTGATCCTTCGTGATTTTCGTATATTTTTTCATCTATTATAAATTCTTCTTTATTCATTTTATTGTGAATAGTTCATGTTGGTATATATATTCTAAACTATCTATTTGAGATTCTAATTTTGATATTTCATCTTTTTGTGTATTAATTGAATTTCTACTAACTCCGGCAAATATATTATAATGTAATCTTTCTTTTCTTATTTTTAATTCTTTACGTTTTTCAGAGATAAATTGTTTTAATTCTTTGTATTTTTGTTCTTTATTCATTTAAATTATATTTATAATATCTTGGCGGATATCTAAATCTTATTTTATCATAATTAGGTGGTATATGTCTCATTCTTCTAGATTTTAAATGGATTATTAATTTTGCTTCAATACTAGATATTAATGTAATTAAATAGGCTAATCTTTCTGGATTTTCTTTTGTTTTATTTAGACTCATATATTCTGAATAATTACTAACTAAAGATTCTTTAATTTTTCTAAAAGTTTCTCTATTTTTAAATGGTCTTCTCATAATTAATTTAATAAATAACTAAATCTAACTTTACTAATTTAACTAATTTCAACATAGCTATTTTAACTAACTCTAACACGTACATCACTTCCGTATCTTTTAAATTACTGGGCTCTGATACCATTTGTAGGGGGGTGCGGATAACTAAGCTGATAAATAGATTTATAAATAGATTCATCATCAATCATCTAGATCATGCTTTCTTCTGTGTCTATAAGTTTTATTGCCAGATGTGTATTTTTTCTTGTAATGTCTTCTTTTCTTAATTGAGATTGCAAAGGATAGTAATGGAGTCTGTAAAAACTATATATTGTGGCAAGTGAATTACGGGTGGTTATGGTTGTCCAGGGGAAGTAGGTCGCGGAGGACAATAAAACTCTATAGCAAGCTGATATCGCTCCGGATAGTAATCTCGGTACTTTGGATTTTACGTTGGAGTCAAATGTTGCTGATTCTAAAGCCTTGGTCATAATTTCTCCTTAGATTGTTGAGGTACATAAACAGTGTAGAATTTGTTGGGTTTAAAATCTAGAGGGCGTTATGGGGAAGCTAATAGTTTGCAAATCAACACGGTGATAATTCAAATGAGAATAGAAGCTTACTAAAACATAATATGATTGATATGATTTGGTCAATTGGTTTACACATGAAAACTAATATTAAAGAAAACATAAAAACTGTTGGGAGAAAATTTCTTCCTAAACAAGACTTAAATTTCTACATTGCGGATGCTATTGTGTTATGGTATGAGAATGTGGTCTTATATTTATAGATGTCTAAAATCTTTCTTTCAAAAAAGAGGTTTGTCAAATATGAAAGAGTTTTATATTTTTATTTTAGAAAAAGTAAAAGAAATTATCGTTACATTAATTTTCCTTCCAAGAAAAAGTAAAACTTAAATTTGGTAAGAAAATCAGGACAAAAATCATAACAATTTTTTCCTTTTTAGCTTGATTTTTTTGACATAATTTGATCCGCCTTCTTCGCGTGTATGTTCTTCATTCTTCACATAATTTGTATCACTGTTGTTTGGCATGTTCAAAAATTAGAGTTTTTTGGGGTTAAAAATATATGAGCCCTTTCGGGTTAAAATTTTTGAAGCTCTTTATAGGGTTAAAAGTGAGCTTTATTTTCAAATATGTAACAACAGGATTATTGAAAATATGATTGACAATTGTCTCAACATGTAGATTCTTTTTTAGACTTTTTTTTTTTGACAAAAAATAACCTTCATTATAATCAAGTTGGTTGCAATTTGATTTGAAACCGTTTTAAACATGTCTTTAGTCTCGTTTTACCAAATCATTGGATCTTTGAACTGTATGCCCGGATACTACTTGTTGGGTGCGAAATTGAAAAGGCGTCATGCGGAAGCTAATAATTTGTAAACCAAGACGGTGATGAACTCATATGACAAATAAAAGTATACTACAACATAATATGATTGATATGATTTAACCAATTAACCTACACATAAAAGTTAATATTAAAGAAAACATAAAATTTATAGGGAGAAATTTTTTTTCTAAACAAGACACTTAAATTATTACATTGAAGATGTTATTGTGTTATAATATGAGAAAAGGATCTTTTATTTATAGATATCTGAAATCTTTCCTCCAAGAAAGAAGTTTATCAATGAAAGAATTTTGGAAAGGTAAAAGTATTATGATTACTTTAATTTTATTTTAAGAAAAAATAAAACTTAAATTTAATAAGAAAGTGAGGACAAAAACTCTAAAAGAATTAGATAGCATTTTCTGTTTTAGAAGTAGAAGCGTTAGTAAGTTCATAAAGGAAACATGTTAGTGATTAATTACATATGATATATGTTTTCCTTCGAAGTTGCAAGTGACTTAATATATCAATATTCTTACATCATTAAAACATATAACCTAAATTCATGCGCAATTTCTCATTAACATAATTTTTAATGGATGAAGTTGCAATTCGATTTTTCCTTTTCACCGCCCCCTTATTTTCTTACCCCCTCCTCGTGTCAAAAAAACTACTTAGTTTAATTTGATACGGAGTTTACGAAAATAAAAAAGATATTTGAATTTTCTGTTCTTAAATTAAAAATATGTTAAATATACTAAAATATCCTTCAGTCTTGTGGCCACATGTCATGTGAAAAATTAAAAATTAAAAAATCATTAAAAGAGGAAAGGTGTCATTTTTTTTAAAATGGAATAAAAGAGAAAATAGGTCATACTTTTTCAAATGGAGGAACTACTATTTTATTCTTTAATATTATAATTATTTATTATTTTCTTTGCTTCAATTATATCATAACATTATTTGTCATCGTTACAATTCTTTTCTCTATCATATTTTTCAACATGGGTTTTTTATTGTTGTATTTTTTTCTCATAGATGAGTTGATATAGTTTACTAGGGGGCGGGGCTCATGTTAACACGGGCTCAACATCGATCATGTTTAGAGTATTTTAAAATTGAAAAGTAAATATTCGAAATTTGATACCATAAATATGCTAAATTATAAGAATTTATCATAAGTTGAGGGACATTTTAAGTTGTTAAATATTGTAATTTATAATATTTTCTTATGTAATTTTCAAATGATATACATTACTTCACTTGTCCAAACTTTTGTAACATCGATAGTCAATTATATTTTTAAAAATAATTTGAGTTTTTAATTATTGTGATTTATAATATTTTTTCTTCTATTAAATTTAAGTGACACAGATATAATTGCAAGAATCAACCAAATATTTTATTTTTTTTAAAAAATAAAAGTTGATAAATATTATGATTTATAGTATTTTTTTTTTACGTATTTTTCTAAAATATATAACAAATTAATTTTTGTTAGATATTTTAAATTGTTAACTATTGTAATTTATAATACTTTTTACGTAATTTTCAAATAATATATGTTACTCTCCTTCTTCAGACTTTTGTGCCATTCATAGACAATTATATTTTAACAATAATTTAAGTTATTAATTATTATGATTTATAATACTTTTTTTCATTTTAATTTAAGTAGCACTGAAATAATTTTGAGAGTCGATCAATTAATTATATCTATATGATGAGATGCAACGTGTCTACTTGGTATTCTATTTTTCTACTTTAGAGATGCTTTGTCTTCTTCAAAACTGATACTAGACATATAATAGACAATACTTATAGAAGAGTAGTGAATGATCAAATACCCTCATTTTGTATTTAATCACTTGTACAATTTATATTGCATTTGGTATAATGTTTATGATGCAGTGATAACCAAATCGCCCTTAAGCTTTCTTGAAATGTCTGACAAAAAACAGCCATGTCGAGACCTTTACTTTTATATTATAGAAATAACTTGGCAAATATCAATTTTTTTATATGTCGTTAAATATTGTAAGTTGTTAATTATTGAAATTGTTAAATATTGTAAGTTGTTAATTATTGAAATTGTTAAATATTGTAAGTTGTTAATTATTGAAATTTATAATACTTTTACGTTATTTTCAAACAATATATGTTACTTACTTTGTCCTAATTTATGCGACAATGATAGAATTTTTAAAGTCAACACAATTTTTTATATATCCTTCAAATATTTTAAGCATAATACATGTTATACTTTTTATTCCGTGAGACAAATAAAATTTTAACCGCCAACAAAAATGAGGTATCGTTAATTGTTAGTTATTGTGGTACGTTACTTCTTTGTCTCAATTTATTTGATATAAATATAATTTTAAAAGTGAACAACAATTGAATATATATTTCTTAGATATTTTAAATTATTAACTTTTATAATTCTTTTATGTAATTTTTAAATACATTTTATATCAAAAAGTTAAAGAAAAAAATAAAAAAAAATTTACATAACATAAAATATAAAACCATACATGAAGTATGAAACTAAACCAAAAAAGAAAATAAAATGAATAGTCAATAGGAATTCAAAAAGGAATAGATAATGGAAAAAACAGGTGGGACCTATACCTATAGAAGACTAATGAGTGGAATAAAATCAATTCTAGGCTGGCTTTGTTGTCCAATAAAGAAAATTAGATTCAACACATCAAAGGACCAAAAATTGCAAAATACCAGAGTACCCTTATTATGAAACCACAATGATACATAACAAACATGTTGAAACCAGTGCTTATATAATATAGTAAAGTAAAGTAATGTAATATGAATCGAGGGTCTATAAAAATAATTTTTTTTTATTTTCATAAGATAAAGATATATACACGTTATCTTCCTCAAAATTTACTGATTAATTACCATGATATATTGTTATTATTATTGTAGTGTTGGTAATAATAATAATGAAAGCACCAGTTCATTGTACTTTAATTTTGGTCAATAATAGCACATGCTTATTGTTTAGTGATGATATATCCACCCCCCACATGGAAATGCTAGCAACTAGCTTTACATGTCTTTTTCCTTTGGCAGGAAACGTCAAAAACAAGAACGGTTTCAAGTGCGTTTTGTCAAAACATGTCGTTTCATAAGTGGGGACATCATTTTGCCCCTTCCAATCGTTGAATCATGGTTGGATTTGTCCATTATTTAGTACTACTAGTATTATTTTGTGAAGAAATAATTTAATCAATAATTATTCGTGTAGTCGATTAAATTAAAAATAGTTGATAGATATATCGTATATGTTAAGGGTGAAGTTAAGTAGAAACAAGGAACTCATTCAGAATATATTTTATAATTGATATGCATATTTGATATGTATTTGTTGAGTTTCAGTTGGTTCGAACCTCCTTCAATAAAAGATAACGTTGAGCTAAGATATTTATTTTGTACTACTGAGTTAGCATTTTCTGTTCATAGTTAGTTACGTAACTGCTTGTTAGTTACTAGCCAGCTGTAGATTAGTTACCATAGCTGTAGATATTTTCAAGATCAGAACCTGCGTGTATATATATTGATCATTTCAGTGAATGAAATCAGTTTTTCATTCCCAGAAATTAGTTCTCTTATTTCTCTGTTTTTCTCTGTTCCTTTCTTTCTTCTTTGGATAAGAGAATCTGAGCTTCATCAATGGAGATGAGCTCAATATCTTGATATGGTATCAAAGTCAGGTTAATCTGACTCTATTCAAGTAGATTTCTTTTGCTCTTCGCGGATTCCAAATTCTTTTATACTTTGTTCGATTCTACTCTTTTCTCTCTGTGAATTTTACTCCGATTGTAATTCTTACATTTTGCCCTAAAATTACAAATTGTCTACCTATTTCTTCACCCTAATTGGATCGCACTATACATCAATTCACCTGATTTGCCATGGTTGTGGATGATCTTCCTGCACCTATTGTGCCTAACACTACAATTGATGTAGGTAATCCTCTTTACATTCACCCTTCAGACAGTCCCAATTGTACCTTAGCTTCAGTTTCCTTTGATGGAACTGGTTATCTCTCATGGAAAATGAGTGCCCTACAATCTCTTTCAGTGAAGAATTAATTGGGATTTGTTACTGGCGAGTGTAAAAGGCCAGATGCTAACTCTGTTGAATTTCGTCAATGGGAGAGGTGTGATGCTATGGTCAACTCGTGGATTCTACATTCACTTTCCAAACACATCGTTGATAGCCTAGAGTATGTAGCTAGCTCAGAGGATCTTTGGAAAGAGTTGGAAGACCACTATGACCAAACTAATGGCGCGAATTTATATCAAATCCAAAAGGAACTAAATGATTTGACTCAGGGAACCCTAGACATCACTGGCTACAATACCAGGATGAAGAAGTTATGGGAAGAGTTGAGCAATTTGGCAGCTAATCATGTCTGCAACTGTCAATGTACATGTGGTGCTAAAGAACTTATGTACAAAGCTGAACAGGATCGAAGGTTGATTCAATTTCTCATGGGGCTAAATGAAGTATACATAGTGATCTGAGGGAGCATTCTGATGATGACTCTATTACTATCTATGGGACAAGCTTTTGCTATTCTGGTGCAAGAGGAGAAGCAAAGGGAGGTCAAACCACTGCTTCAAATGTTCACTGAATCCACTTCTCTGGTTGCTAGTACTTCAGGAACGAAGAACTTCAAATCAAATTATGCTTCTCCTAGCAACACTTCCAACCCCAGCAACTACAGTTCTGTATATTATGCTGCTAATAATAACATATCTAGACCCTACTGTGATCATTGCAGAAAGCCAGGCCATACAAAGGACAAGTGCTATAAGTTGCATGGATATCCATCTCAAGTAAACCATTGTCCTGCTTCTCACAACACTCAGTACACCTATAGGGCCCAGGGATATGCTCCAGCACCACACAACAATACTCAGAGATCAATTAACAACGGATACAATAATAGGTTTAACAAAGGTAAAGGGATTGCTGCTGCTGCCACACATGGAATGTCATCAGATACAACCTTCATCAAGAGTGGGGAGGCATCATAGGACACTATCAAAACACCAAATCTATCCAAAGAACAATATGGCCAATTGTTAGGCTTGCTGCAACATTTCAATACTTCTGGTCAAGATAAACACTCACTCAATTATACTCAGTCTGGTGGAGTTGTCAACTTTGCAGGTACTATTGCTTGCACATCTTCTGTGAATTTTGATAAACTGTCTTATGGTTGTTTTAAAGAAAGAGCTGACTTGTGAATCTTAGATTCTGAAGCATCCCATTATATGACTTTCAGTAGAAAACACCTCACCAATATCCTATTCTTTACTTGTGAAGCTCTCAAATGGTTATATGGTAAAGGTAACAGAAGTAGGTGATGTAGTATTATCACCTAACATGACTTTACATAGGGTCCTACTAATTCCCTCTTTCAAATTTAACCTCATATCTATCAGTGCTTTAATTAGTCATCTTAAATGTGTTGTTGCCTTCTCTACTACTACCTGCCTACTGCAGGCCCCTTCAATGAGGAGGCCTATAGATATTGGTAGCTTACATGATGGACTTTACCTTTTGTGTTCAAACTGTTTGAAGAAGGGGTGCACCAACTCTGAATCAAAGAGCTATTTTTTGGATTCTGTGTTTCCTTTAACCCGCAAGTCAGCTGATCAAATGTACTTCTTATATCATTCTCATTCTTGTACTTCCCCCCAATGTAAATAGCATGATTTCCCCCAATAAAAGCGATGCTTCTTTTTTTTTTCTTCTGCTTGTGCATCTCATAATAAGGATGTAGATCTACTGTGGCATTATAGACTTGGCCATGTGCCTTTTGTAAAAATGAAAGGGATACGAATTCCCGTGAAATTTTTACCTAAACAGCCTTTTCTTTGTTATATATGCCCAATGGCTAGACGAACTAGATTACCCTTTCCTGATAAAGCCACTACTGCTAGTGCAATATTTGACTTGATTCATGTTGATTTATGGGGGCCTTACTATGTAGCTACCCATGACAACTACAAGTACTTTATTACCCTAGTTGATGACTATAGTAGAGCCACTTGGACTCACCTTCTGAGTTGTAAAAACAATACCTTACAGATCATAAACGCCTTTGTCATCATGGTAAAAAAACCAGTTTAATACTAGTGTGAAGCAGATAAGATCAGACAATGGTTTAGAGTTCACAAACTTTAAAACAACAACCTTCTTTCAATCAAAAGGGATCATACACCAAAGGTCATGTCTATATACAACACAACAAAATGGTGTGGTGGAAAGGAAACACAAATACCTACTGGAAACAGCCAGAGCCCTTCTTTTTCAGTCTAAACTTCCCCTACAGTATTGGGGAGAATGTCTACTTGCAGCAACATACATCATAAACTGGCTACTTAGTCCTCTTCTTAAAAAAAACGTGTTTATTTGAATTACTGCACAAACAAATACCTGTCTATTCCCACATGAGGAGTTTTGGTTGCTTATGTTATCCTACCACTCCAAAGACATAAAGAACCAAATCTGACCCAAGAACTACACCACATATTTTTGTTGGATATCCTTTTGATATGAAAGGCTACAAAGTACTAAGTCTGGCCACAAGAAAAATACATGTTTCTAGGGATGTTACCTTCTATGAATCTGTTTCCCCTTTTTCTATGTCTATTAACTTTGCCAAACCTGTTTCCATACCTGATGTTATACCCTTTGTTAAGACATCTGTTGATTCACCACTACACATGTCATATGATTCACAAGTCAATCATGACACTGATAATATCATGGGTCTTAATCTGTCACCTGATACTACCATGTCACACCCTTCTTAATAACATGTTCCTCTACTATCATCTGACATCTTAGAATCAGTTACACCTGTACCTCTACATCATTCCTCTGTACAATCTAGGAGATCACACAGGACACATAAGGTCCCTTCCTACCTAAGTGCCTATGTCCACAAACTACCTGCTCTGAAGTTGCACACATCTATTTTCTCTCATGATGCTACCTTATCTCTTGTCCATAATTTCTTTTCTTTGCACAGTCACATAATATCTGATGATTTAGTACCCAATAGTCAGCAATTTATGAGAAACATCTATCTTGACAGTGAACCAAATTCTTATGAAGAAGTATCCATGTACCCTGCTTGGAAGACGGCTATGACACAAGAATTTGAGGCTTTACATGCTAATAATACATGGAGTTTAGTTCCTTTGCCAGTGGGGAAGAAATCTATAGGGTATAGATAGGTGTACAAAATCAAACATAAGGCTGATGGCTCAGTAGAAAGATTTAAAGCAAGATTGGTTGTGAAGGGATACACTCAACATCCTGGTATAGACTATACTAAAACCTTCTCATCTGTTGTCAAGATGACAACTGTGAGAACTCTTATTGCTATAGCAGTCAAGCAGAAGTAGGATATTTTCTAACTAGATATCAATATTGCATTTTTGCATGGTGACTTACATGAGGAGGTCTACATGGATCTTCCTCAAGCATTGGAAACTGATAGTCCAGGTCTGGTTTGCAAGTTAAACAAATCTTTATATGACTTGAAGCAGGCTAGTAGACAATGGTATGAAAAACTTACTGAGGTATTAAACTTTAGAGGCTATGTCCACTCTCTTCATGATTATTCATTGTTCTACAAGAAGAATGGTACTTCCTCAGTTTTTGTGGCCATCTATGTAGATGATGTTTTGATAACAGGAACAGATGTGCATGAAGTTACTGCACTAAAATTATTTCTCCATGATAGCATTAAGATCAAGGATTTGGGCAAGCTCCACTATTTTTTGGGGCTGGAAATACTCTACAAACCTGATGGAGTGCTCATTTATCAAAGAAAAATCCTCTTAGACTTATTGAGGGAATTTGACTGTCACCAGTTCAACAGCTTCACTTCACCTCTTGATCCCAATGTTAAATTGAAAGCTAAGGAAGGTGAACTTCTATCTGATCCTGCTTATTACAGAAAACTAGTGGGAAAACTCAATTTCCTTATACATACTAGACTTGATATTGCCTATGGAGTGCAATATCTCAGCCAGTTTATGCAGGAACCTAGACAACCTCATTTGCAAGATGCAATGCACATGCTGAGATACCTGAAGAAGGATCCTACAATTGGTGTATTTTTGTCCAACAAACCGAATTATAATGTCAATGCCTATTGCGATTCTGACTAGGCTGCATGCCCTGATTTAAGGAAGTTTGTATCAGGCTACATTGTGCTACTTGAAGATAGTCCCATCAGCTGGAAATCTAAGAAGAAAGAAACTATTTCCCTGTCTTCAGCTAAAGCAGAATATAGAGCACTGAGAAAAGTAGTAGGAGAATTAGTCTGGTTGAATAGGCTGCTTACTGAATTTGATATCCTATTTTCCATTCCTATTTCAGTTTATTGTGATATCCAGCCAACTTTACACATTGCCAGGGATCCTGTCTTTCATGAGAGAACTAAGCACATAGAGATGGACAACCATTTTGTCAGAACAAAGCTACATGAAGGCATGATTTCTCTTCATCACATTGGTACTGGACAATAACTTGCTGATATACTTACAAAGGCCCTCACTGGCATTAAACATACCTCAGATCTTAGCAAGCTGGCAGTGTTCCCCTCACTTTCACCTTGAGGGGGGATGTTGAGCTAAGATATTTATTTTGTACTGCTGAGTCAGCATTTTTTGTTCATAGTTAGTTACGTAACTGTTTGTTAGTTACTAGCCAGCTATAGATTAGTTACCATAGTTGTAGATATTTTCAAGATCAGAACCTGCGTGTATATATACTGATCATCTCAGTGAATGAAATTAGTTTTTCATTCCCAGAAATTAGTTCTCTTATTTCTCTGTTTTTCTCTGTTCCTTTCTTTCTTCTTTGGATAAGAGAATCTGAGCTTCATCAATGGAGATGAGCTCAATATCTTGATAATAACACTATACATAAAATTTAATATTATTAAAATATATATATATATATATATAATAAATGTTGTATTTCTTTGAATTCCTTGTCTATGTACTTTTTCAAATTATATATATATATATATATATATATATATATATATATATATATATATATATATATATATATATATATATATATATATATATATATATATATATATATATATATATATATATATATATATATATATATATAAATAGTCAATTCAACTGCTATTTACATAAAAATCCTTTTTTTTTATACAAGCATAGATCATAGGAAAAAACTTTTTCAACTATGCAAAGAACACTGTTTGATGACAAAATATTTGGGAGATCGAAAAAGAAAAAAAGCATAATTTCTCCTTGGCGTCGAAATTTACTTTATCACTTTATTTTTATCGATAATTATTTACCTTCCTAAATAATTTTCGCGTGAATTATATTACCCCCTTAAGAACTGACATGACAAAATTAAAAAGTAAAAAAATTAATTAAAAAATGGCCCATCTTTAAATTTTCAGCCACTTTCTTCCAGTGAAACTACAGGAATAGCCCCAAAATAAGGTGGCTTTCAAGTTTTGTCCCCAAATAAAAAAGCTTCATAAAAATGGCCTTCAGCTATTAAGTGATATATTTTCAGACAAAATTGCCCCTAACCAATGGAGTAAACTACATAAATGATCGGATAATAACTCCATACTTATCCATCTTTTTAATTTTTTTCTCTTTTTAATTTAACTTTGATTTTTATTTTTTAATTTTTCTCAACCCTTACTTTTTTTTCTTTTTCCTCACAATTTCTTAATTTTTTCTTTCCTCTTTTTTTTGTTCTTTTTTATTTTTTTTCAACCCTTACCCTTACTTTTTTTCCTTTACTCCTCTCAATGTTTACTTTTATATAAAAAAAAAAACTTTTTAATTTTTCTTTAATTTTTTTTCTTCTTTTCTTTTTTTCTTTTTAAATTCTTCTCGATCTTTATTTTTTTTTATCAACCTTTATTTTTTTTCGTTCTCTCTCAACTTTTCTTTGATTTTTATATTTTTAATATTTTTCTTCATTTTCTTTTTTTTTCATAATTTTTATCACATTTGTTCTTTTCTTTGATTTCTTTGAATCAAGTTACATCTCATGAGCAAGAGGTGACACTATTACATTATAAAGGCAAAACTTATGACTTTCAAACAACAAGCTACGTTTCATGGGTAAGAGTTGACACTACTACATTATAGAGGCAAGACTTATGACTTTCAAACAACAAGTTATGTTTAATGGGCAAGAGTTGACACTATCGCATTGTGTTTTGATTTAAGAGATATTCTGTAACTCTTACCTTAGAGGCGAGACTTATCTCAAGGAGTTTTAAACAACAAATTACGCCGTACGGAAAAGATTTGACTCTACCACGTTATATTTTCATTTATGAGATGTTCTACAACTATTGCTTTAGAGGCAAGACTTAGCTCAAGGAATTTCAAACTATAAATTATGCTCCATGTGCAAGAATTGACACCTCCACGTTTAGTCTTCATTTATTAGATGTTCTACTACTCTTGCCTTAGAGACAAGACTTAGCTCAAAGACTTTTAAACTATAAATTATGCCCCACGAGTAAGAGTTGATACTACCACGTTATGTCTTCAACTATGAGATGTTCTACAACTCTTGCCTTAGAGGCAAGACTTAGCTCAAAGACTTTCAAACAATAAATTATGTCCCACGGGTAAAAGTTGACACTACTACGTTATGTATTTACTTATGAGATATTCTACAACTCTCGCCTTAGAGGCACGACTTATCCCAAAATTTTTCAAACAAGTTATATATATTGGGAAAGAGTCAACACTAACACATTATGTTTTTTACTTATGAAATGGTGTATAACTCTTGTCTTAGAGGTAAGACTCAGCCTAAAGACTAGCAAACAACAAGTTATGCCCTATGAGCTAGAGTTGACACCACCAAATTGTGTATTGATTTATGAGATATTTTGTAACTCTTTCCTTAGAGGCAAGACTTAGACCAAAGACTTTCACATTACCATATTGTGTTTTGATTTATGAGATATTCTATAACTCTTGCCTTAGAGGCAAGACTTAACCCAAGGACTTTCAAATAACAAGTTACGCCTCATTGGTAAGAGTTGACACTATCACGTTATGTTTTGATTTATCAGATGTTTTATAACTCTTGCTTTAGAGGCAAGACTTAGCCCAAGGACCTTTAAACAACAAGTTACGCTCCACAGATAAGATTTGACACTACCACATTGTGTCTTGATTTATGAGATGCTTTATAAATCAAGGAATTTTAAACAACAAGTTATGCCCCATGGATAAGAGTTGACACTACCACATTATGTCTTGATTTGTGAGTTATTCTATAACTCTTGCCTTAGAGGCTCGAATTAGTCCAAGGACTTTCAAACAACAAATTACGCTCCATGGCAAGAATTGACACTACCACATCGTTTCTTGATTGATGAGATATTCTATGACTCTTTTCTTAGAGGCAAAACTTAGCCGACAAGTTACGCCCCATGATAAGAGCTGATACTATCATATTATGTCTTGGTTTATATGATGCTCTATTAGTCTTGCCTCTAAGACAAAACTTAGCCCAAGACCTCCCAAAAGAACAAGTTACGCCCAATGGACAAGTGTTGACACTACAACATAGTTTTTTGATTTATGAGATAACTCTTGTCTTAGAAGCAAGACTTTACTCAAGAATTTTCAAACAACAAATTATGCTCCACATGCAAGACTTGACACTAACACATTGTGCCTTGATTTATGAGTTGTTCTATAATTTTTGCTTATAGGTAAAACTTATTCCAAAGAACTTCCTAACAACAATTCATGCCCTTAAATTTGCTTTGACGTCAAAAAAAGAAGATCCCTTTGTGGATTATCTAATTTTTTATTTATTAACAAAATATAATAGAAGTTGAGAAAAAAGAGATCAAACAAAATAGAGAAATAAAATAAAGAGATTGAGAAAAAAAAAAAGACAAGAAAAAAATAAAGATTAAGAAAAATGCAAAGAATTAAAAAAATTTGGGAAAGACAAAAATGAGAGAAAAAATAAAAAATAAAGTTTGAGAAAAATGAGGAATAAAAGCAGAGAAATGATAAAAATAAAAAATAAAATAAAAATAAAGGCTGAGCCAAATGAATTTAAAAAAATAAATGAAGAAATAGATCATGTTTGAAAAAAAAAAAGAAAAAATTAAATGTTGAAACAAATGAATTAAAATATGAAAATAAAATTAAAGGAAAATAAAAAAGTGAAAATAATAAAAATAAAAATAAAATTTTAGTGACAAATGAGTATAGAAAGTTTAAAAATATTTGAGATGTAGAAGGGTAAAATTGTACTTGTACTATACTTTAAAAAGAAGGAAGGCTAGATTTTAGAGACTTTTCTTATTGGGGTCAAAAATTCAAAAACACCCGCTACTGGGGCTATACCATGCAATTACCTATTTTCTTCCTCACGACCCATCACCCTCTCTCATCTTCTTCATCACACCCCACCACCTCTCTTCTTTTTCTCCATTTTTCTTCACCACCATCATCAACGCTAGCTTTAACAAAATGTACATCAAAAACACATTTTTATGTGAGTTTCTATAATAAGTTTAATTTCTTATAATTTTTTTTAAGAAAATTTAATTTATTCCATCACAACCAATTTTTCTCAATAACTAAACTAATTTCAAATTTATTGGATTCTTGTTTTGATGAACAAATTGAAAATACTCATATGTAAAATACTGAAAAACTCGTATTGAGATTGAATCGAAGAAGAAAATCACAAAAAGAAAATTGAATACAAAATTTTTTTTCTCAAAAATGTGTCAGTCTAACATCACAAAAAAAAATCAACATATTTTTTATTCCTAATTCCTTTTACCCTCAAAGTGAAATTCTTTAATATTACAATTGTAATTTTTCAAAAATCAAATTCAAATATTTAGGTCTAAAATAAAAAATAAATTTGAAGAAGAAAGAATAATGGGAGAGGGTGGCGGGGGAGTGTTTGCAGATTGTATAAAGGGTTTTGGGTGGGCTGAGGTTGGGGGGAAGGGGGATGAACAAGAGAGAAAGGGGGGGCAGGCATTTGGCGGGGGTTGTATGGGGTGAAGAAGAAAATTTGGGGGGAAGGGGGCTGAACAAGAGAGAAAGAGGGGGCAGCAGTTGGCAGGGGTTGTATGGGGTGAAGAAGAAAATTTGGGGGAGAGGGATAGGGGGTGGGGGTGAAAAGATTTTCTTTTAAAATTTATATATATATATATATATATATATATATATATAGGTAATACTAGTGGCGATAGGCCTGTGCTGACCACGAGCCCAACATGATAAGCTTCAATTTTTAAAATTATTATTAAAACAGTGAAATAAATTGTTGTTATTAAATAATTTTAAATAATTAAAGTTTTTAATTATTTTAATTTATAATTTTTTTATTTTATTCTATTTTAAGTGACATCGATATAATTTTGAGAGTTAAACAAATATCACGATTGAAGTAGCGAACCAGATATGTCTTAAATGACTTATAATAACTAATTAGAAGTGATATAGCAAAATTGCTATAAAAAAATACTTGTAAAATAATTTAAGCGAGCCTCATATAAGATGTCAAGTTAATTTAAAACATAAAGAGTTAATTAATCATTTTATGTCTATTTTACTTTTTTTTAATCAAATTTATTAACTTCTTAATACTTAAATGATTTATAATTAGAGGTGATGTAGTAAATTATGGTTGAAGCAGCTGAAGAAGAGATGTTATAAATGTCTATTTTACTTATTTATTTTATTAATTATTATTAATTTTCTACTACGTAAATGACATATAATAATTAAGGGTGATATAGTAAAATTAGGGAGTAAATAGTGATCGACAAGCATGTCGATCACCAAAACAAAAAAGTTGTTAAAAAAATTAAAATGTAATTTCCTTTTTTATGTATTTTATGCTTCATTTAATCGTACCTAATAAAAATTGATATATTAATCCCTCAGATCCACACAGCTATGTATTTAATTTTTTGTTTGAATCTAATTATTTAGATCTCAATAGGTGTACTACTTTCATACCTTTTTTGACACAGATATTACTATTGCAAAGTACTTTATCCAATTATTTTTAATTTTAATTTTTTTTTATCTATTTTATCCTTGTTATAAAATATTATTTATAATCTAATACTTAAATGACTTATAATGACTATTTAGAATTGATATAATAAAATTACTATAAAAGTTACTTGTGAAATTTTTTTAAGTGACCCCGTATAAGTCATCAAATTAATTTAAAACATCAATGGTTAACTAGTTAGAAGCGATATAATAAAATTACTATAAAAAGTATTTGTGGAAAAAAATTTAAGTGAATTTCATATAAGTCGTCTGGTTAATTTAAAACATCAAGTGTTAACTTATAATTTGGTGTCTATTTTATCTTTTTTTTAATGAAATATTATCAATTTTCTATTGCTTAGATGATCTATAATAATTAATTAGGTGTGATATAGTAAAATCACGATTGAAGTAGATGAAGCAAGCATATCATAAATGTCTATTGTATTTTTTAATTAAATATTATTAATTTTCTAATACGCAAATGACTTATAACAATTAATTAGGAATGATATAGTAAAATCACAGTTGAAGCAAGCATGTCATAGTATTTATTTTACTTTTTTATTATATATTATTAATTTGTTAATATGTAAATGACTTATACAATTAATTAGCGATGATATATCAAAATCACGATTGAAGCAGCTGAAGTAGATATGTCATAAATATCTATTTACTTTTTTAATTAAATTATATTAATTTTTTAATAAGTAAATGACTTATAATAATAAATTATCTAATACTTCAATGACTTATAATAACTATCTAAAAGTGATATAACAAAATTATTATAAAAGTTACTTGTAAATTTTTTTAAAGTGGACCCCGTATAAGTCGTCAAGTTAATTTAAAACATCAACGGCTAACTAATTTGAAGTGATATAATAAAATTACTATAAAATCTTTTAAGTGGACTACATATAAGTCGCCAAATTAATTTAAAACATCAAGAGTTAATTTAGAATTTTGTGTCTATTTTACCCCCTTTTATGAAATATTATCAATTTTTTAAGAAATTCTCGTATATTTTGGTTCTTCCAATAGTATAGGTCTGGATGGCCGCGCGGATTACCGCCAGCCCTCCGATCCTGTCAATCTGGGGTTCAGAGCTTAGGAACTTTCATAGTAATTATGTAATAGATTTGAACTATTCAGCATAGATATGACTTATCTACTCATGAAAATGGGAGACGTGAGTACTAAGAGTACTCGACTTGAAGAGGTAGATATACCTCAAAATCTTGACTTGTTAAACAAGTGGACTATACCAAAAGTTGATACAAAAAATATTTATGATTATGGTTGGTTTGATAAAGTTCTTTCTAAACAAATAATAAAGACGACTGAACAGTCTTTAACATTAAATTCATTTGAGCAGACGATTCGTTTGTTAAATAAATGTGATATTGATTTACATAAAAATCATTATAATTTTATGCATATTGGAATGGTTCAAATTGCTTTTAAACCGTTAACCCTTAAAGGGTTACCAGAGACATTTTTAGCAGCTCTTAGAGATGCTAGAAATCTGAATTTTAGGTAGTCTTTGATAGGTTCAATTGAATCCATTGTGGCCTATGGTCTAGTTTATTTCAATACTCAGCCAAATTTGGAATTATCTTTGACTGATAAGAATATACTTGATGCTTTGACATTAAATGTAAAAACTTATGGTTATAATTATGCACTTGGATCTAAACTTATATGTTTGTTATACAGGATTTATTATAGATTGTTGTCCACTTAAATCCTCGATGTAGGTTATACGACACATCAGATCAGACTATCTTAGTTGAAATAAATTTTGCAAGGTCTAAGGTCACCACTAGGAGACCTATCAAATGGGATGAGATTGATTTTCCCACTACGTGGACCTTAAATTCTATTATATATTCAAGTCAGGTTACAGATGACTTAATAAATAACGAACTCTCGCATGTTACCTAGAATCTGGGTGGGTGGATTTGTATTCAATTTGATGATAAGTCTACTGTTTATAACAAACATTCATTTTCTATGCCTAAATTATTGTCGGCTATGCATCATATTTCCTTTTTAGAACCAGATATGGTCCAGCTAGAAGTCGTGCTGCCTCTTTGCATACAATTGATTCTACTCCTACAAGATTTGTAAGAAAATCAAAATCAATTCTCAAATAAATATTGTTCAAGATAGTGATAATATCTCTGATAGAGATATCCCTACTGCTTCTGAATGAACTTTGATCCAAACGATATTTGATGATTCCACATCAAATTAATTTTAGTCCTGGATCCTAGGCAAGGAATTATATTAAAACAAAATTTTTAATAAAAAATAAAACCAGTTTAATACTTGATTTTTTTAGACTTATAGTCCCGATGAATTGCATAATATTTCTCAAGGATTCTATGAAGCTTGTGTCTTGTATAATCAAATTATGTATTTTGTTCCTTGGTTTATAACCACTTATTTACCTTTATACATAAAGATTTTAGAACGATCTTATAAAGATATAAGTGGTAATATTGTTAAAGTTATTTACCCGCCATAGGCACCTTTCATTTTACCTAATAATACAAGTATCACTTTCTCTTCTTTTCAGAAATTCATTGATAATGAAGTCGCAAAAGTAAGCATCATCGAAATCAATAATCTGATTTCTTAAAATAATTATTTGAGCTTATATGTTAAAGTCTTAGGAGAACATATTAGTTCTCTTGATAAAAAACTTGATGAATTAACTAATTTGGTTAAAAATCTGAGTACTAGTTCAAAATCGGCTGATATTGCCTCCTCTTCAGGAAGTAAGTCAGAAAATTTAACAACTAATACTAGTATTCAAAGGCCTCCTAATATTCAGGAATTTCAAATTTGTTCGCCTTTAAAAGATTTAGAAGAGATTCTTAATAAATAGCTTTCCGGTTTGAATATTAAACCTATTGATTTATTAAATGATTTTGCTGATCAATTAGAATCAACTTCTGATTTAAAAAAACAGACTAAATCAGAGCTTAATAAGCTCCAAGGAATGATTAGAAAACAACTAGGTAAAAATCCCAAATATGCTGATTTACCCCGTATGGAAACTTATTACTATCCAAGACCGACTCCTCAAGATGTTCTGATAGAGGAAAGGGACTGGAATCAGACTAATACATCTTATAGTGGTTCTGATATATATGAATGGAATCTATATGGCCTAACTAATAGGCAATTAACTATTCTTGTGCACCACATGATGATGTATTCAATAGTGTGCAGTGCAACTAGTCAAAGAAACACAGATAAAATTATCTGTAAAATAATAATTGTTGGTTTTATTGGCCAACTTCGTACTGGTAGGATAATTTTCTAACTACTAAACAAAAGGCTGTTGTTGTCGATGCCAGAGCTATTGAGGCAGGGGTTGATAATCTAGGTAGAACCCTACCAGCAAATAGGGAAGATGTTGTTTATACTCTCGTTCTTACTATTTTAGAACATTTTAATAATAGATTCACCAATCAGTATGAAATTGTCCACACCCTTCTAAATGGTCTTAGATGTAAAACTCTAGGAGAATTTAGGTGGTATAAAGACACCTTTATGTGTCGGGTTATGTAATTACCCAAAAATAGGTATATTCATTGGAAGATTAAGTTTATAGACGGACTTCCTCCATTATTTGCTGAAAAGGTAAGAAAGGCTCTTAGAGGTTCTTACGGTGAAATTCCATGGGAAAATTATACCTAAGGTAAATTAATAGGAGTATTCACACAAGAAGGATTGAATTTGTGCAATGAATTAAAGTTATCTAGACAGCTTAAGATTGATAAGCTAAAGGAGAGATCTCAATTAGAAGATTTTTGTACTCAGTTTGGAGTACCCGATCCAACCTTTACTAAGAAAAGGAGTCATAGATATTCTAAGGATGATAAACCTTATAGGAAGAGGAGATCTAGATATAGATCCAAAGAAGAACATGAAGCTAGGAAAGCTATTCGCAAATCTACCAGATTTACAAAAAATAAATCCAAGCGGGATCTTACTAAGATTAAGTGTTACAAATGTGGTAAGTTTGGGCATATTGCTCCTAACTGTAAGCTTGAAAAGCTGAAGTCTTTAGAACTTGATGAAGACCTTCATGATAAAGTTTAAGGATTGTTAGACACCTCAGGATCTAAATCTGATTATAATTCTAAATCTGAATCAGACAATGAAGTTGATTTGCTTGATTTATCTGATAATGGAAAAAATATTGATACTACTTGTTTTGATTGTAAAGGTCATACCTGCACTTGTGATGATGTATTTTATAAATTGCAATCCCAATTTAAAGATTTGAATATAAAAACCATTGCTTCTAATAATATTTTGGAACTCTTAAAAGAAATTTCGGATAAGAAACTACGTGAAAAAATTATTTATTTTCCTAGTAGTTCAAAACCTAGTACGCCAATGACCGCTAATAGCAATTTTCTTAAACCAGTAAATAATTCTAATTATCTTACACCCTATACTTTAATAGAGGTTAATAAGCATTTTGCAATGAGTTCTGACCCTGCTAAAGCTACTTCTCTTGATGATTTAAAAACTGAAGTTGAAAACTTGAAAAGACAGATTAAATCTCTTAAACAAAATCAAATGATTTGTGATTACAGGATTTTGCAAATTGAGGACGATATTTCTCCTACTAAAATTTCAAAAGGAAAAGAAAAAATTCCTAATGAAAATGAGGAAAATGATATTCTTCAAAAATCTCTTGATTTAAAAAATGATTACTTTTTATATATGATGCAAATTGTTACTGCTCATAAATGGTACATTAAATATACTATTTTAATTAATAACCAATTTTCTATAACTAATATTGCTATGATTGACAGTGGAGCGGATGTTAGCTGCATTTAAAAAGGGTTAATCCCTACTAAATATTATCAAAAGACTATTCATTTGGTTAAATCTGCATCTGTACATGCTCTTGATATAGAATATAAATTACCGAATGCTCATATTTGCCAAAATAAAGTATGCATTCCGCATTTCTTATTTTTGGTGAAAAATCATTTATACCCTCCAATTATACTTGGAATTCCTTTTACTACTGCAATATGTCCTTTTACTCATCTTGATTGTAAAGGATTTACTGCTACATACAAGAATAAAGAGATATATTATTCTTTTGTTACAGATTTTGTAACTAGAGATATA
The DNA here is from genome assembly GCA_030864225.1 of Capsicum baccatum var. pendulum. Taxonomy (NCBI): domain Eukaryota; kingdom Viridiplantae; phylum Streptophyta; class Magnoliopsida; order Solanales; family Solanaceae; genus Capsicum; species Capsicum baccatum. The sequence continues at coordinate 44,898,757 of CM061560.1, forward strand.
AGTGGTTTAATTGATATGAAGCAAAAACATGTTGATTTTTTTACAGTTTGAACTTCTTAGCATGAATATTTGTGATACAATAAAATCTACTAAGATACAGAAAAAATTAAATTGATTTCTAAATGAATGGTCGTTGGTATTTGTGCTGATAACCTTAGTGCTTTTTGGAATCAGAAAAAGCACATTGTCACTCTTCTATATGAAGATTACTTTTCTGAGATGATATCCCAACCAAATCAGGGCCTTGTCAAATGAATGCCGAATTGATTGAATTCTGCAAGAAAAAAATTGATAATCTGTTATAGAAGGGTTTGATAAAACCTTCGAAATCCTCTTGGTCTTGTACTGCATTTTATGTTAATAACACTGCAGAAAAAGAGCATGGTGTTTCTAAGTTAGTAATAAATTACAAATCTTTGAATAAATATTTGAAATGAATTAGGTATCCTATTCCAAACAAAAAAAGATTTACTCGCAAGTTTATATAATGCCAATATATTTTCAAAATTTGATTTAAAATCTGGTTATTGGTAGATTCAGGTGTTTAAGGAACATACTTACAGAACTGCTTTCAATGTTCCTTTTGGGCAGTATGAATGAAATGCTATGTCATTTGGTTTGAAAAATTCCCCTTCTGAATTTCAGAAAATCATGAATGATATTTTTAATCCTTGTATGGATTTCATCATAGTTTATATTGATGATATATTAGTATTCTCTAAGACATTTGAATTGCATATTAAGCATTTAGATATTTTAAAAAAAATTATGATACAAAATGGTTTGGATATATCTAAACCAAAAATGAGTTTGTTTCAAACAGATGTTCGATTTTTAGGGCATAACATTTGTCAAGGAAGATTACTCTCATACAATGATCCATTGATTTTGCATCTAAATTTCTTGATTTTATTACTGACAAAACTCAATTGCAGAGATTCTTGGGAAGCTTGAATTATATTTTTCCTTTTTATAAAAATTTATCTCATGACTTAGCCCCTTTATATGATAGGCTTAAAAAGGATCATAAAGGTTCTTGGACTGATCGTCACACAGATCTTGTTAAACATATTAAACAGAGTGTTAAAACTTTACCCTGTTTAACTTTGGCTAATCCTATGTGGCAAAAAATTATTGAGACAGATGCATCTACTGTAGGTTATGGAGGAATACTGAAATAAGTTAATCCCCATGACAACTCTGAATACTTTATAAGATTTCATTTCGAAAAATGGACTGAAGCCCAGAAAAAATATGCTACTGTGGCTCATGAAATGCTTACAATTGTCAAGTGTGTTTTAAAATTTTAAGACAATTTATACAATCAAAAGTTTTTGATAAAAACTGATGCTCAATCTGTAAAAGACATGTTTGATAAAGACTTTAAACATGATGCTTCAAAAATTGATATTTGAAAGATGACAAGCTCAATTAGCCTCTTTTGACTTTGAAACTCATTATAAAAAAGAAATTGATAATTCCCTCCTTGATTTCCTATCTAGGAAATATCTAAATTAAAAATGAATTTTTATACTTCTTTTCTTACTGAAAAGACCATTATCACTATCTTAAAAGTAATTCTGCTATACAAAGATTTACAAAATTTTATAATTGAAAAAATTATCCATGATATGGTTGAAGAAGAATTTTATATCTATGATTATGAAGAAGTCAGAGATTGTTTAATGAACATGGATTTGATATATCTACCTAAAACTAATTGTTTTATTTGCAGTATGAATTCTCCATGGAAATTGGCCAGAGGAAGAGGAAGAGGCAAATCAGGAGGAACAAAATTCTCTGGAGGAAGATCATCCACAGGAAGATCATATTCTCAAGGATCGTCATACGAATCCTCATCTAATTCTCCAGTTATACAAATAGGAAACAAGAGTTTGATAAAACCTAAAATAGTGCAGAAAGGCGAATCATCGTCATCTCCTTCAATTCATCTGGAAGATATTCCAGAAGACAGTCCGTTATACGGACAGTTATAGGTATACCTAGCCTTGCAAAAGCAAAGTGATACATTTGCTTCTATAGCTAAAGAAGAAGACAATGATGATATCAAGTCCTATGAAAAAATAGAAAACAAAGAGATGATATTTCTTGTTTAAAACTCTGAGATTCAGGGGAGAGATGAACCATGGAAGACACTCCAAAAATATTTAATGAATAACTTATATTTCCCGGGTGAGTCATATAAAATCCGTACTTATTATGAGACTATTCTCACTTCTACAGATAGTGCAGATTTTAAGTACTTTACTTGGTATAATACAGAAGAAAATATTTATAACTTTTCAAAACTTATTATTAAATGGATTATATCCATAGATTTGGGGATGACCACAATGATCGAAAGACAAATTAGTCTTAAAGGATCTCGTATAAATTTTACTTATAGGGATTATATCCAGGCCTTTGATAAAGTTCTTTATTATAATAATGATCGACATAAACATACTTGGTTTATGAAAATATGTGCAAAGATATTTGCAGAATCAATTCCTAACTAGTTTTGAACTGGTGGTCATACCACGGTCCAACTACCAAGATATTACCGGATCAATTTCTTAAGTTATACAAAGAATGGACCCAAGTTTCTCCAAAGTTAAATGAGATATATCATGCAGATCATATCTACAATCATGAAAAAATCGATCAAATCTACTTTTTTATTGAATTTTTAATTCCATGGATACACAAAAGAGCAGATCCCTTGTCTATACAGGGTATTTTATAATAATTTTTGGGATAAACTAATGAGGACAGATCCCAAAACAAAAAATTTACATGCACAAGAACTTCTAGACTATATTAAAATTAAAGTTCAGGAATATGCAACAACCCCTCAAAAGGATATTATTGAGGACAGTGCGATTAAGCACATTGCTAGAAGGATTTCCATGCAAGACGAAGATAGAATTGAAATGATAGAAAAATACTTGAAAGAAGTTAAAAGAAATCTACTTCAAACCGTTAACCAATATGATAAGTTAGACACTTCAATGAAGAGTGTCACCAACGATGATATTACCGAAGAAGATATTCAGGACTCTCAGCTTATTCCCTCAGATAAGACACTATCTGACGATGCCATTAGACGAACGAAAGAATTCCTTAGGAAGTTAAAAGGAAAAGACAAAATATAAGTTATACAGTTTAAACAGTAATTACACTGTGCATGGGACCCGTATGTGGAACCCATAGTACTTTCATACTATTTACACAGTAATTATACTGTGCACGATACCCAAATGTGGGACCGATATTAATGTTCATAGATTTTTTTTTCTACATATAGAAGCCTTCATTTGTTAGGAAAGGCAGAAGAAAAAAGTTTTTTTAAGAATTCTCTCTCTACTTGTAAATTGCTCTCCTATTTTGGAGTGTGAATAAAGATCACTGTTAAATACTATCCCAGCCTTGCTTTCGGCCATTAAATATATTTTATGTGTCCTTTTATATTAAGTTATTTACTTAATCTCTCTCCCTGTTCGACTGTAACTACGTCCGCTAAATAGTTTTCATATCTATGCTGGAGATTTAACTTCTCTTACATAATAATTACGAAAGATCCAAACTCTATCAAAATATAAAAGAATTTCTTTATAGTTGCTTGGCTTGGTTCCGAGATGGTGGTACAGTTGAAGTTAGTACTATTTTGTTGGCTTTGTCTTAGTGACTACGTTTAGCAAGCCGTGACTCTTAAGCCCATTAAAGATAAAGAAAAGGGTGTCCTGTTAGAATCGCTAGACACATGGGATCAACTCAAGTATGTATGAAATTCTGACAGGCCCTTTGCTCGGGTAAAAGATTAATCCTTCCATACAGTCAATAAGCTGTAAAAAATTCTCATATATTTCGGTTTTTCCAATAATTAGAAGCGATATAATAAAATTATTATAAAAAGTACTTGTGGAAATTTTTTTAAGTGGACTACATATAAGTCTTCAAATTAATTTAAACCATCAAGAGTTAATTTAGAATCTTGTGTCTATTTTACCCTTTTTATGAAATATATTAATTTTTTAATGCTTAGATGATCTATAATAATTAATTAAGGGTAATATAATAAAATCACGTTTGAAGCAATTGAAGTAGACATGTCATGAATGTTTATTATATTTTTTAATTAAATATTATTAATTATGTAAATGACTTATAATAATTAATTAGAAATGATATAGTAAAACTCCGACCGAAGCAGCTGAAGCAAGCATGTCATAAATATCTATTTACTTTTTTTTAATTATGTATTTTAATTTTCTAATACATAAATAACTTATAATAATTAATTAAGGATGATATAGTAAAATCACAGTTGAAAGTTGAAACAGTTGAAGCAGACACGCCATAAATATCTACTTTACTTTGTAAATAAAGTATTATTAATTATGTAATACGAAAATGACTTATACTAATTAATTAAGGATGATATTACCTTGTCGACATAGTGAATTAATTTATGCATTTTCTTAAACCAAGATTCAGCACATTGGTATTGAAAGTCGTCTCTCATGGTTCACATGAGGTAATTTGTATGTGTCACATTTGCCTGCACATTACAATATTTAACTTTTTGATGATTGTATGTACATGTAGATCTATATCCTTGCCACTAATTATAGTTCTATGAATAATAATGGTTATGAATAACTGAAAAGAACTGTAATCAGGGTGCATACTTGGGTGATTGTAGCTTTGATGAAGTCGTTAACCCGTTTGTCAACATTGATGTCAAAGATAAGAGTATCATTCTGTAGTTATATGCCAAATTGTAAGAAATTAAATCCCTTGATATTATTTTTTGTTGCTTTCTGACAGAACTTGGATTGAAAAGAAATCATCATTCTCTTCGAAAAATAAACCATAGAGAGACTTACTTTTTCTTTCTGACAGAACTTGGACTAGAACGACATTATAGCTAAATATTTGCAAAGCACCCACAAACAATGTTAATCTCTAGTGAGCAATGATATAAAATAAATTAACAAATCTTAAGAATGTTTCATCTACCTGGGAGGAAGAACTAAATATTCTTGAGCCACTCCATATAACCGCAAGAGTTTTATCCTTCATGTGTTTTGCTCGGTCTTAATAATTAATGCATGCAAAATGAAAAGAATCAAATCCTACCCATGAAAGTTACAAGGGAAAACCAAAATAAGGATCAACAGTTAAGAGTTAGGAACTAAACAGGATGATAAACTTTAAATAATTCATTTCTGTAAGAATTCAAGTTGTAAACACTGACATATTGAAGGCTGATAACACTATCAGTAGTCTAATTTAACATGTGACAACAGATTAGTTGCCATTTTTATCAAGTAACTAATTGATGATTATAATATAAATTTAAATTCAATTAACTTAATAAGTGATATAATTGTGCGAAAATGTCGCTGCATAGAAACTAAACTCTACACTAGAACATATGAACTTCATACAAGAAATCACATGAGAAGTCATACAAAAATAAATTGTCTTTTGAAAAATAGTCTGTCATTTTCTATGTTACAGAGTTAGTCCTGCCAATTCCAGTAAGCGAGAAAGAAGGAGTCTGAGATAAAAAACTCGAGCAACTAATTATTGTTCCAGTCTAAAGTTTGTTATGAGAAAAATTACCAACTTCTTATTCAAAAAATTCACACTAAATCAACTAAGACTCTATTATACTTCTACGAATACTATACAAATCGAAAGATTTTAGTTACGATTTTGTCAATTTTTTGGTGTTCAAATTGGCAGTTAGTTGCTTTAATAGGTGCAATATGCATCAAGTGTTGATATTTTTTTCCTGGCATATAGGACGAATATCTACTTTGAAAACTGTGAGAAGAAGGTCCAACAACAAAATTACTCTCCTATGTCATTTATAGGGTGGTAGCTATAGCCTTTAGCAGCATGTGGCAACACATCAATTGCCTTTGACTTGAACTGTGTATGCATATTTAAATTACTTTTGAAAATATATCTTGTTCATATCAACTCTATATTCCTCGTTATTCATCACAAATTACCAGTAGACACTGTAGTTAAGCTATATAACCAGAGCTATATTGAGGTTTAGAATTGAAATTAGTTGTTCTGAATCCTAGGATGCACTAAAGAACTTTAAGAACATGAAGAAACCATAGAATGATCTTAGAGCTTCAATTCTATTAAAAGCAAAAGACCCCAAATGAACATATTTTATACTAACTTTGCACCCACTGTCACAAATAAGTAGTAAGTCCAGTAGAATCTCATACACATTGACTTAGAACAATATTGATGTTAGAATACATAATGGATGGAATTAAGATCCTTGGTAGAATTTGAGACTTAGTAACTTCATGGATTTGGTGATTTATTTCACGCGTCTATATTTATCTCCATCCCCAGATTAAACTATGCTAGAAAACTTTAAAAATACATAATTCTTCAGAATATCCAATGCAGAAATAGGGAGCAATTCTAATTAGAGCCAAGAACATTAATAATCAAGTAGTAGTATCGTAGTGGGGTATCAGTATTTTATCCACATCAGCATCAACGACAACATACCAAGTGATATGTCACAGGTATCGTCTGGGGAGGGTATAGTTTAAGCAGACCCTATACATCAAAGGACACAATTGATCATATTTTCCAAATTACTTGCTCTCTTTCACATATCTGACTATGCGAGCAGTTATCTGTAGTTTGCTTTCAAAGTAGTATTCCTTTTCTTTGGTAGCAAAAACATATGGTATTTCCCTCTTCATCCTCACCCTCAACTAACTGCAAACCCACAAAACGCAAATTGATTAACAAAACATCCCTAATCCAAACTAAAGGTATTTAAAGGAAAAAAATTACCTTGTAATGTTGTCAATCGAGAGGTGAGTTGAATCGAATTGAATTCTGCAAGTTTTTGGTTTGTCAAACATTGGCTTTTTTATTCAATAAATAACTAATCAATTGAAATTTCTGCAATTCCTCGGCTATGTTTATTTTTACTCTTGATAGAATTAAAATCTTTCAAACCCATTCAACGAAGCTCTAAAAGTAAAGGAAAAATTTGAGATAAAAAGGAAAAAAAAAGTGAACGATCAGGCAAATCAACATTTCAAACAAAAATTATCAAGAAAATTTGATGTTTTTGTAATTTCAAGAATGCTTCATTATGGTCAAATAAAATTGCAACTATAAAAAATTGAATATTTTAGAAATTTGAAAAAGAAATTAAACTTTGAAGAAAGAAAATCATGAATGAAGAAAATTTACAGTATTTGAATTGAAGATCTGAGGAGCAAGAAGATTGTGATAATTCTTCAATGGATGGGAACAAGATTTTATCGATAAGGAAGAGTGGAAATTACACCTATTGTCTTTGTAGACTTACACGCGCAATAGCTGAAATTTAAAATAACCCATTTGCCCTTGTTAAAATGACGAAAATAGCCCTTAGAAAACTGGCAGGACAACTTCCACCTGCCAGCTTCTACCTTCCTGCTTTTACACTACTTCACCACTCCTATATATTAGTAATATATATATATATATATATATATATATATATATATATATATATATATATATATATATATATATATATATATATATATATAGGAAAAATGGCTCGATGGACCCTTGTACTATGTCCGATTTGTAATGTGGATACTCCTACTTACATGTTTGTCATCTGGATCCTTGAACCCACTAAAAAGCAACACTTTAAACCCCTCTGACGGTGTGTGTAATACAACTGTCCCACATCAGCTTTCACGTCATTTTTAAGTATTACATTAAATTTCATGCCCCACTTTAGCTGCCACGTCAGTGCCACATCATTTTTAAGTATTACATTAAATTTCATGTCATTTTTAAAATGCAACATAAAAAATTAAATATCAAATAAATTTAATTAAATATTTTTTTTATAAATTGTAGAAATTCTAATACACAAACACAATAAATTTTTAACTATAAATTTAAATTTTCAACTATAAATTCTAATACACAAACACAATAAATTTAACTAAACTACAAATTTATTTCAAATAATTGAAATTTCTCTTCAATTAATTTAAAGTTTTAACTATAAATTCACATACACAAACATAATGAATTTTTATTTTTTATTTAAATATCTTTAACAATTTGTAAAAGTTATAAAATTAATTCCAAACAAAATAAAAAAAAATTAAGAAAGTGAATTAAAAAAAGTTAAAAAGTAAAATGGTGGGGGCAGTGTGTGGTTGGGCGGGGGGGGGGGGGGGGGGGGCAGAGGAGAGTGAGGAAATAAATTGAGCAGGGAGGGCTAGTTTTGGTGGGGAAACGCAGGGGCAGGGGGCACTGTAGTGGTGCTGATGGCCGGCGTTAATAGTGATGACTGGCCTTAGGGAGGGCACGCTGTAGTGGTGCTAGTGGGGATGGGGGCGTTCATAATGTTCATGGTTGCGCTGCAGCTCTAATGGCCATGACATCTGGTGGGGGTGGGTGACTGGTGGACGACGGTGGGGGTAAGGGGGTGCTGGACGGGGGAGGGGTTGGGGGAGAGTTTTTTTTTTTAAATTATTATTTTTAAATTCTTAAAAATATATTTAAATCTAAAAAGTTGGGGGACTTTTTTTCATTTTTTTGATTTTTCTTAATTATTTTAATATAAATTGACCCCCACTCTCACCCAAGGCGTGTGCCTGCACGCGTTTCATCCTACTCAGCCATTTTAATGCCACATAGGTCTAGTCAACAGTCAAAGGATTTAAAATATTACTTTTTAGTGGGTTCAAGGGTCTAGATGATAAACATGTAAGTAGGAGTATCCACATTACAAATTGGATATAGTACAAGGGTCCATCGAGCCATTTTGCTATATATATATATGAAATTATTTTAATTTATTTTTTTGTGTAGCTTGCGTGGTAATGACGTGACAACTACATGGCACTGACTTGGAGATGAGTGTATTACACTCTCCATTGAGAGTGGAATTACATTTAGGAAAAGGACATGGGTTGGCCATTTAATAAAAAATGGCCACAATTTGAAAAGGTGGACAACTATAGCCAATTAGCTATTTTTAATTCCCCTTTTTAGTCATTTGGCCCAAGTAGACACATGCAATCTCTATACTCAATTGATACACTTTTATACCAAATTGATACACTTTTATATTATATTAATACAGTTTTTAAAAAAGAGAAAGAAAATTCTATACAAGCACATGCAGTCTCTATACTTAATTAATACTCTTTTATACCACATTAATACACTTTTATACTACATTAATACACTTTTATACTACATTGATACACTGTTATACTACATTGATACACTTTGATACCGCATTGATACACTTTTATACTAAATTGATACACTTTTATATCACGTTGATACAGTATATATACCGTATAAATACACCTTTTACAAAGAAAATTTGTGCAAGAATGTACAGTAATTTGTTATTCATGAATTTGTTAACTTCACCTAAAATTTTGTGAAAATTTGTGCAAGCAAATACAAAATTTATTAAACTTTGTACCCCCACTGTCCAAACATTCCTTAATTTATTTCCCTCTACAATTCACAACTACAAAACTACACTCATTGTAGCTCCGACAAAACCTGAACGGAGAAGAAGGATAAACAATAAATAATAAAAATGAATATAGTAAATAAGATGCAAAACTTCCTTATTTTTTAGACATTGGTATCAGCTCTTCATTGAGCTCAACCTATCAAGAAGGTAAATCTAAGGTAAAATTAACATCTAAAATCGAGCAGCTTCAGTAAAGTGGGAGAGGCTTAACACTTATCTTGGTTTCAGGAGGATAGATTTGTAGGCCGAGGAGTTCAAGAAGTTTTTACTTGATTTGATTTTATGCTCGAGATGAAATCAATCAAAACTCATATGAACCTTATCGATTTTGTGTTCAGTTGAAACAAAGTGAATGCGCGTCTTGTTCTAGGTCATGGTTAGATCTACACCATGAGCTGATGGATGAGATTGAGTTAAAGACGGTGGTGATGAAGAGTTTTTCGATTTTCCTTTTCTTTTGTTTGCTTTTCCAGTAGGTAACTTCTATATTTTAATTCCTGTTGGAATGGAGAAAAGCGGGGAGAAAAAGATGAAATGATACACGGGAGTGACTATTTAATTAGTATTTAATTGTGGGTGCTATTTTTGTGGTATTATTTTAGTTTTAGGTGTCATTTTTGTCCCTTTTCCTTACATTTACAGGGTGGTATATAATTTACGATAAAGTTATTTACGGAGTAAATAATTACTGATAAAGTTAAAGTGGTAAAGTAAATTTTAACGACAAATTCAGGAGAGCATTTATGTCCTTTTCCAAAAAGAAAAAGGAGAAAAGTGTACAGGTCATACTAGGATGTAATCATAAATACTATTCCCTTAGGTTCTTTTTTAATTATTTTTTTTAAGAATCAAACAATATAAATATTAGTTAATATTTTAAAATATATTTTTTTAATCAAATTAAAAAAGAAAAATTGTAATTTGAAGTATTTTTTCATGTAATTTTTGAAATCTAAATTTTAAATTAAAAATTAAATTAATATAGTTTAATTAAGCTTTAAAATTTAATCAAATTAACTCATGAAAAGAGAACAATTAAAATGGAATGGAGGGAGTAGTATTGGGAGCGATAGATAACTACATTAAAAAGAAGAGAAAATTTCATAAGTACCAAACTTTAGCTCATAATTAGCAGTTTCATAGCAACTGTTTCATAATTACCTGAAATAACAACTTGTATTTTGTATTTTATAAAAGTATTGTTACTAAAATACATTTACTGTTCTTCTTTTACTCAAATCAGTTGAGTTAAATAAGGAATAATTATTCCATGTGTTTAAAGAAGTAAATTTCTTTTTTCATAAATTACTGTTATTTAAAGCAGTAGATTCCTTTTCCATAAATTACTCTTATATAAATTAGTAAATTCTTTTTCTAAATCAAACTCAAATATGAAGATTATTATCTTCGTGATCTTTAAAAATTCAAAATAAAGTATCATTATCTTTTTTTTCTCTCTTTCATTCTTTTTATTTTGATTTTTTTCTCTTCTATTTTTTTATTTTCACTTTATTTTCTCTATTTTATTTCTCTTCTTTTTTCCTTTTTCCTTTTTCCTTTTTCCTTTTTTCTTTTTTATTTTCTTATTTTTTTCCTTTCTGATATGTTTTTTCTTTTATTATTTTCATTTTATTCTTCTTTTTTTTATTTTTATCTTTTTCTTTTATTTTTACACTTCTTTTCTAGCTTCTATTTATTTTTTATATTTTTTTAGTTTGATTTCTTTTTATTTTACCATTTTTTCTTTCCACTTTATTTTCTCTCTTCTATTTCTCTTTTTTTTCTTTAAGTTCTTTATTTTTGTTTTCTTATTTTTTTCCTTTCTCATATTTTTATTTTTCTTTTTCTATTTTCGTTTCTTGTTCTTTTTTTTCTTTATTTTTACACTTCTATTTCTTTTTCTTTTTTCTTTTTCACTTCTTTTTTTTGGATTTTTCATTTTAATTTTTGTCTTTTTTTATTTTTTTTTGGTGTGTTTTTTTTACTCTTCTATCCCTAACTTGAAAAATATTGAGTAATTGCTGAGCATTTCTCAATTTTGTAAAATCTCCCATTGATTTCACCGTTATTTCTCACTTTTTCGATCGTCGATCTTGGTTACTAGTTTTTGAGCACATCACCAGGTTACCAACGAAGAAAAGAGCAACAAAACTTTTCCGACGACATTCTAAAGTAAGAGAAAAACTTTTTCAGCGACGACGACCACTATAATCGCCGGCAACATCACCATCGAAACCCTAATTTTGAGCTGAATTTTAGTGGTTCTACAGCTATTACATCTCGTAAACGGACTTTCGATCAAACAAATTTAGGGTTTCTCCAATCCCGATTCTCTCTGTCTTTGTTTTTTCTGGCGACCTGTGTATTTTTCGGCGATCAGTATATTCTCCGGCGATTAATTACAGGGACGCAACACCAACAGTAGGGTAAAGGCAGTGACAACAAATTTAGGCGACCAATTTCCGCACTAATTTTTCAAAATTTGATAAAATAATTAAGAAAATGTCCAACAATGAATCTTCTCCAAGTATCAAGTGTACTCATTTCATTCTTCTCTAGTTTATTTTCTCCCTAGTTTATTTGGTGTAGACTTTCTATCTTGGTATCTTGTCTACTTTTCTTGCTTTATTCCTGTGGGATTACTGGTTTCGATTTCTCCGTAACTTAGTAGGTGTTCTCTATTAGCATACCTAGGTGCATAGTATAGTGTTTGTTGTTGCTTGTGAGTAGTAGACTCGTTTGTTAATTTTTGGTTTGATTATTTAGCTATTTTAAGCCGTATCCCTTTGCTCGTCGTGTTTTTGTCTCTTTTGTTCTTCATTTTCTTCTAGTGTAGCCTTTTTTAGTGGTGGTTAGGGTGATAGATGGCGGACTGGGGTCATGTCATAGGTTGGGTCGGGGATAGGTTCGGGTTTAGGTATGAGTCCGAGGTTAGAGGAGAGGGAGAGTGGGGCTAGGTGGGATAAGGGTGCTTCTAGGTTTAGAGTTGGGTCCTAAAATATAAGTACGCTTCAAGGTAAGTCTATAGAGTTGGTGAAGATTCTTAGAGAGAGGAGGGTTAGTATAGCGTGTGTCCAGAAAACTAAATGGGTAGGCACTAAGGTGAGAGATATGGATGGATATAAGTTGTGGTACTCGGAAGCGTGAGACATAGAAATAGGGTAGGTATCTTAGTAGATGAGGATCTTAGGGAGCAGGTGGTGAAGGTTAAGAGAGTCAGTGATAGGTTGATGTCTATTAAGTTGGTCATTGGAGGGTCTTCGGTGAACGTTATTAGTGTCTATGCTCCACAAGTAGGTTCGAATGAGGAGGATAAAAAGGGTTTTTGGGAGGTTTTGGATGAGGTGGTGAGGGGCGTCCTGTGCTCTGAGAAGCTTTTTATGGGAGAATATTTCAGTGGGCATATTGGGTCTTTGTCGAGAGGTTATGATGATATGCATGGTATTTTTGATTTTTGGGAGAGGAATGAAAGTGGGGATTCTCTTTTGGATTTTTCTAGAGCTTTTGAGTTGTGGATAGTGAATTCGAGCTTTTCGAAGAGGGAGGAGCACCTTATTACATTTTATAGTTTAGTGGCTAATACTCAGATTGACTTTTTGCTCCTTAGGAAAGGTAATAGAGCGTAATGTAAAGACTGTAAAGTCATACCTAGCGAGATTTTTTTGACTCAACATAAGTTATTAGTGATGGACTTGGTTATCAATATAGGCAAAAAGAAGAAAAATGTGGAGGCTCAGTCCAGGATCAAGTGGGGTAGCTTGATGTTGGCTAGTGCTTTGGATATGGAAGAGAATTTAAATAGTAGGGGGATTGGGAGAGTAGAGAGTATATGGATAGTATATGGAATTCGACTGATAGTTACATCAGGGAGACCGCTAGAGAGGCATTGTGGGTCTCAAGAGGTCGATCAGGTAAGCATCGAGAGGATTGGTGATGGAACGAGGAGGTTAAGAGAAGATAGAGTCTAAGATGGTGGCCTATGCTAAGTTGGTTAAGAGAAAGAATGATGAGGAGAGAAAGAGAAATAAGGAGTAGTATAAGGTAGCCAGACGAGAGACTAAGCTCATGGTTAAGACGGCTAAGACTACAACTTTTAAGAGATTGTATGCGGCTCTAGAGTAGAAAGATGAGGATAAGAAGTTGTATAGGCTTGCCAAGGATAGAGAGTGGATGGATCATGATCTTGACCAAGTGAAGTGCATCAAAGGAGAGGATGGTAAAGTGTTGGTTGAGGAGGTCCTCATTAGAAAGAGGTGGCCATCCTATTTTCATAAACTCTTAAATAACGAGGGGGACAAAGGTTTTGTGTTGGGGGAGTTGGAGAAGTCTGAGGAGTGTCGTGGATTATGATCATTGTAGGCGTATTGAGGTTAAGGAGGTTAAGGGGGTAATTCGCAGGATGCATCGGGGTAGGACGACGAGGCTAGATGAGATTCCAATGGATTTTTGGAAGAGCACTCGTGGGGTAGGTTTGGAGTGGTCGACAAGGTTATTTAATATCATTTTTAAGACGGCAAAGATACTTGAAGCGTGGAGGTAGAGTATGATGATTCCTCTATATAAGATCAAAGAAGACATCCAGAGTTGCAACAACTATAGAAGGATTAAGTTGTTTAGTCATACTATGAAGGTTTGGGAACGGGTGGTTGAGTTGAAATTAAGAAGAATTGCGACTATTTCTGAGAATCAGTTAAGTTTCATGCCAGGTCGCTCGACTACTGAGGCCATTCACCTTGTGAGGATATTAGTAGAGCAATTTTGGGAGAGGAAAAAGGACTTGCATATGGTGTTTATGGATCTTGAAAAAACTTATGACAGAGTGCCCAAGGAGATTTTGTGGAGGTGTTTGGAGGCTAGAAGGGTGTCCGTGGCGTATATTAGGTATATTTGAGACATGTGTGATAGAGTGAAGACTCGTGTGAGTACGGTAAGTAGAGATTCAGATCACTTTCCTGTTTTGATAGGATTGCACCAGGGATCGACTCTTAGACCTTTTTTATTTGCCTTGGTGATAGATGTGTTGATGCAACGTATTCAATAGGGGTTTTCTTGGTGTATGCTATTTTCTGATGATGTGGTTTTAATTGATGAGACTCGGGGAAGAGTTAATGATAAGTTGGAGATTTGGAAACAGACCCTTGAGTCTAAAGGATTTCGGTTGAGTAGGACCAAGATGGAGTACATGGAGTGTAAGTTTAGTGATGCATCATAGAGGCGGACGTGGTTGTGAAGTTGTAATCTTAGTCCATTTAAAAGAGGGAGAGTTTCAAGTATCTGGGGTCTATGATTCAGGGCAATGGTGAGATTAACGAGGATGTCATGCATCGTATTAGGACAGGGTGGTTGAAATGGAGGCTCGCTTTGGGAGTTTTATGTGATAAGAAGGTGCCCCCAAAACTTAATGGTAAGTTCTACAGAGTGGCAGTTCAATCGGCTATGTTGTGTCCAGTTAAAAAATTCCACACCCAGAAGTTAAAGTTGGCAGAGATAAGGATGTTGCGATGGATGTGTGATCATACCAGAAAAACTAGGGTGAGGAATGAGATTATTTGGCAAAAGTGGGAGTGGCTTCAGTGGAGGACAAGATGCGAGAAGTGAGGTTACGTTGGTTTGGGCACGTGATGAGGAGGGGTTCTGATGCTTCAGTGCAGAGGTGTGAGACACTGACTATGGATGATTTTAAGCGGGGTAGAGGTAGACCGAAGAAATATTAGAGGGAGGTGATCAGGCATGATATGAAGCAGTTACAGCTTACAGAGGACATGACCCTTGATAGAAAGGTGTGGAGGAAACGAATTAGGGTAGAGGGTTAGGGGGTGGGAGTGCGTCAGTAACAGTAGGGAAGTGTTCTTTATTTGTGTCTGTAGTTTCTTGTTCGTGGTGTTGAGTGTTGTCTATGGTTTTGGATTTATAGTTTTAGTATTATCCTGTGGCTCCAGTATTATCTTGTGGCTAGTGTGGCTAGTTTATCTACACTTATGTTTTGTGTTTGTTAGATTGTTATTGGTTCTAAGCCGGGGGTCTATCAGAAATAGTCTCTCTACTTTACTTGAGGTAGCGGTATGGACTGCATACAATCTACCCTCCCCAGACCCCACTAGGTGGGAATACACTGGGTATGTTATTGTTGTTGTTATTGTTCTATCTCTAGCTTTTATTTTTAAAAGACAAATATCTATATCATATATACATACTTAAAAAATATACAAAATAAATAGACATACAGATCTGCATTGCTGCATATGTATTTATAGTACAAAATATACATATATACCTGCATATGTATTTACAGAAATACATATCTGACTCATATATATATATATATATATATATATATATATATATATATATATATATATATATATATATATATATATATATATATATATAAACACATATAGAACACAAAATCTCTATAATAAAAATGACAAGAATATACATATACATATAGGTAATCAAAATACTGAAAATGCATTGCATGAATGTGACCATTTTTGAAGTATTGTATGTAAAGAACAATACATATGAGTAAATGTATAAACAGAAAAAGATATAATTACATTACAAATAACAGATATATGTGCATTTACGTATATGTACTTGCTAAAAATTCTATGTAAATATATATGTATTTGATTTCAATAAAAAAAATGTATTTTCATGTGTTATGAAAGATATATGTATAGATTTGCATAAAATACACATACAAAAGCTAAAAAATATGTAAAATACATATAACGACCTATGAATACATATGTAGACATGTAAAATACATATGCCGAACAGAAAAATACATATGCAGAAACTGAAAAATATAGTTAAAATACATATGCAGACCTGTAAATATACAAATATAATCAACATATACAAACACAAACAATATATACAAATAAAAATAAGTAGATAACAATTTCACAATTTCGAATATACAAACAGGTTAATCGACTATACAATCCGATGAAATTCAAAAACCAAAAAATTTATTACTATTTAACGTATCAAAATCGAGTTTGAACAAATGATAACTCAATCAGTTTGATTTTTATCTAATTCGATGAAATAGTACTGTCGCTTTTATTTTTTTCCATTCATATACGAAATATTCAAAAAACTATTTGCTGAAAAAATTGACAAAAAAAACTATTAAAGACATAGAAACGATGTCAAAAAACATTAAATCGTTTTAAGTTGCTGAAATTGATATACGAAATAATTTTTTGATTCAATATATATAACGCCAATGATGATTTATTTTGAATTTCGAAGCTCATGAAGATAAAAAATCTTCAGTTGATTTAATTTTGATTTTAGTTGTTGAAAACTACACTGTAAAATATTTTTTTATTGAAGGAGTGAAGTAATTTATTGAGGGAGTGAAGTAATGGAGTGAAAATAGGAGAGAGGTAAAGTAATAAAGTGAAAATAAGATAGAGGTAAAGTAATGGAGTTAACATAGGAGAGATGTAAAGTAATGGAGTGAAAATAGGAGAGAGGGAGTGAAAGACGCCTATTTCAAATTTATGAGCAAAAAACAATGTTATTTTTGCTATAAAATGTAATTTTATGAAAGCATTGTTATTTATTGTAATTATGATCTTGAGTTTGTCTTCGTCTAATTTTTTCCTAAAAAGATCCACCCAATCAAACTTCTATTCGTGATCCATTAATTACCCAAGTTAATTAATTTCCTACTTGATTCTTAGTTAACTCGACAAGAGTCAAGCCAAAAGGCAAAAACCTTTTGACTTTTCACAAAACTCTTAATCGTTCCATTTCATTTTAGTTGGATATATTTTATTTTATATGGGGATTAAAAAATTATAAACAAGAGGATAATTTTATTAATTCACTCTTTAAAAAACTTTTTGGGGACCTTACAAACAAGTGTGAACACTTTTAAAAGAATTAATTGTAAGAGTAATACGAAAAAAAATTAATTAATATTTTTTTAATTTAGTTAAGTGACCAACTAATATGGACAACTATTTTTAGTAAGATAACTAACTAATATCGAAGGAAGTATTAATATAAAAGACAACTACATTAGCTCATTTTGATTATTGCAACCATCATAATTAATTATAGTAATAAGGGCGTAATTACAGGCCTCAGAATTTTTTTATAGCGTTTTATATTTTTTACAAGATTGTGGTAGCTAGCATTGCTCCATAAAATAGTGCTAGTGGCTTCATTGGATTTTAACGTGGAATATTACTGTTGCAATACTCCGTTCATTTCTATATAGTAAGTGATTCTTCTGAATTGTAATTTTATTTTTAAATATAAGTATATGTTTAAGCTTTTAAAAATGTTTTGAGCATAATTTTCTTAATATGTCCTTTAGTTTAAATATAATAATCAATATTAACTTGAAAAGAGATAAAATTTAAGTAGGGATAAGTTGATGAAATTATCTTTAATATTTTAAATATGAGTAGTTTATTAAAGGGTGTGCCCAAGTTAAAAGAAACACTTACATTTAGGAGTGAAGTAAATATTCCCTCTGTTTCAAAATAGTTGGTTATTATTGACTTGAAACTCTCTTAAGAAAAAATTAATAAGAGTGTTATAATATATTATCATATATAGTGAATGTCTACTTTACCATATATAGTGTATGACTATTTATGAAAAAGTTAGAAACTCCAATGTAAGTTTTTCCCTATAAATAAAGGGGTTTTCTTCATTGTAATTAACCCCATCAAAAGAAACCTCTCAAGAGAAATAATAATCACTCTCTCTTCATTCTTCTTCTTCTTATTTACTTTATATTTCATAACATGTTATCAGCACGAGACTCTGCCAAATAAGGTGAGATTATAAATCTAAAGGTAATTTCAAGGTTAGTAATTCCTTATATTATTTGTCTTTTACTACTAATGATATAATTCTTGTTGGATTTGAGGAAAAATAATTGATTTGGAACCACTTATGCTTTAAATTTGTTCATGAAGAACAATATTGTTAAAATATGATGATGAATTTAAGTCTCATCTCATTAAGAGGGTAACACTTTGGGTTAAAATTTCCAATGGACCACGATGATAAAATGTTGGGTTCAAGTCCCATCGAATTATAGCCTAAGACGTCTTTATATGGATAAGATATTGAGTTTGAATCTCAATACAGCATATTGATAATATTATGAAGGTTAAGGCAAAATAATGAGTGTTAGGTGAAATGTCATAAAACATATCCCATTGATATGCTCTATTTCATGAAGTGAATATAGTAGCAACATATGATGAATCTGAAGGCAAAATAATGGGTGTTGTAAAAGTCACGAGACATGTCCCATTGAACATGCTCCATTCTCTTAAGTGAATGTGGTAGCAGTGCATAATATGTCGGAAAGAAGATAAGTGATCGAATACACAAATATAATCTTGAAAGGACAATATGATAATAATCATCAAAAGTGGTAATATTTTCACATGCTTATTATGACTATAAGATATGTTAGAGAAAAATTCTCTACAATATATGTATGCCTAGATTTGCTCATGAAGTAGCAATATCATGAAAGAGGTTATAAGCTATCATAATTTGATAGGCTTAAGCCATGATTATATTTCATTCCTGGGGAATGAGAAGCTTATTAATGCAAGCGTGCACTTGATTGTGATGGTATCATAAGACACCTTCGAAAGAGGCTGAATAATTGAGAAGAGTTATTTTGAAATTTACTTCTAAAGTAGTAAATCTGAAATTCATTCATGTAATAGTAAATCTGAAATTTACTAAAATAAAGGTACATGTCATGGTAAACTTAGAGTTTGTTAGAATAAAAGTTCATAAATCGATATGAATGATTACATTCTGAAGATGTGTTTGTTCTCATGATAAGTTGTGTTGACCAACTAATATTGGGATTGGATCCCTTAAATCTGAAAATTATAAAAGGTGAATAAGGACCCGTTCACCTGTCTTTGGTCTATTAAGATGCATCGATATAAGATGATCACATGTACATTCATTGTCAACCTGTATTTTGACATTCATAAAGTAATCTGCTCAATAAAATTGAGTTAAGAACATAACTTTCAGACTGTGTAATCAAGACAATTCATCTTGATAATGATGGTTTGGCATTGAATGCCTTCGATAAATATCTAAACAATTGCTGATGTAGACAAAACTTGATGTGTTGGTCTGAAATATGATATGTTCATACAATATCACTTGTATGCATTAGACCAATAAATTATGATTATTTCTTCTCTCTCAATTGGTTCAAGGTCAGGAACCAACTATTCCATCTAATAGTTGATATACGGTATACAAGCAATAAATATAGCATGATGCACCAAGATGTATTCCTCAAAGAAGATGGAGAGATGAATGTTAGTTTTCCTAATATAAGGGGGAGATTATAAGCAGCTATGAAATATGTTAGGAATTATCACCAGATCCTCATTCAAAAGATAATTCAAGTAAAATGCCGAATGCATCTTATATTTAAGCTGCAAGTGCTCCTATTTTGTGTTCCTTAAAGGACATAGTCTATGCATGCGTGAAGCATAGTATATCAATCGGTTCCAAATAAAATGATCCTTGAAAAGGACAAGGAGCAAATAATCATAATAAGAAGGCAATGTGCTCTTAAAGAGCTTGCAACATAACACTTCATGAAACCTTATGAGAGGTTCAGGTACTTGAAAATAATGAAGTGATGAGATCTTAAAATGTTATATCACATTGCGAACCAATACAAAATGAGAAATCGTTGACAATATCTTTGATACAATATTGGCGCAATATTTTAAAAGATCACGAGGATCTGTATTCTATATTTATTTAAGCATGCTGACGTAGAAATATTTATCAAGTGACATGAAAGGATGCATCTTGGTAAGCATAACACTTATTTTATTTGCAGTCCAGACACTTGAAGATGTCACACATGAAATGTTGAACATTGTCACTTGACAAAATTTACATGATACGTGTTTAAGGATTCAAAATATTTGAAGCATATAAAAGTTTCTGAAAAACTTATTTATAATCCTTATATCGCGTAATTTATTGAAACTCTTAGAGATTTTTCAACTCAATATATTATTTGCTGACATGAGAAATATACCGAATTGAATTGGTTATGAAGTGCCATATCTTAGTGCAATTGTTGCACTCATGTATCTTGCAAATACTATAAGGCTTGATATAGCCTTTTCAATTAATTTGTTAGCAAGATTGCAGTCCCGATCTTATTGGTCATGTTGTTGACCCATATAAATCTCGGTCTCAAACATGCAATGTGTTCACATATGGGGATACTGTCATATTTGGAGATATACAAAGCATTCTATCTAGCCACTTCATCGAACCATGCTGAGATAATAGCTATACATGAAGCTAGCTGAGAGTGTGTGTGGTTGAGGTCCACGATACATCTCATTTGCGAAAAAAGTAGTTTGAAATGTGACAAAATACAAATAACTTTTTATGAAGATAATACAACGTGCATAGCACAACTTAATGGAGGAATCATAAGAGGAGATAGAATGAAGCATGTTTCGTCAAAGATTTTCTATACACATGATCTCCAAAAGAATGGTGATATTAACATGCAATAGATTCGTTCAAGTGACAATGTAGCTGATTTATTCACCAAGTCTCCTTTAACTACAACTTTCAAGAAGAAGGTGCACAAGATTGAGATGGAAAGGTTTAAGGATGTTCTCATTAGGGGGAGTTAATACACACTGTACTCTTTTTTCCTTATGAGGTTTTGTCCCAATGCATTTTTTTGTAAGTTTTTTGATGAGGCAGCCTATATGCTATTGTTAGAGATGTGCATTCTTTTTTCTTCACTAGATTTTTTTCACTGGGCTTTGTCTAGTAAGGTTTTTACGAGACGCGGTATCTATCAATTAGACATTCATGGGGGAGTGTTATAAATATAGTACTATCTATAGTGAATGTCTACTTTACCATACATAATGAATGTTTACTTTACCATATATAGTGTATATCTATTTATGAAAAAGTTACAAACCTCAATGTTAGTTTTCCCCTATAAATAAAGGGGTTTCCTTTATTGTAATTAACCCTATCAAAAGAAACCTGTCAAGAGAAATAATAATCACTCTCTGTTCTCTCTTCACTCTTCATTCTTCTTCTTCTTATTTGCTTTATATTTCATAACAAAGAGTTTATTTTATCAAATTAGTTTTATTAATTCTATTTTAAAAATATAAATTTGAATATATACACTATTTATTTAGACATTTAGGTGTCGTTTTATTATTGCATAAGGAGTAACTTAATACATGAATAACTTGGTTATTCATGTATCAATTTTGTACATTGTTTGGTAAGCATGGGATGAAAGCTATTCATGTATTAATTTTATATCATGTTTGGTTGGTTGGTTTCCAATGTTGTATAAAAATAATTCATATATTAATTTGATATGGTGTTTAGCTGTGTTTTTATAATTCTACATAATTCATACTTACATAGCTTATGGGAAAATCTATGCATAATTTTACGTGGGATAAAAGATGGAATAAATTATTTGGATATTAGTTATATATGAATTAAAATAATAAATTACACATGTACCCCTATCAATTCACTTTTAGAATTTTTTAAATTTTGTATATTTGTTTAATTAAAATGGTTATATTTGTATTGAGATTTTTTTTTTCTTTGGAAACTCCAGAAAAATTCGCAGCCGCTACAACCTCTGCCACATCTTCTGCCCTTCGGGTGAGCACTTTGTGGTGAGCACTTTGTGCGCACTGGGTAAACCCCTCATTGTACAATCACTCGTAAACCACACAGAAGATGTAAACCGCACTAGATAAACCCCATGCGTTGAGCTAGATTGAGGAGACATTAGGGGGATCAATATCGCGACCTCTACTTTGAAAGTCACCCCTCAAACCAACTCAACCACACCCGAAGATGCTTGTATTGAGAAGTTAGCAATATAAGTGTGTGATTTTTTCAAAACGAACCACCGACAGTAGCGCACTGCCAGTTTTCTCTTTGGGTTTTATTCTTCTGTTTTTCTTTTTTTTTTTTCTAAATTCAACTATACATTATAATTTTATACTATTTGTTTACCTATTTATTTATAAATACTATATATTAATTCATAACAAATCAAATATTCAATAATCATATATTGTAATCTCTGCATAATTAAACTCTACACAAATAATACCTACATAACTAAATTCTACATAAATAATATCTACATAACTAATATCTGCATAATTCTAATCAGTAACAAAACGGTCCCTTAATGATAAGGGTAGTATTAAAAAAATATAATAATATTCTCTTGATTTTATAAAAAGAACAAGTAAATTGAAATAAGTATTTTTAAAAGAAGGATCAATTATTTCGAAACAAAAAATTAGACCAAAGCAAAATGTCCAAAATAGCTCGTCCAGAAAACGTTCAAAAAATGTGATTAGACATTATTAACCCTTATTCATCATAAGTGTAATTAGGCGGCAAACATTCCCTTCAAAATCACTTTTCCATTCAAATCGATTTTACTCTTTTCTTTTTTTTTTTAATTAATTTAATCATTGATTATAGAGAGAATCTTAGTTATTCGTGATCATGCATCAACAATTAATTTCTTCTTCATGGTGCAATCAACTTCTAATTTTATTACTTACTGCAATCAATTTTAATATTTTTTATTCCTTCTTCACCTTTGTTAACAAGGGTTCTTTTTTTTTTCTGTTGTCTTCTCAATTAGCAATTCTTTGCGAAGATGGATGCAAAACATGTTCTAATTCGTCAAGAAAAAACCGTGATATAAAGGAACCACAAGATTTAATAAACACAATGTTTGAGTTATTTGGACAAATATCCATTGACAATGATAGTTTTCCCAATAAAGTAAAAGTTGCGGGGGAAGAAAATATTGTTGAGGATCATCCTGAATTCTCGTATGATCCTAAAGAAGACCCCGTTGCAGATATGTGATTTTCTAGTTTGGAAGATCTTTTATGCTTTTTATAAAAAAATATGTTGGACATGTGGGTTTTAGCATAATTAGAAGATCAATCACGATTTTTTCTTTTATAGAAAAAGTTCGTCATGTATGTTCTATATACTTGTGATAAAGGTGGTTCAACTAAAACTTATAAGATGGCTACGAGGTCATCATGCCCTGCGAGAATAAATGATTCAACTGAACTCGATGGAACTTGGCGTATAAACAGAGTCATACTAGAACACTCAAACGAGTTGGATCCCACTACATCTACATTCATGGATGGTTATAGGAGTGTGTCCAGTAGTTTACAGAGGTTGTTGCTAGTGGCAGATCCGATTTCTCAAGTCATGATGACACTTACTATAAGTATATAACCCACCAGTAGGTAAGTCAATCCATAGTCCAGAATAACTAGTATAAGATAAATAAGAAAAGGGAAAGCAAAACTAAATAACAAAGAGAAAGAAAACAAGAAAAAGATAAATATATTCCCAAAACCCGGTGAATTCAGTACAAGAGCTTCTAATACAACGGAAATACAAGTAAAGTACAAAATAAATATGTATACAAAGATGTCTCTGAATACAAAATAGAGACCAATCTAACAATAAAAGGGAGACGGCAACACTCCAAACGTTAGGAGCTCACCTCAAATCTCTAATCCATAGTTGCTCTGCACGTTGCACACATTAACAACGAGAACTCGTACTATGATCTGCAGGTTGTAGAAGTATAATATGAATACCAAACACTTTGTACTTAGTACCCATCAGTCGACTGAGCTCTAAAGATAATACAAGCATAAGTAAGACATAGAGCAGGAATATAAACTACATGCGACTATCCAAAAAAACTAAACGTAATAATGCTATGGAGGCAATAAAGATAGACTATCCTATCCAAACAGTATTCAGGAACTAAAGTACGATATCGTATCTCACTAGCCAATATACAAATGAAGAGTGAAAGAACGATATATAGTAGTAATACAATGACCAAAGATAAAAATACAATATGAATAGATACGGAAATAGAGGAAAATATGATACTAAACTCAAATATATATACATACATACATAGATATACATACATACATATATATATACATACATACATATATACATACATATATATATATATATACATACATACATACATATATACATACATACATATATATATATATATATATATATATATATATATATATATATATTAGTTTAGGCGTACGCGCCTTGCGCGTGTACCTCACTTTAATAAGTTCAAACATTACATTAAATAGGATATTTGTTTAAATAATAAAGATGAATATAGTAATTAAATTTAATATCTTTTGAGTATGTAAGGATGGAGAATTTATTTATTAAACCTAATCTTTACCAAAAATATTTTTAAAATTCGATCGACATTCATCTACCACCTTAAGACATCAAAATAATACAAATAAATCAAATTTACACACATAAAGTTTCTCAAAGTTGTCTGACACTCATCTACCATCTGTAAATAATAATAAAATAATATGATAATAGAGATATCAAAGTAATACAATCAAACCTACATAAAAAAAATTCTCAAAGACGACTAACATTTATCTATCACCTGTAAACTGCAACAAAATAATATGATAAAAGTGATATAAAAAAAATACAATTAAACTTAAATTTTACACACAAAAATTTCTCAAACCCGATTGAGATTCATCAACGAATTGTAAACTACCACAAAATAATAAACTAATAGAGATATTATGATAATACAATTAAACCTAACTTTACCTAAAAAAAATTTTCAAAGCCGACACACATTCATCTAGCATCTGTAAATTAAAATAAAACAATAAGATAATAAAGATATCAAAACAATACAATTAAAACTAACCTTTACACAAGAAATTCTTCAACGCCAACTAACATTCATCTACCACCTGTAAACTATAAAAAAAAATTATAATAGTGATCACAAAGCTTCGATTTTGATCCAACTAATTCTTGTCTGGGAAATTTTTTTGACAAATAATAAAGATATTTATATATACACACACACACGTTGAATTCTATATATTATGCTGGCAAAAACAGTGAAGAAGTTGAGGGTTAGAAAATCAAGCATCCATCAATCTAAACATGCAATTGAATCAAGTTAGATAAGCATCAATGATATTCTTCTAATAGGCAAACCGGCTTGTTCTCTAGTTTAACGTACATCTCAATATTTATAGAAGTATTTCATTAATAGAGTCTTATTTTAGGAGTATTTTTCTAATTAAACAGTAGAAAGAAAAATATTAATTAATTCTTCTACCCTATATTTTAGAAAGTCTAGTAGAAAGAAAAATATTAATTAATTAACTCTCCTACCATATATTTTAGGAATGCATATATTTTAGTAAGTCTAGTTAGTAT
Organism: Capsicum baccatum var. pendulum; assembly: GCA_030864225.1. Classification (NCBI taxonomy): domain Eukaryota; kingdom Viridiplantae; phylum Streptophyta; class Magnoliopsida; order Solanales; family Solanaceae; genus Capsicum; species Capsicum baccatum. The sequence continues at coordinate 44,924,699 of CM061560.1, forward strand.
AATAAAAATAAATAATAAATTTTAAAAATAGTGAAAAGACGGTAAAAAAAGTTAATTTGAAAAGAATTTAATTGTGGAAAAATATAGGGTGTTTGTGGGTTGAAAGAAACCAAGTAGGAACCAAATAAGATTAACTAAAAAAAGGGGTGTTTTAATCAAGTATGGTAGGGAAAAAACCGTATGTTTTACAATTAGTTAGGGGAAAAAAGTATAAAAAATGGAGGAAAAATTAAATTTGGAAAAATCTAATTATAGGGAAATTTACGGTGTAGGAAATTTTTTTTGTATGTTTTACAATTAATTAGGGGAAAAACATATAAAAAATGGGAGAAAAGCTAAATTTGGAAAAAGTTAATTATAGGGAAATTTAGGGTGTTTTTTAGGTGAAAGAAACTAGGTACAAATCAAACTAAATTTGGAAAGAATTTAATTGTAGGGAAAAGGGTAAAAGATGATTTTGTCTAAAGCGGACTCTTTTAATGAAGGGCAAAAAGTTCAATTCACTTTTCTAAAGGTCTTTACACTTTTAATATATATATGTGTATATATATATATATATATGTATGTATGTATATGTCTATACATATACATATACATATACATATACATATACATATACATATACATATACATATACATGAGGGAGTCAACCCAACATCTTGAGGAATCCTAACTAAGTAGAAAATCTAATACTAGCATAATCAAGCCTCTAACTAAATTGTGAATAATCACGAGGTAACCTATCAGGAATAGAGAAAAATTATAGGGAATAAAAAAAACTGACAATCTCGGATGACAGTTCATAATCATCCTTCCACAAAATCACTTTAAACCAACAATAAATTAACTGGCTAGTCCAGAAAAAACAATACTTAACTAGGCCTCTATAAGATTGAAATATTCAAGCAAACAATCAATAAACAATAATCATAGCTTATACTTATACAACCCCTCATAAGACTGATAAGTATAACCTCAATCAAACATACTGGTGATAGGCAATGTAAGTGAATAAATGAATGCCTATAAACCTACAACAAATCTTATCCAATTCAAGTGGCAAATGTACCAAGTATATACACCTCCTCCAGCTCAGTATCTTGCAACGGTAGGACCTATCATGACTATCCTTCTCCGGCACTGTGGCTCATGGACGAAGGGACCCATAGGGGACTCATAATATTCATATACACTGGCTTGTACCGAACCAGGACTTTCAGTATCCATCATAATCAATAAACTACATCCAGTATATAATAAGTGCAAGGATTCAAATTGTGACTAAAAGAGCGTGAATCTATAAATTCATTGCTCGAGGTTAAGTTCGGGACTAAATAATCATAATAGCTTAGAAAGAGTCAAAATCTCTCTCGATCAAGGTAAGAAGTAGTGATGAAAGAATGGATTAATATTGAACCGAAGTCAATTTCGATCGAATTTTTAAAATAGCACATTTAGTTCTAAAAGCTCATAAATTATTAAGTACGGTGGTATTATTTCCATTATATAAGAATTCTATTTTTAAAGTGAAAAGTGAAAATAAATTTCTTTCTAAAAAATCAAAGTAAAATCAAGGGTTTAGTTGGAATCGTACCACTAAGTGAGCACGAATGCACCTAAAAGTAAACCCCTCACGAACAACAAACAATATCAAATATCACAAATCAACCATAATAGAATATAAGCCTCTATACGGGACATAACAGTAAAACTAATCTCGAAATATAAACCTCATAGTTATATTTCTCGGCCCGTAGCATGATTTACTTATTTATTAACTACCCAACTCAATCTGAAAGAAGTTAAGCCATACCTACCTCAAAATAGTAAAATCTCGATATAAAGTACTTCAACATGGAGACTCCCCCTCATGAACGATCTCAAAACCAACAATAATTTTCAAATATAACATCGATGTTTTAAAAGAGAGCTAAGGATATTCATATTACCCATATTTGGGCCGAGTCTAAAATGGGTTCAAAAAACAAGTTTGAATACGAAAGGAGTAAAATTGGAATTTTATATTAAGAACACATTTTCCAAGGTTAAAGGAGTCTACATGAGAAAACCCATAAGAAATGGGTTAAAATCAAGTTCCAAATCAAGGAAACCCCTTTTCAAACTTTACCAGTAAAAACTCCATTTTTTTAATTTTGAAATCCTGATTTAAAGTTGTTTTTGAGGATATAATCAATGAAAATAATGGAATATGGTTTTGGATCTTATACAAGCTCAAATGGTGAAGAAATCCTAAGAATTGCCCAAACCCGAAGCTCAAAAGACCAACAATGAAGGAAAATGAGAAAAAGAGACATATATTATCCAGCGCAGGATGCTTAAGCAATCAAGTAACTACTTAAGCAGTCATTTCTTAAGCGATGGATGACTGCTAAAGAGGTCAGGTCCGTTGAAGCGGTCCCCTTTCGCTAAAGCGATACTTACTAAGGTGATCAAATTCCTACTTTAGTGGTAGGTGAATTCTAAGTTGCCCAATAAAGTGGTGCATTGCTGCTTAAAATGCCATAGCTAAAGTGGTACTTGGGTTGCTAAATCGGCTGCATCAACATCTTGGCAAAAATGTCAAGTTCACGATCACACCTTCGAGATTTATTTGGAATCTTGTGAATGAAAATGAACTATGCTACTAGACAATTTTGATGTTCCAGACTCAATGGGGACATCAAATTTTTGAAACAAAGATTGTTTTCCAAAAATTAAACTCCAGACTCCCTTTTCATTATTTTTATACCATAGATCAAAATGAGATATAAAACTCTGAAACCAAATGAATCCCACTACTAACTCAAATTTGACATTCTGAATCTACTAGCATAGTCTATTTTATCATCTAACACTTAGAACAAAGAATGTTCATTGAAGTCAACTATATGACTTCTTAAGCTTCAGAAACCGCAAACTCATACAATTTATTGACAATTACATCGAGAATCATGCCAACCATTCTCTATCACATTGATAATTGTGCCAACAATTCTCAAACCTCAAAATTTATTGAAACTACAAAGAAGGGCAAAATGATCAAAAAATATAAAAATGGGAAATTCACAAATTTAGATCATTACAGCATCCATCACTAAAAAATCTAGTTCTTCCTCAAATTAAAGGTAAGAAAAATACCTAATTTGGTAAAGAGTTGAGGGTCTACTACGCATGTCAGACTTAACCTCCCGCGTAGCCTCCTCAATAGGATTGTGTTTCCACTGGACCTTAGCCACAATAATATCTGTTGAACGCAATTAACTCACATCCCTGGCTAAAATAGACACTGAATTTTCAATAAAGGTCAACCTCTCATCCAACTAACCGAGTCCCAACAAAGCACATGATGCTCATCCAAAATATAACATCAAAGTATAGATATATGAAAAATTGGACGAATGGGTGAAAAGTCTGGAGGTAATTCCAAATCATATGCAACCTTTCCAATTGTTCGAAGAATCTCAAAAGGTCCAATATACCTGGGGATAAGCTTTCCCCTCTTCCCAAACCTTATCACGCCCTTCATTGGCTATATATAAAGGAATATTCTATTACCAACCCCAAATTTCAAGGCATAAAGTCTGCATTCTGCATAACTCTTTTGCCTACTCTATATTGCCCAAAGCTTACCTCGAATCACCCAAAGTCTAGCCAAGGCTCACAAAGAAATTTAGTACCACCTAATCTAACCTATGAGTCTAAGAAAAACAATAGGAGATCGACAACGCCTCAAAATGAGCTGTCTCAATACTCAAATGGTCGCTATTATTATAAGTGAACTCTGCCAAAGGTCAAATACTGCTCCCACTGACCCCCAAAATCCATAACATATGTACTGAGCATATCTTCCAAAACTTGAATAGTCCACTCTAACTGACTATTATTTTGGGATGAAAATTTGTGCTAAGATCAACCCGAGTATCCAACACCTCCTAAAAATTTTGCCAAAAGCTAGAAGTGAACACTAGGCCTTTATCTAAAATAGTAACATAGGTACCCCATGAATATGAAATATCTCATCAACATAGATACGGGCCAACCACTCAATATTGAAGGAAATATTAATAGGGATGAAATAGGCTAATTTAGTCAACTGATCCATGATGATGCAAGTATTGTCAGAACCATGAGAAATAGGAGAAAATCAATCATGAATTCTACAGTGATTCGCTCCCACATTCATTTAGGAATGGGTAATATCTAAAGTAAACTACCCAATCTCTGATGCTTGTCCCTTGCCTATTGACAACACAATCAACGAGCGACAAAATTTATCGCATCCTTCTTCATACTACCCCACTACTAAAGCTGCTTCAAATCATGATACATTTTGGTCGGACCTAGATGGATAAAATATCTAGAGTAATGAGCCTCTGTTGAAATTAATATCACCCAATATCCGACTCTCAACACAGAAACTCAGCCACCAATCCTTAATACACTGTTAGAATATAGAAGGGCTTCCTTATCCTTGCCATTCCACATCTTATCCCGAATTAACCTCAAGCTATTATCATCAAATTGGTGAGCTCGAATCTACTCCATCTAGAAAGATCTAGCATCAACAAAGGCTAAACATGCTCGGGTGTTAAAATATCAAGCCTAACCATCTGGTTAACTAATTGAATCTCCAAGGATAAAGTTCATTCCTTGGTCGAGAGATAATCTAAACTCTTTATACTAGTCGACTTTCAACTAAAATCATCTGCAACCATATTAACCTTTTGTAAAGGGTACAAAATAGTAAGGCCATAACCCTTAAGAAACTCAAGCTAACGTCGCTGCCTCATATTAAGATCTCACTGTTTGAAGAAGTATTAAAGGGTATGATGGCTTGAGAACATCTCACAAGGCATTCTAAACATGTAATGGTGTCAAAACATCAGCACAAACACTATGAATACCAACTCTATATATGGGTAAGGTAATTTCGGTTATGTGACTTCCACTAACGAGAGGTATAAATGATCATCTTATCCTCCTGCATCAATAATGCACCCAAATCAACACCAGAAGCATCATAAAACATGATAAAAGCCATACCCTGCTTACGTAAAGTCAAGATAGGAGCCAAAGTCAGCAACTTCTTGAGCTTTTAAAACCTTTTCTCACACACATTTGACCTTTAAAACCACCTTTTTCTGAGTTAACTTGGTCAAAGAAGCTACAATAGATGAGAAACCCTTTATAAAATGCTAATAATAACCTGCCAAACTAATGAGACTCTGAATCTCGATAGTAGAAGTAGGTCTATCCCTATCACGAATCACTACAATCCTGGCTGGATTAACCACAATACCATCATTAGTCACCACATGACCCAAAAAAGAAATAGTTACCAACCAAAACCCACAGTTAGAAAACTTAGCATATAACTTCTTATCACACAACCTCTGAAACACAATCCTCAAATGCTTCACATAGTCGAACTTACTCTTTGAATAAACCAAGAAAATATCTATAAATACAATAAAAAAGAGTTGAGATACAGTCAAAATACTTGGTTCACCAACTCCATGAATGCTTCAAGGGCATGTGTCAATCCAAAAGACATGACCAAGAAACTCATAATAACCATATCAAGCCTGAAAAGCTATCTTTGAAATATCCGAAGCTCTAATCTTCAACAGATGGTACTTAAACCTCAAAGTAATCTTAGAAAACATTAAAGTACCCTGAAGGACACTCACTGAAGAATACCTTTAAATGAGGATGACAAACATCCTTTCATCATCTCCCTAAAATGTATCGATCAGGAACTAACTACATGTATATAGGGGCTATTACCTTTATTATATGACAATAAATAATGCAACGTGACTTAAGAAATATACATTTGCATCTTAGATATTCATCTTGGGAATGATATTCAACCATGAATAGAAATTCATTCCCATAAAAGTTACTCTGAATCAATCCATCTACAGTACTTTATTTTTACTACAAGCCCCGAATCACTATCTAATGTGACAACCAAATTACAATGCACAAATTAACCAATTTTCCCTTTAAAAATCATAAATAAGTTTTGGTTCGTCACATCATTCATTTATTATTCCTAGTGGAAATGGGTTTCATAATGAGATTCGGTGTACTTAGACTTGTGCTCTGCCATCAACTCCTTCTCATATTTATCCTGAAGAGCAACCTCATACTACTTCCCTAATCTTTTTAAAGTGCTTATAACATTGACAAAATTGTCAAAATAAGAATGCATTGGTTTACTCATTTGAGTTGATTTTATGCCAACCCAAATAAAATAACTAAAGTACATAAGAACCCAATTATGTCTCTCATGGTACATTATTACCAATCAACCATTGTTCTTTATTTTATACCTTATTATGAAATTTTCTTTTTTGATTCTAATTCATCCATTGTTAAAGTGTTCAACATAGTGGACCCAAAGTCATTCTTAGATTCATCGTAATAGTATCAAAAGCCCTTTAGTTTCATTGAATTTTTTGCAAAGATATGCCATATGCACAAATAATGCACAATACCAGGAATCACTTTACTTATTGCTTTTCTTATAATTTTACACTTATCCATCAACAAACATGTAGGGGGAACACCGCCCACACCATCTATAAACATGGTGAAAATCTAATGAAACATTTCTATTATCTCATGTAAGATCAGAAAACAACCAAAAAGAATGGATTGACAGTGATAGTTGGCATTAATGAATAAAGTAAATGGCATACCCCTTTTGTTGATGGGATACACAGTATCAAAGCTAATAACATTATGAAATTTCCAGTAAGACACTTTGGATTGAGGGTGAATCCATAAAATATTATTCAATCAACCAAGACCATCTAGGTCAAAGGCATAAAATAAATCTCTGTCCTTGAGTTGCATTTGAATAAGATTTTTTTGATTGATTCAACATCTCTTCCATTTATCATTAACCTTCTTATGATGATTTTTTGGACTAACTAAACATCCCTTTCATCCATCCTTAACCTCCTTATGTTGTGGATATGATTTATACAATCATTAAACAACCCAACTTCTATGGTCCCCTTCTAGAGCTTGGTGTGCTCGAATATTCTTAGATATTCTGAAACAAACTTTGTCATGGGCTTCTAGATGTAATGATCCTTTAGATTATTTTCTTAATTTTCATGCATTTTTATGTTTTGAGCCTTTCCATCGTGGATATAGATTATTAGTGACTTATCAGAAAGATCGGTGCACTTATCAAATAGTTTGTCTGGATTTTAGGCTCAATTCACTATTTTGTAGCTTTCTCTTTAAAAAATTGGTCTCAGACCAAAACTCCTTGTAAATAGCCCCAAATGAGAATCCAATAGTGCCATCAGTTTTGAAATATTGATTTTAGGTGAGGGGACTCGTCATTTAGGTCCCGAGGCTTCGAACTCATTTTGAGCTATTGGGTAGAGTTTTGTTTAAATAGAACTAGGTGTGGGACACATATTTAATCAAAATAATCTTGGTTGAATGTTTTGATAGTTCTATTGGGTCCAAAATGTTGAATTAGTATAGTAGCATAGTTTGTTTGTATTGCATGGGGTTATGAACAAGTCCAAAAACCCTGATTGAAGTCTGTGAAGACATGGTGAAATTGATCATATACAACATCTGGTGCAACCAAGATTATGCCGTCGTGTCTGCAAGGTTATGGCTGCATTTGATGGTCAAGGATGTTGGCCTCCATGTTTGCAAGCTAGCCGTCATATTTACAAAGGGTAAGCTGACTCAATTGACATAACTTTACTCTCAGCATTCATGATCGACCAACCACATTTGTGAAGTATCTTTTTAATTTGTCTCGCATTCGCGATAGGGGTCTCATATTCTTGAAAGACCCCTAGCAGCCCTTTTATATCTCTCTCTTTCTCTATCCTAAGCCTATTTTTTCCATTAACTATCTCAAGAGCTCAAGAAATCTTCGGTAATCATAAATTGGAGTTGGGGTAAGTAGAGGACATATAGGTAAGCATTCCCCATTAATTTCCATGTAAGTTTTTTTGCATAAATTATTGTTGAATTCTTATTTTGTCTCCTATTTTGGCCATCTCTCAGGGATGATTTGAGCCACAATTTGTAGTCTATTTGTGATCAAATTTTGAGCATACATTACTAGTCCTTTGAAGGACCTTATAATGTATCTAATTTTAGAAATTATGGGCTCGACATTCCCATTATTGACTTGATTTTGGGTAAGAGTTTTATAAAGCATTATAGGTATCATTTTACTCCTATTAACCTACAAATTAATATTTAGATAGTGCAACATCATTTTCAAAATTATGGATCAAAGGCAAGCAATTTGTGGATGATTCAAGAATGTAGTTCATCATCAAGGTAGGCTTCGGTGTACTTTCCTCTGCAAGATTGCTTATTGTATATACTGCACACTAGATAGAGAATATAGGATAGGATTATAACTAGTATCATGAATTAGCCTATTTAGGAAATTTAGGATAGAAATATGACCCAAACCTTAGCATAGGATATTTTTATGGCCTTAGAATCCTATTACACTTGATTATAGACATGATTAACCTTAGATTGATGTTAACGATCCTTTCATATAATACCTACCATTTCATTTAGTGAATTGGATGGTATTTTCCCAATTATATCTTTTAGTTATTTTATGCCCTTAATTACAGTAATTTCTTGAGTTATGTGGATTTATGATATTAGTTATGTATTAATGGTCCCAAGACAGTGGCTACAATACCTATTGGATGCCAGGTGAGTATTCTATCCTTGTAAAGGACATGATTTTAGTGTATAGGTACTTAAGTGCTAATGGTTGTATTGTTTATATATTGATGATGATATGCATACTTTTAGATGAATTCATGCTCATTTAGTGTACGATTCCAACTAAATCTTTTATTTTACTACTATTTCTAAAAAGAAATTTATTCCCAATTTTTGCTTTAAAAATAAATTTCTTCTATAATATGAATCACACCGCCTTATTTAATAAATTATGAGTGTTTAGAACTAAATGTGCTATTTTAGAAATTAGACCAGGATTTTTTTGATCCAATATTAATCCATTCTTTCACCACTACTATTTACTTCAGTCTAGAGAGATTTCGACTCTTTTTAAGGTGTTATGATGATTTAGTCTCAAACTTGACCTCGAGAAATGAATTTACAAATTTACACTTATTTAATCATAGTTTGAGTCCTTGCACTTATTATATATATATATATATATATATATATATATATATATATATATATATATATATATATATATATATATATATATATATATATATATATATATATATATATATATATATATATATATATATATATGCACACACACACGTATAACTTGATCCCCCTATGAGCCCCTTTGACCATGGGTCACAATGCCAAAGAAGGATGAATGCTATAGGTCCAACCTTTGCGAGCTACTTAGATAGAGGAGGTGTATACACTTGGTACATTTGAAACCTCAATTGAACATAGTTTACAATTTGTTTATGAGAATTCATTCATTCACATACATTGCCTATCACCAGTATGATTGATTAGTGCTTATATCTATTGGATATTGGGGGTTATATAGGTATAAGATATGATTGATATTTGTTGAGTATTTGCTTTAACCTTTCGGTCTTATAATGGCTTAATTAGGCACTATTTGTCTGGACTAGCCGATTACTTTATTACTGGTTTATAGTTAGTTTATAAAAGAATGGTTATGGACTGGCACCCAAGATTGTTGGTACAATTTTTATTCCTTATCTTTCTCTATTACTGGTAAGTTACATTATTGATAGATTATCTCATAATTAGTCACACTTTATAAGCGGATTAACTATGATAGTTTTAGCTTTCCTACTTAGGATTCCTCGAGATATTAGGTTGGCTCCCTTAAGTTGTTACCTTTGGGTTTATCTCTATATACATATATATACGGTATTAACATATTATACCCCCTCTTTCCTTATCTATTCATATTATATATGTACCCTTGGCCTTGTATTACTACTATGTATCCTTATTTTATTCTTTATTTGTATATTTACTTGTGATTTATAGTATCATACTTTAGTTCCTAAATGCTGCTAGGATACGATAGTTTATCCTTAGTTCCTTCTTAGCATCATTACCTTTAGTTTCTTGGATAATTTCTTGTAGTTCATATTCATATATTATATGTTATTTATGCTTTCATTATCTTTGGAGCTTAGTCAGCCGATGGCTACTGAGTATCATATATTTCATATTTATTTTACACTTTCATAGCCTACAAATAATAGTACAAGTTCTCTCCATTAACGTGTGCATCATGTAGAGCAGCCATGGATCGAAGATTTGGAGTGAACTCATGATGTTTGGAGTATTCCCATTCTTCATCTTATCATTAGACTAATTTCTATTTTCTATTCAGGGACACACATAAACACACACACATATAAATATATATATTGTATTTTAGTTGTGCTCCTATTGTATTAGAAACTCTTGTACTGACTGTTGGGAATATATTTATTAGAAACTCTTGCACTGACTTTTGGGAATATATTTACCTTCTTCTTGATTTTTTTCTCTTTGTTATTTAGTTTTGCTTTTTCCTTTCTTATTAGTTCGTTACTAGCTATTATGGACTATGGGTTGGTTACTAACTAGTGGATTATTGTAGGTGCCATCATGACCTTAGAAATCAAGTCATGAAAAATTGGAATTAGAGCCAAGGTTTATCGATGTGTTGGTACAAGAGCTAAATTTCTAGTAGAGTCATGTAAACCAGTACAGAGACATTTGTATCCTATCTTTGAGAGGCTATAGGGCATTCTTATAAAACTTTATTCTTGAGTCCTATTGTGGTGTCTGTATATCTATGAATCTTTTATTCTTTCTTTAAATCCATTCTTTCCTAGATGGATGATATGGGGTTATCGATAGATGTTGATAGTACTTTCATATTTTTTCTAGAGTTTTAGCTCAGCGTTGGACTAGGGAGTTAGAGACTAATTCCAAGACCTTCACATCAACCAAAGAGTTTAGAATCAACCCAGGCTCTGATAGAATTGTGACTGCCTCAGTTTTACAGGATCTAGTGTTAGGGATTCTTAGTATTTTAGTGGATACCTCCCAGCCAAAGATGATGTTTGGTACATTGAGTGGTTCTCCGACAAGAGTTCGGTTTGTTGTTGCTCACCATACCTATTTGTCAATTTTAGAATATTAGACAGGGTTTCTGGAGTAGTCCAGACGTACTCTGGTACTTTATCCTTTGAGCATGAGATGGTGCATGGATTTATCAAAGGGTTAACTTTGTCACCCCGTTTCACGTTGGAGTATTTGATAGAAACTGGGTCTTCTTTTCTCTAGGTTGTTGATTATGCAAAGGATATAGAAAAGGTGTGTATTGATACATATAGAGATGGCAGTAAGAGGCATCATCATTACAGTGTTATTGGTATTTCATCCAGGAGTAGGGATCCTCCCAGTAGAGATTATCACCACTTACTTCCTATCAGTTCTATATAGTAAGCATTTCAGCTTATAGGTGGATCTCAAATCAGTTATGGTAGCCACAGTTGGCAGTGTTCTTGTTAGGTATTATGGGGTATTCAGTCTAGGTCTTCAAGTTGTGGCGGCCATTCCGGATCAGTAGGCACAATGCATCAAATAGTCCAAGTAGATTTTTTGGACTATAGAGAGTTCGATAATTGGATTAGGGAATTACCTAGGCGTGTATTGGTTGTTCAAATAGGTCCAACATATGTTTATCGCTAGCCTAGAGCTCCTAAGGTATGTTACTATTCCAGGGATGAGGATCACTTTAGTAGAAAGTGTCTCACACATCAGTTGGTCAGCCATTTGGGGATAGTGCAGCAAATTAGCGCTTAAAGGGTTTGTTTTAACTGCAGTAAGACCGGTTGCTAGTCAAGAGAGTATCTTCAGTGTGGGATTATTAGTCATTCAACTCATCCAAATCTGTCTTATATTGTTGGGCATCTTTAGTTAGAGGTACTATAATTAATTTATCAATTAGTGATTAGACGCTCAATCTGAGTTTGGACACGCTATGATTTGTACTCCTTCAGGTACATCAGGACTATGAATTCATATTTTCTATTGTGATATATTTGTTTTTTATTTTTTACTTTTTGTTGTATTTAAGATGAGCTGGGGTTTTCATACCCATTGGTGATTTTTTGCCTTGATGTTTCTCTATTAGTTGATGTAGCCTTTATCTAGATCTTTGTACATATTGACTACCCTCATAGATGATTTTTTTAGTAGTGGATTGAGTGGATCAATGTGGTATTTTCCTTAGGGTGTAGCATTTAGGTTAAAGTCCCTTTCCTATAACGTTATGGTAATTTTTTAGTAGTGGATTGAGTGGATCAATTTGGTATTTCCCTTAGGGTATGGTATTTAAGTTAAAGTCCCTTTTCTTTGGTGTTATAGAATTGTTATGACCTTAGAGTTGTATTGGTTATGTATTCCATTTTTTATACCTCTTGTGCCTTATGTTGTTGTTGCTATGATTATTATTTTGGTTATTATTGATTCTTAATTGATTGATGGCTAGACTAGCTTTATCTAGTTAGAATACCTTTCCCAGTAATTCTTATTCGATCGCTTAGACGGCTAACTTGATTGGTTGATTTCTCACTTTTGGTGAGGTAAGGTTGGTTGTTTTCCTTCCTGGTTAGCAAAGTTAGATAGGTTGTGAAGTGGATTATGTCAGTGAACAAAGGTCTGCCCTTTCAAGGCTTTGTTCTGGTTCTAGAGTTGGAAATTTAGTTCTATTGTCCTTGTCTGATTTGAAAAAGTCTAAGGCTTGCTTTTCTAATTTGTTGAGATTCTAGCATTGGTTATCTTTTTCTATTGCCCATTTATAAGGTTGATCAATTTGAGATTTGTTCTTTTGATTTGGATAGTTTATTGCCTAGTTATGGTATTGACCTTGATATTGATAGTGAATTGGGTACTCTATTCTTGTTACGATGTGGTTCATGATTAAGTTGAGCAAAAGTTGGTGTAAATGGGTGAATTCAATAATTTCTCATTTTTTTACAGTTTTTGGCCTAAAGTAACTTTGTGCTGTGCTTCCCTTGGTGATAGATGCCTATGTGTATTCTTTGCCGATGATTGAGTGTTGGATTGACCAAATTCAGGCTAAGATAGTAACTTTTCTAGGTTGCTTAGGATTTGACCACCACAAATATTCTTTCCAACTTGGTGAGGTTTGGTTATACCTTGATGTATTAAGACCTTGGAGGATTGGGATTTGACTAATTGAATCTTCATCATGAAGTTTTCTTTAGTTGTGTTTATGTTCTTCGACAATATTTCAATTTTGACTATTGCGAGAACCATTGGGGATATGTCTGATTTCTGATAGTAAGGCTGATTTGGGTGTTTGACCTTAGTTTAGACTTGTTGGCTCATATTTAGATTTTGATTCTTTTAAATGGCGTCTTAGAAGTTATGATAGCTTTTGAAATATGGATGTTTGCTCATCACCAGGATCTGTTCGGATAGTTGAGATTGAGTAGTTCAGCTTTGATATTGAGATTATAGATATGGAGTGATTATCTTGATTGCAATCTGATTTCCAGATTTATTTAAGTTGCATATTCAGTTATAGGTTAACTAAGCCTACATGGACTATTGGCTTATATTTTCTTAATTTAGTTGGATTATGCTCGATAGATGCTTGAGGTATAGTCCATTAGCACACGATATTGACTTTTATTGGTTTTGACCTTGATTCTAAGTTTTTATTGAAATTTTGGATTCACCAGCTCAACAAGAGAAGTATGATCAAATTTGGACTTAGCATAGTTTCATCTTCAGTTGCTAGGACATTCTAGAGTGGATTATTTAATTATAATAGTTTATGCTTTGGATTCCTAACTGTCAATTTTGAGGTCATTTAGACCATTTATAGCTTTGGTAAGAGATAGCAAGCTTTAATCATTCCCATTGGTGTATCTAAGTATCATTTTATGAGCTTATTCTTATGCCTGCCATTATGAATTTTTAGTAGATTAACTTCAGTCTATCAAGGTTAGTGTGTTGTGATTGTGCAGTCAATACTTGGATGGTATTCTGTGCAAATCAGAGTAGGTAGTAGGTTTAGAAATCGAAAAAAAGGTTAGATCAAGAATTTAGAGTCAGTTACATGATTCATGCCTCGGATTTAATTTATCTTGGTTGAGTTTCATTGGTTGTGGTTATACCAATGTGGTATCAGTGTATTATAGTTTGGATTTGGGTGCATCAGCCGTTCTTTGTTCAGTTGGAAACCAGTTGGTTGTTGAGGTTGAGTTTGTGGCTATTTGGAAATTCAAGTAAGAAAGTTTGTGTAAAGGGAATACCTTTGTCCCTTGAAAGCATTATTTCTCCTTAGAGGTTATCTGGGGAGTCATCCTTGGAGCATACGAGACCAGTACTTTATCCTTTTAAATTCTTAGGCTCTTACCATCCCTTGATTTTCACTAATGAAAGTTGTTTTAGTAGCAAAAATTATAATGACCCTTCGGTTCATTTTCTCTATTTTCATGTATTTCTAGCATTTTAAGCCTTCCCACAGAGTCTACAAGTCATATATGAGTTGCTAAAACTTTCAGTTTGGTTATTGGATAGTTTATTTGGATTTTAGGCTTAATACCCTATTTTGGAGCATTTATTGTTACAGAATTGGTCTCGAACCAAAACTCCTAGTAAACAACCTCGAATGAGAATTTTGATAGCTTCATCAGCATTGGAACATTGAATTTATGCTATAGGGACCCTTGCTTTAGGTCCTGAGTCTTTTAGACTGGCTATTAGGTAGATTTTGATTAAAATAAAATTAGGCGTGGGATCCATATTTAATCAAAACTAACTTGGATGAAAGTTTTGGGGGTTTCGTTGAGTTTGGAATGTCAAATTTTGTATGGTAGCATATTTCATTTGCACGCATAGGGTTCAGAACGAGTCCCAGAACCCCGACTAAAGTCCGTAAAGACTTGTGAATTGCTGATATACAGCATCTGGTGCAACCAAGGTTAGGCCTTTGTGTTCTCGAGGTTATGGTTGAGTTCGCTAAGGTTAAGAATGTTAGCCTCCACATTCCTGAGCTAGGCATCGCATTTTTGAAGGGTAAGCCGGCTCGACCAACTCAGCTTAACGCTTCATATCCAGATCGACTGACCGCATTCATAAAGGGTCTTTTTAGTTAGATCCTGCATTCAAGATAGAGATCCCGCATTTGCAAAGGACCTCTGGTTACCACTTTATGTTTTTCTCTTGCTCGATCTTAAGCCTATTTTTAGGGATTTTTAGCCATTAATAGTCCAAAGAGCTCAAGAATTCTTGGGAAAATATAAATTAGAGTTATAGGTGAGTAGATGATGTGGAGGTGAGCATTCCTGATGAACTTCTTCGTAAGTTTTCAGCCAAAATCTTCCATTTAGTTCTTGTTTTCTCTCCTATTTTAGCCATCTCTCAAGGCTGATTTGAGCCTCGTTTTGTAGTCTATTTTTGTTCAACTTTTGATCGCACATTCCTTGTCCTTTAAGGGATCTCGTGACAGATTCAATTTTAAAATTTCATTAGCGGGCCCCACGAGCCCATTATTGTCCCAATTTCGGACCCAGAATTTTATATAGGAATATGGGTATTGTTCTACTCCTATTAATGTGTAGATTTGTATTTTGATAGTGCGATGTCATTTTCAAAGTTTATAAGCAAAGGCGAGCAATTTCTAGATGATTCAAGAATGTGGTTTGGCATCGAGGTAGACTTCAGTCTACTTTCCTCTATAAGATTACTTATTGTATAGACTACATACTAGGTAGGGATTATGACTAGTATATCATGACTTAACCTATTTAGTAAATTTGGGATAGAAATATGACCCGAACCTTAGCATATGATACTTGTTATGGTTTAGAATCTTATTACCCTTAATTATAGAAATGATTAGCTATAGATTGATGCCAATGATCCTTTAGTATAAGACTTATCATTTCCCTTAGTAAATTAGGTGGTATTTCCCTGATTAGATTCTTGTAGTTATTTATGGGCCTTGATTACCATATATTCCCTTGTTATGAGGCTTTATGATGTTAATTATGTATTGATGGGACCGAGGTCATGGTTACGACATCAGTTGGACTCTAGGTAAGTATTTATCCTTGTAAAGGACGTGATTCAATGTATAGATATTTAGGTGCTTATGGTTATATTGTTTGGATAGTAGTGAATACATGCATCATTATTTGCCTTATTTGTGCTTCTAATTGCCTTTATTCTAGATATGATGTCCGCACGTCAGCTTATTTTGCTAATTTAGACCTTATTTGAGCATTGGTTGCTTTTATCAGGATAAAATAATGGTTCCTAATAGGATTTGATAATCATAAATTATGGATATATTGAGTTGGTTTCTGGGTTCACTTGTATATATTCAATATTGGATGGATTGGATGTCATCATTTGAGTTAATTGTGAGCATTACATCCTCATTTAATACATTTACATTCATGAGATACTAGTACCACCAGGAAATACTGTTTTGAAAGAAAATAAATCACTTGTGAAAAATTCATGGCCGGGGTCATTTGTAGGCAAAGTTGGTTATGATTTTTGAAAACCTTGGTCGAGGTCATTTGCCGTCAAGATTATCTTGCCATTGAGATTGAGATATGAGATAAAGTATATGGATAGTGAATCCTCCTTAGGTCCTACTTGGTAGCTGCAAGTTTGATGGGTGTATACGAAAAGTCATGTTATGACTTTCATCATTCATCCGATCAACATTGCATTGCATTGCATTTACATTCGCTTCTTGATTGTTTTTCGTAGATTCATTGACTTATGTTTGATTTTCATGAACCTCTCCTTTATATCAATGTTGTTGTTGTTTCTATATACTTGTATATATATTAGAACAGTTAGTGGAGACAGTGTGAGCTACTATTTGAGACTTCTCTGCTTGCAGGTGACATGATCATAGTATATTTTACTTATCTTCTTTTTGGTTTTGCCTAGTCAGCCTATGATATCTACTGAGTACAAGTGGATCATACTCACTCCTATTGTTCCTTTTTGATACAGATCTTAGTATGATCATTTCCCGAGGCAGCTAATTCGCATTTTTCAGATATTATGATCGAGGTACTGGATTGCTCTAGGAATTAGAGTCGACTCTCAAACCTCCTATAACTTTATCATATCTTTACTTGTTATCAGAGAAAGACTTTGTATCTACATATATTCAGCTGTGATAGGAAATCTTAAGCCCACCATGGGGTCGAAGACAACCCCCTTAGCCTTACCTCAAGAGCATAATGAAATTAAACAATGGAAGGTAAACAAGTCTATGAAAGATATATAAATCTAAAAAAATATAGTAGTCAAAACAAGACATCCAAAATATCCCAATACTTTCCTCAAAAGCCCCCACAACCAGGAATAACAATTAAGTCAGGACATGCCCTTGACTATGCAAAAAGAATCCAAAAGTACTAACAGTTTAGTCACGGTTCATTAGCCACGGTTAAAGGTGTGTCCAACAAGGGCGTGGCGAGTAAATTAGCCATGGTTTTACCGTCCGTGGTAACATTTTACTAGCCACGATTTACGAATGCATTTAGCCACGATCTTTCCATGGTTAAAATTTTTAATTGTTTTGCTATCATATCAATTAGCCACAGGTATCACCATGGAAAAAATACCCATTTCTTTAGAAATAAATTTTCTGCATATAAATTAGCCACAGATTTTACCGTGGCAAAAGTTCGTCTGTGCATATAACTTTGCCACGGTTAAAAACCGTGGCAAAAGTGCCTAGCTTTTTTCAAATATATATATATATATATATATTGCAATTGTTTACCTTTTAAGTAAACTGATAAAGTTTGATACTAAGTCCTGAAGAATGATAGATATTCTTAAATTGACCATTATACGCACGATTAATATTAATTGTAACATAATTATCAAAGTTCTAATATTGTTCAATATATTGTCACAAAAGATAAGGTCCAAACCTTAAATATTCATACAAGATAACACAATTACTAATGTTAAAAGTTACAGAAACACCATATCCATTTGTTTCAAAATAAACTAAAGGCTAAGAAGATTGGTTCAAAGTAGGCAACTCACTACCAAATTTAGATTGTAAAAAACTATGAAGAGTTGCCAAGTTTTCTTTGGTATCTTCATATCCAGTCAACTTTTCTTTCAAGGTTTTTACCTGTTTCTTAAGATCTTCAATGCGTTGACGAGATATACTACTTGAGCTGCCCAGATTCACATGACTATTTCTGAACATTCCAAAAGCTTTTGAAGGACATATGTTACCACCTAAACCACGCACACGTCCAGGATGTTCAGATCCAAAAACTTTTCCAATGGCGTCATTAGGATGAGCTAGTATCTTTAAAGGAACACCATAACTGATAGCAAGTTCCTGATCTCCAGGTAGATGCTCCGATATTTTATCCTATAAGCAAAATAGATAAATGAGATATCCTTGTACCAATAAGACTTCTCTGTCATAAATATTCAAGCAGTTACAAGAAATAGTAATCAAATCCATAAAAAAAACATGATGTATAAGAATATAAACATATGCTAAAAATATTATGATATTCCAATCTACCAAAATTAACTTAATCATCCATTAAGCCTCCGAAATGAAACTGCAAATATGCCCAAAGTTCATCTGATACACATTTGATTAGTAATATATTTTATTTTTTTTGCCTACCTTAGAAAACATATGAAACCATACATACATATATCTATGAGCACGTCTTCTTTTCATCCCTCAAATTTCCAATCTAAACAATAGAACTTTCAAAAACAACTACAATCAAATATTCAAAAAAAAAAACAAAAGTAATGGAAATGCTATGACTAGGATAGCAGGAAACAGTTCATAGCTAAAACACTTAATTCAGCAATCAATTCTTCCAAGTAACTAGAAACTACAATCTACAATAATTACTAATTAAGTACTCACTCCGCTTGAATTTCTTTGTTGCTCCAAAAACAACACTCAACCCATAATAAGCACTCCACCCACAAACAAGAAACTATATATTGAAAATCATAAGCAACACTCAATCCACGAACAAGAAACTTCAAACACATATAAACTTGTACATGAATAAATCAATATCAGAATTGAAATTTGAATATGGACAAGTATATGAATCTTACAGCTAAAATCTTCCCTTCTTCGTTCACAAAACTGTCATCCTTCTTTAATAAAGTCGACAAAATAACCTCACTCCGACACACCGGCCTTCCCAATTTTTGTTTCTACCATTAACCAAGTCTATGTAAATAAAAAATAAGTAGCATGAAACATATTTTATAAAATAATTTTCAAATAAAATTTAATATTAAAAAAGTTACCATCTGACGACCTCTCTTTGCATTGCTTTTGCTACTACCAGGATGCGAAACTTTAAGCTTCTCTTTATTTTTTGCATTTTGTTCACATTGTTTCTATAATTCTCAAACATCAATTCAGTTATAAGTAGTAGAAGGGAACAAAAAAAAATTATGAAAGAGAAAGACAGAATCAAATTATGAAAACAACTACCTTCATCTTCTCATCATGCTAGTGATGCACAAAACCAGTCCACTCAACAATAGAATCAACTTCTTTGGGAGTTTTCTCAATTAGCTCTTCTTTACTTTTGTTAGGATAGAAATTGTCATTTCGTAACTTATATTTATAGGACCTCCACCAATCGCGTAAAGATTGCATCACCCAATCAACTCCATTGTCATAATCAAACTCAAAATGCTCCTTCAAATATATTTGTAATTCATAAATAAATATATATATATAAAAAATGAAAAACTAATTGAACGACAATAAATTTTGGTAGTTACCTCAATAATCTCCCACAATACTTGTTTTTTCTCTGTAGGTATCCTATCCCATCCCGCAACTGATATAGGACAAAAAACAGACTTTTGAGAAAGTCTGCCAAGAAATCTCACAAGCAAGTTTGAACCATTATCACTTCCTTGTCCATCTCCATTGAGTTCCACCACGACTTTCTTATTTTTTTCTAAGTTCCAAACTCGATCTGCTTGCATCTTTCTAGTTGTAACTTCTCCGGTAGAAGTATCTATTATTTTAACAAATAATTAGCTATAATCGAAAATAATAACAACAAAAAAGTGGTGTTTGAAAGCATATAATTTCAAATGATTTCTCTGTGTTCCCTCATTATTGGATCTTATTTAGTCATTTTATCAAATAGTGATTTTCCAATCATTCGATTATGTTTGTAACTTATTTTTGATATTAAGCATGTAACGATAAAGTTGTTGTTAAAATAGAAGTATGTTCCCCTTTTTCTTAGGAGTGAAAATGAAAATACTTCTAACCTTTAATTTGGACAAGTAGCGGATCTTCTTTCACTTGTGAGCTAGCTTCATTAGAGTTTGAAGAAGAAATTAGATTGTCAATACTGAGAGTAAGAGTTTCTGTATTCTCATTCACAACATGGTCATCTTGTTGATCCAAATCTTGAGAAGTTATGTTAGTGTTGTCAGTTTGCCGTCCTCATAGGCTTGATAATAATGATTGTGTTGACTTCTTGCGTTTCTGCTTCATATTCTTCTAGATTGAGATGACTCCTGCAGGGATTACTTAAAAGCAAATACAAAACTTAGATATAGTAAAGGAAAACATTTTATTTTTTAAATAAACAACATGTGTATGAAGATAAGCAAAAAGACAATTCCAACATGTGAAGATATTGAAAACAGATGCAACAGCAAAATAGGACCATTTAGCCCAACTACAAAGCAGTTATTTACAATTATAATCTTAACTTGAACCTAAAATATATTTTTCCAGTTATTCCATTACATTACAACAACAACAAAAGCATACCCAGTGTATTCCCGAGACAACAACCAGATGATCAAGCACAACACATGCATTAATTGAACCATAACAAGCCAATAATGGTCTACGACCCTCCTACAACCATAAATTCAGAACCTCCTTTGTCCAGAACTTATATCATCTTATTTGTGTCTACTATGACATTTTACTTTGATGGTTCAGCTTTAAGAAAGGCAGTTTTAACCACAAAAGTTGTCTATATTCTGTAAAGCAGTTTGCATCAAACTCAATAAAAGTCAATCCGGAAATAGATAAATTGATCAATTGATCTACTTTACTTTAGATTCTTCTTCATGAAAGTATATCTAATTTAGCTCTGTTCATCTATCTCCGTCAATCAAAGCCCTTTATTCATCCATAATGACTTCTATCTAGAACAATAAAATAGAAAATAGAATAGTTTTCAACGTTTCAATAGTCAATATTGTTCATTTATGCAATAAAATGGATAATAGAGTAGTTTTCAACTTTCCTAAAGTCAAATTGTTTATTTTTACAGTAGAATAGATAACAGAGTAGTTTTCAACTTCCCAATAGCTGCACTATTTATTTTAAACAATTAAGCAAATCTCCTTGAGTCGCATCAACTCCAGATTTGATCCATGGGAGACACCTCCTTCCCGAACAACATCATCATCTATGTCTTTCCATAAGCACAATATGTTTCATACCAAACTATGAGCTTTTCCCAGGGGACTAACAATTCATAAAACGAAGAAAGGAAATGCTTTTAACATTTGCTAACTTGTACCCCCTAAAAAGTAAGTACAAAATCCCTATCTTTACGTGTACCAACACACAAAATAGATCCTTGAGTTGAGGGTCTATAGGAATAAGGTCTGCGTCCACTCTACCCTCCCAAGCACTCACGAGGAACTACACTAGGTATATTTGTTGTTGGTAAGTTGGATGTATGAATCAAGCTAGAAATTCAAATAGACAACATAATTGATCAAACCCTTTACATCAAGAACCCAAAAAACCACCAAAAGAATGAAGAAAATAAAATGGGAACTTAGAATAATAAATGAAAATTCTGGAAAAAAAAATTGTAAATTAGTAAAATTACACACCTTTTAGAAACACTGAGCCAAATCGTTGCTAGCTACCACATCTTCTAAAAAATAATCAAACCCTAAAAATATTGGTTCCAACATAAAAATCCATCAAAACCCATAAAAATTCTCATTCTTAACAACTAAAAAATCTATCAAAATTATCATTCTAGAAAATTCATCAAAACCCATCAAAATTTTCATTCTTGACAACTAGAAAATTCACAAAACACATCAAATTGTAGATTTTATAAGCTCACAATTTCAGTAAACAAGAAAAATATAGAATCTTACTTTCAATTTTGACCTTAAAAACTCTAAATTGCAATAGTTTATTACTTGAAAGAAGTACTTGTACCACCTTCCGCTACTACTGAAGCTAGAAATATTAAAGAATTGATTTTCGGCATAACTGATTCCGCTAATATTCAGCTACTACTGAAGCTATCTTGGTGTGGAGCGTTGTATCTTTGTGTGGAACTAGCTAGGGCTAAGTTTAGTTTTTGGAGGAAAAAATATCTTTGGGATGAAAAGGGAGAGAAAAGAGGAAAAATAATAAAATTTTGGGGGTAAATAACAAATAAAGGTTTTCTTTTGGAGGGACTGAAATATTTTAGCGTCTATTTTAGCGACGATTTGTTTGCCACATTGTCTAATGCGTAGAGAATGTATTACTTTTTTGGTAATTTAGCCACGGTTTTTGAAATTGTGGCTAATAAACCGTGGGTAGAACGCGGTTTTTGGTAGTGTATATATATTGTAGTATATTTTATTTAAAGTAGTACATATATATTGAATGGTACGTATATATGTGTATATATCTTCTATAGACGTATATATTTAACGTATACATGTGTATATGTTTTATAAATTAGTGTATAACTATATATATAGTGTATGTACATATTGTAGTATATTTTATTTAAAGTGGTACGTATTTATTGAATGGTACGTATATATGTGTATATATCTTCTATAGGCGTATATATTTAACGTATACATGTGAATATGTTTTATAAATTAGTGTATAACTATATATATAGTGTGTGTATATATTGTAGTATATATATATATATATATATATATATATTGTAGTATATTTTATTTAAAGTAGTACGTATATATTGAATGGTACCTATATATGTGTATATATCTTCTATAGACGTATATATTTAACGTATACATGTGTATATGTTTTATAAATTAGTGTATAACTATATATATAGTGTCTGTATATATTGTAGTAAATACATTGTAGTATATTTTATTTGAAGTAGTACATATATATTGAATGGTACATATATATGTGTATATATCTTCTATAGATGTATATATTTAACGTATACATGTGTATATATTTTATAAATTAGTATATAACTATATATATAGTGTGTGTATATATAATATATATTATAGTATATTTTATTTAAAGTAGCACGTATATATTGAATGGTACGTATATATGTGTATATATCTTCTATAACCATATATATTTAA
This sequence comes from Capsicum baccatum var. pendulum, assembly GCA_030864225.1. Classification (NCBI taxonomy): domain Eukaryota; kingdom Viridiplantae; phylum Streptophyta; class Magnoliopsida; order Solanales; family Solanaceae; genus Capsicum; species Capsicum baccatum. Next base: position 44,948,150 of record CM061560.1, read on the forward strand.
CGTATACATGTGTATATGTTTTATAAATTATTATATATATCATTATATTGTAGTATATATCTTGTAGAATATGTTTTATTTAGAGTAATATATATTTAACTGACGTATAGTCGTATACATGATTACATGTGTAATTGTGTATATGTGTATATATATTTTTAAATTCTAATGTAGTATATACTATTTATATAGTGTATATATATTCTTTAACGTATTTAAAATGTATATAAGTGGGTATATATAGTGTATATTGGAGAATTTTTTTTTTTTGGTATTTGACCGATTTTGACAGGATTTTTAACTGGTTTTGATCGAGTTTAGGCGGGTTAGACCGGGTTGGGTTAAGTGGGCCGGTTCAGGATTGTTTTTAAAAAAATTACTATTGGGCCCGGAATCAGATCGGCCCGTTTAATCAGGCCCGGATCCAGACCGACCCACAACCCGGCTAACATTCACGGGCCGGTTCTGAATTGACCTGGTCCGACCCACTTGACACCCTTAATTGCAACTATAAATCATGATTATTTGCAAGAAGTTAATCATCTTTCCCCTTCTTTCAATTTGGCTTTCATTATCATGGTCTACCTCAGCCAGTACCCATGATGGGCTACCTCAGCCAGTACCCATGATGACTTTCTTAAATGCCTTTTTCATCAAACTATGAACTCAAACTCAATAACACAAGTCATCCACATACCTAAAAATTCATCATATTTGACCATTTTGAACTCCTTTTCAAGTAACCTAAGGTTAACACCCAAAGTCAAACCCTCAATTATTATCACTCCCCTAAATGAGTCCGATATTCAGGCTATACATTGCTCCAAGATGCATGACTTACAAATCAAAATTCGAAGCGGTGGACATGACTATGAGGGCCTTTCATACATTTCGGATACCCTTTTTGTCATTATTGATCTTAGAAACCTAAGATCAAATTCCATTGATACTGGAAACAAGACTGCTTGGATTTAATCTGGCGCTACCCTAGGGGAAGTTTATTACAGAATAGCCAATAAAAGTAAAAAGTTGGCCTTTTTTGCTGGGATTTTCCCCACTGTTGGTGTTGGAGGGCACTTTAGTGTTGGAGGCTATGGGCATAATGTCTCAAAAATTTGTATTGCTGCTGATAACATTATTGATGCTAAATTAATCGATGCCAATTGAAAATCCATGATCGAAAATCAATGGGTGAGGATCACTTTTGGGCTATTAGAGGAGGTGGTGGGACAAGCTTTGGTCTCATTTTATCATGGAAGGTAAAATTACTCGATGTTCCTGAAAAGGTAAATGTATTCAATGTGACGCGAACATTGGAACAAAATGCAACTCAACTAGTTTACAAATGGATACATATCGTAGACAAATTAAAGTTGATAACAATCTCCTCCTTAGGTTGTTCTTGACTAGTAGGGAATCTCCATTTCGACGTGGTCAAAGGACTGTCCACGTCTCTTTTAAAACAATGTTCGTGGGAGGAGTCCATGAACTCCTCCATGAAATGCAAAAGAGCTTTACAGAATTAGGGTTAATGAAAGTAGATTGCATTGAGATGAGCTGGATTGAATCTATATTCTATTTTTGGTTTCGTAAGGGAACATCATCACTTGATGTGTTACTAAATAGGGAAATCGCAGAACTAGAGGGATATTTATACTTCAAACGGAAATCAGACTATGTCCAGCACCCTATTTCAATAGATGGTCTCAAAGGTCTCTGGAAACTAATGAATCAAGAAGGCGAGAACTCGCCAGACTTGATATTTACCCCTTACGGAGGAAAGCTGAATGACTTCTCTGAATCTGAAATCCCTTTTCCACATAGAGCTGGAAATATATTTTTGATCCATGATGGGCTGAATTGACAAAAAAGGGAAATTTTCTCAAAAATATATAGCTCGGATACGAAAGCTTGACGGATACATGGCTAAGTATGCCTGAAAATAAGGCTTTTCACATAGTAGTTCTTTTACGTATATCCTACAATATTTGTGTTGAAATCCGTGATGTTCCAAAGATTGTGTAAGATATATATTTTTTTGGTTATGGTAATTATACGGTAATTCTGATATTACCTTCTTGTATTCCATATCATAAAGTAGAGTTTATTCTCAACCCATAATTTGCGTGTGTGTTTTAAAGAAAATCTAACTCCCCAACTCTCATCCAAAGTTTATGGATAATTTCTCTCCAGATAGAATGGAAATATCTATTGTAAAAGTAGTAATTCGAACTCAATTGGCAGAGCAAATCATAAACCATATACTTTTAGGGTCATTTGTTACGTAGATTAAATTATTTTGGAATTATAGTCCTAAGATTATAATTCATAGAAATGATTTATATCACAATTCATAAGAGAGGTGGTATTAAATAATCCCATACTACATGGATGAGATGAGAAATATCAAGACTGCTTTCCAAACTTATTAAATTTTCCCAATCACTAAATGTGATATACATTTAACACCAAACTTATTCATATTCATACGTAGTCCTTTAATTTCCTACACAAACAATGGCAAAATAGGACCAGGACTCAAGCTAATAACTAATTCCCTAGCTAGTCAATTACTAGTTGGAGTTAAACTCGAATTGATTGGCCAGTTCTATATCCTATTCAAACAATACCAATTAAGACCATTATATATACATTGCATATCTCTAGAGAATGTAACACATATATCTTTATTTGAAAAAAGCAAATTGAGTGAATATGTCGACATGGAACTATTTAGAAAAATATGGTGGTGCAAACATGTGGAATTATTATAGCACAAAGTGCGAATGCCAGAGGTGCCAGCAACTATCCTATTTACAACGTCGTCATGAAATATCCTATCCCAATTCCCCCTATACCTATTATACAACTTTGAAGAATTCTCCAAATTTTTTATCTTTTCTTCAACGCGATAATTCCTTCTTTACGCCCTGGAATTGGAATCCAAACCCTAATTATAACAATTCCGAGACGAATGCAAGAGATGATGCGAAGCAGTACATGAGTTTTCAAGATGGTGGTTCCTTTTTTGAAAATTTCGGTAGCTTCACAAATATATAAGAGAAATAATTTTTTTTTATTTTTTTTTAGAAATCTCTTTTAGTTTGTTTAATTTTGTGCAGAACATTTTTATGCTTCTGTTTTAATTTGTTTAATTTTGTGTAGAAGATTGTTATGCGTCGTTAGAGAAATCTCTCTTAGTTTGTTTAATTTTGTGCAAAGTTATGCGTCGTTAGAGAAATCTTTTACTTTGTTTAATTTTGTGCAAAAGATTGTTATGCATCGTTAGAGAAATCTCTTTTAGTTTGTTTAATGTTTGTGCTCTTTTTTCTTAGTATAGTTTATTGTAACATTCACCTACGTGCCTCTTATAGATACGTCACAAATTTAACATGTTTCAATGTACTAAATACTAGTAAGTGTTGGTATATACACAAGAAAAAGCAATAAAATATCCGAAAAGAATTAATAGATAGCTATGCACAAGTTTTCCCAATCCTTAGGAAATTATTGGAAGGACCTAAGGGTGTCAAGTGGTCCGCGCTGAGTCAAATATATAAAATATATACACATGTACACGTTAAATATATACGTCTATAGATGATATATACACATATATACGTATCATTCAATATGTACGTACTACTTTAAATAAAATATACTACAATATATATACTACAATATACACACACACACATTATATATAGTTATATCCTAATTTATAAAACATATACACATGTATAAGTTAAATATATACGTCTATAGAAGATATATACACATATATACGTACCATTCAATATATATGTACTACTTTAAATAAAATATACTACAGTATATATATATTACAATATATACACACTATATATATAGTTATACAATAATTTATAAAACATATACACATGTATACGTTAAATATATACGTCTATAGAAGATATATACACATATATACATACCATTCAATATATATGTACTACTTCAAATAAAATATACTACAATATATACACACACACTATATATATAGTTATACACTAATTTATAAAATATATACACATGTATACGTTAAATATATACGTCTATAGAAGATATATACACATATATACGTACCATTCAATATATATGTACTACTATAAATAAAATATACTACAATATATATATACACACACACTATATATATATATATAGTTATACACTAATTTATTAAACATATGCACATGTATACGTTAAATATATACGTCTACAGAAGATATATTGTAACACCTCGTACTTAATTACGTGCATTAGCCATGGTTATATGTGTTGGAGTATATGTATTGATCCTAAGTTAGGTATATATGAGTTTAAGTATGAGTATTGATTATTTTGAGATGGTTTCAAGTGTATAGTTTGATTATATGTGTATAGGAATCGACTTTATTTATATCGGAATTTGCCCGTCGATGGTTCCATACGAAGGTTATTGAATAAGCTTTCCAACGATATAAAGATTTCCAAAAACGGATAAGTTTCGGATATAATCGAGCACATTCGAAACTATAAAACGGGGGCCGGGATAATTGTGAACAGTAAATGTGCAGGAAAATTTCCTGCACACAAACTACTGAGGCCTGCCAGTTTTTTGGGTCGACTTTGAACGATCATAACTCCCTCAATATAATGAACTGGGAGATCTACGACCTATAAAAAGAAAGATCTTTGAGTCTTCTTTCCAATGCAATTGGTTTCATCCAAATCCAACATCTGAGTAAGGAGTTATACTCGTTTTACTTCAGCCTCTCAAAACAGCTTTTTAGGGTCAACTTCAAACGATCATAACTCCTTGTACAGAACGAACTGGGTGGCCTACTTTATATGAAATGAAATTCCTTTGAATTATCTATCCAACGATACCAATTTCACCCAAATCCGATATTGGAGCAAAGAGGTATGGCCGATTTACTTTAGCCTGTCAAAACAGTCCACCATGGACAGATTCAGATTTACTTAAATTTTTAAGGGCAATATGGTCATTTTCCATCACCTCATGGACGAAAATTGGTCATTATATACATATACTTAGCCTCATATCCTTCATTCATCATCCAATTATTGAAAATAAGAAACCCTAGCCTAATTTCAACTCCAATTATCTTGTGATTCAACCGTAGAAAATCCAAATTGATTCCGTAGTTGTGTTCACCATCTCGAGGGCTTCGAGAAGCACCCCTTATTTGGGCCAACAGGACTTCGAAATCAAAAGGTCCATTTTGTGGTAAGGATGTAAATTATGTTGGTGTTATTTATATGGATATGTATATATATATATATATATATATATATATATATATATATATATGCATGTGAGCATAAGAAGTATGTTATTTGATTGTTGTTGAAAGATGATTGGGAAATGATGTTGGATTATGTTGAATTGTGAAAGGATTTGATGTGATGATGTGGTATTGATGATGTGGTATTGAAATGATGATTATATATATATATATACACATAAACCTATTGTTCAAGTTGGTTTTTTGGAATGTTTTGCAAATATTGGTTGTATGGAATTATGGAAGAGAATTGTGGTGTTGGGTTGCTAATACTAGATGCCAAACATTTCATTGTAGATAAGTGATTTGTAAAGGCGGGAAGTTGTGTTGAATTGGTATCCGAATCTACAACGAGGTATGTAAAGCATACTCTAACGATGTTCTTTAGCATGAAAACACCAATGTTCCATCAAGTAAGATTTCGAGGTTGTCCAAAAACATGTATTGTTCTACATTACCAACGAAGTTGTTTCCATTCTATAAAGTGTCAAAATATTTCATTGATATACCAAAAGGCTCCTATTTCATTGTTGTTATATTGATGATTCTGAAACACATTGTTGTTGTACCAATGAGTCTTTATTACATCGTTATTGTATAGAAGGTCTATTACTTGATTCCTTTTGATGTATCATTGTTCCAAAGGTACTATATTGGCATGAACACTAATGTAATAACCTCAAAAGATTTTGAACTAAGTTATTGGAAAGATCTCTTATGTGTGTTACTTGATATACATGTGGGTGGTAGCTCAGGGGCTTAAGCCTAGCATGGGCCGATCCCGATACTTGATATGATTACAGTTGATATGTACTGGGGGCAGCCTAATGGTCACAGTACGGTACAGTATTGATTATTGTTAGGTGGTTGGAGTTTCGGGAGGAGGAGGTAATGGCGAATGATAATTGTAAAGAATGAAATAAACGAATGTATACCGTTCCACAAATGTGTTTGAATTCAGGAACCCAATTCAGATTAATGATAATGTACATGATCCTAAAAGTGTTTATGAAGTGTGGTTCACTTCTATTATGATTTATTCACTTGCTTCTGATTTTCTTGATCCCCTATATCACATATGATTATTTACAGCTTCACATACTCAGTACATATTTATTACTGACGTCCCTCACGGGGGACCTGCATTTCATGCTGCAGGCACAGTTGTCTCAGCTCATTCACAACATAGATAGGAGCCAGGTCATACAGCAATTGTTGGTGAGCTCCAGTTTGCTTCGGAGCTTTCTGAGTCGGTTCCTTATGTTTTGTTATTGTACAGGAGTCATGTGTGGGCGGGGGTTTGTCCCGACCCTAGTTATGTCATGTATATCCTAGAGGCTTTGTAGACATAAGGAAGGGTAAAGTCATGAGAGTTTATATAGTGATGTTATATTTGTATATGTGGTGGCCCCGACGGCCAAGTATTATATATATATATATTTGTGCGTGTTGTACTGATACAGGTAATTAGACCCTTCTATATGCAACGAAGTGTTGTCCAAATTTTTGGTGACATGTAAGTGAAATTACAGGTATTTGAACGGGTTCTCCCGGGCCTTCTCGGCTTCGGGTGCCAGTCCGGCCCGATGGGATTTTGGGGCGTGACATATATACACATATATACGTGTCATTCAATAAATACGTACTACTTTAAATAAAATATACTACAATATATAGACACACTATATATATAGTTATATACTAATTTATAAAGCATATATACATGTATACATTAACTATATATGTCTATTGAAGATATATACACATATATACATACCATTCAATATATGCGTACTACTTTAAATAAAATATACTATAATATACACACACACACTATATATATAGTTATACACTAATTTATAAAACATATACATATGTATATGTTAAATATATACGTCTATAGAAGATATATACACATATATACGTACTATTCGATAAATATGTACTACTTTAAATAAAATATACTACAATATACAGACACACTATTTATATAGTTATATATTAATTTATAAATCAAATACACATGTATACATACCATTCAATATATACATACACATATAAACTATATGTACTTGTTTAAATAAAACATATGCTACTTAATATAATAAATTAATATTACTTTATAGTAAATTAGTAATATATAAAAACTATGTATTTAATTTAAACTAAAAATTCAATTTAAATCATTAAATGAAAAAAATTACAAAGTAAGGACTAAGGAGTGAATGAATGTTGAATTTTATTGATTGCAAAATGATCCAAAATTTATAATTTACATGGATGAAAAATCTACAAAATTTGCATCATTTTTCTAAATCATTTATGTTAATATTAACGGGAACTTGCATAGGATAGTCAAAGTCAACAGGGGCAAAATCATGCATTGGACTTGATTCTGCTGAGTTCTCCTGTGAAGCCATAATTTCTTCAAGTCTCTGCTTGTCGTTCGGCTCTGCTTCCATTCCTTGATTTCTTAGTTCTGCTCTAATCCAATCTCTAAGCAAACTAGAACATTCATTGCATTGCTTCCCAATGAATGTCGGTTGTATCTAAGCTGCTGTTGTCCCTGACTAAAAGCGCTCTCCGATACAACGGTTGACATTGGAACATTCAGGATATCTCTAGCTAATCTTGAAAGCACGGGATATTGTGCTTCATTATTCCTCCACCATTCCAACGTGTTGATCCGTCGTCTACAATCCTCTAGCGACAATCGGAGATAATACTTCAGCTCTTCCTGATAAGTTGATGTGTAAGCTCCCTCGTCAACACTGTTCCAACAAGGTAAATCATAAAAGTGATTAGAAAAACCACTATGTACCATCCTTTTAGAAGATGATGGATCCTCGGGAGGACGAAGAGCGATAGTTGAAATGATATTTGTCGGCGTAACTAAATCAACTAAATTAGCATATTGGTTATATAATTTATCTATGTAAGCGTTCACATCGGTCATAGCCGTCCACAAATCAGGTTTTGCTTGTTCTTCATCATCAGAATCATTGTTAGTATTTATTTCTAAGTTAGCATAAATAAGAGTACTAAAGTGGCATATATTATTATATTTCATGCACGGATTTAGCATAGCACCAACCAAGTAAATAGGGGGAATTGGAAAAAAATATTTTTTAAATTTAGCAAACATGACACCAACAACTTCTTTGTATCCTTCTTTACTTTTATATTCTTTGAGCAAACCTGAAATATCAACTATATATGCCAAAATATTACAAACAGTAGGATAATTAGCATCGAAAAATTCAACCGTAACTATATAATTTTTTTTTCAAAAACTCAATAAGATCATTAATTACAGTCCAGTCAGAATCATGTAGCATGCAGTGGGCAGAATCAACAAACGAACCATAATGTTGGTTAAAAGATAGTGTAATAGGAACTCTATATTTATAATAAGTTTTTAAAAGTCATATGTAGTATTCTATCTAGTATCACATTCTTCAGGCATCAATATCGGTGCAAGTTCATTTTGTTCAAATTTAAGTTTAAAGTCTTTCATTCTTCTTCTACGATTATTTTCTTGAATAAAATCAATGGCAAGCCGAATTTTTTCAATATAAAGTTCAAAAAGCTCAAGACCATCTCTTACAATTAAATTATATATATGACAAGCACATTTAACATGAAAAATTTCAGGTAACGGCGGAGATAGCTTAGATTTTAACTTTGTTATAACAGTCTTGTTTTTAGAAGCATTATCAAAAGCAATACATAAAATTTTATTTTCAATACCATAAAATTCTGCAACTTTAGCAATCGAATCAGCAATAAAATCTCCAGTATGTTTACGATCTTCATCATATAAAAAAGTAAGAATACGTTTTTGCATAACAAAATTACTATCTATCCAGTGACAAGTAATGGTTAAATAATCATTTTTATTTACAGCACGACCAAGATCAGAAGTTAGGGACATTCTACATTGGATATTTTTTAACAATATTGATAAATAAAAATAATATTGTGAATGAAGTCTAAAAATATCGACCCTACAAGTAGTTCTAGGAATACCATTAAACATAGGATTATAACTTTCTTGAATATAATAAATAAAGGCATCAGAAGAAGGAAAACTAAAAGACAAACAACCCACAACTACCATTTTATCTATTTCTTCCCGCCCCTCTATTTATTATACTTCTTCATTACCTGACCGGTTGTTGGGTCCATTCTTGTTTGCGTTGGCCCACCAACCTCCGCACCACCTCGTGTAATAGTTAACTCTTTTTCGTGATTATCACTTATATGTCTCATTAACTTACCTGTACCTACTTGTTTGCCTCCTCTTTTATGTTTATATATTTGTTGACAAATATTGCATTGCACCTCCATATCTGATATATGTTCAAAAAATTGCAATGCAATACTAGTTGGTTTACAAGCTCTTGGGGATCTTGGGGCACGGGGAGGGAGATTAACCGATTCAAATCTAACATTAGCATTTCCTACTGCGGTGTCTCAGCAATATTTTCATCATCTTCGTCTAAAATAACCGCATCTACTTTATTTTCTTCTTCTATACTGTAATTTTTTTGAGGTTCTACATAATCCATATCGTGGACACCTACACCTAAAGATACACCTACTTCTCCTCAAAAGGTTGACTAAGCGGTGCGGGAGGCACACAGGTATATCTACTACTTGAACTACCTCTACCGCTAGTAATTCATTTTTTACTACCGCTTCCGGGATAAAAATTTTTAACACCTTTAGTAATGAGGTTTCTTAATTTATCCATAATATAAATTAAACTAAAAAAATTCAAAATAAACAAATATAATAAAATTAAATATTCAACAATTAATACACTAAATAAAAATTAAACATAAGAGATGAAACAACAATACCAAATTTTGGAAGTATCCAAAGGTTGCGACTTTAGAAACTTTCACTTGTACTTTTTAATTATAAAATTAAAATATTAAAGTGAACACTTTAGGAAATATATAGAATATTTGAGAATTGAGAATTGAGAGAGAATGAGATTTGAGAGAATGAAAAATTGTGTGAAAAATGATTTGAAAGTGTAGGGTATCTATAGGAATTTTTTTGGGATTAAAAAATATTTTTAATATTTTTTTCTTTTAATTAAAGGGGGCATTTAGCCGTTTTGGGCTTGCAACGGTCATATAGCCATTGGGCCCAACGGCTATAATGGTCCAAACGGCCACTTTTAAAATTTGACCAGTTTTTTTTAAAATACTTTTGTTATCTGGATCGGGCCGGACCGATTAACCGGCAGGCTTGGACCGATTTTGATCTGAGATGGATTAACCGGGCCCAAAAAAGATAACTCAGCCTGAGACTCGGTACCCTACAACCCGTAGGCTGATCGGGCCGGGTTAGTGTGGTGGACCGGGTCAAATTGGCCCGATTTACAATCTTAGAAGGAACTTAGAAACTGCATCGCAAAAGAGGAGATGCAGTTTGGTGCCGTCTGCCACAACTTCAAATCAATATTGGTCAAAGTGAAATTCGTTAATGAAGTTTGGCAAACTTCAGACATTTTTGTGTGGGGAGTTGGATTTTTGAAGTTGAAGTTGTGGACTTGACAATATCATACTTACTAAAGTTGTTGACGTAACCAAATCAAACTTTAGACATTTTATCTAAAGTTATAGCCTTGGCAAGATTTCAAATATATAATAATTTATTAAAATCAACTTTAGAACTTTTTCTTACTGAAATTATGACCTTGGACAAGACCTAATTTTAGATCCTGTATGGCTCTAAAGATTCAATCTCAAAGTGGTACTAAAGATGAAGAAGAAGAACTAGAATTAGAATTCTTTGCCCATCCCCTATACCAAGAAGCAAATTCAAAACATAAGATTAGGCAGAAGAAAAACTAGAACTAAAATTCTTTGCCCCTTCGCGTATACCAAAAAATAAGTTCAGAACATAAGGATAATGAATTCGTCTATTTTAAGTTATTAGCTTGCGGAGTTTTCTTAGATATCTAGAGTAAGGAGACAATGCGAGTTTAATAGTTAGAATTCTATTTCTAGGAAGGAAGACACTATTGGGAAGTCACTCTTGGTCGGGCTCAAAGCTGAGGGTAGAACGTAATATCTCTTGTTGGTTCGGCTCATCAAGAAATTACAAAAGAGACCTCAAAGAAAGAAGTCATTTTTATGGTGTTTTTCTCTTCCAGACCCTAATTAGATCTTCAAGCTTAGTCCAGTCCGAATCCATCCTAAACAAAGAGCGGTTCTACGTGAGGGGCATAGTGATACTATGTTCATACTCGAGTTGCTCAAATCCGCTAGAAATATTAGGAATAATAGCATCTAGTAGCAACTTACCTTGGATTAACATTGTAAATACACAGAGAAAGAAAAAGTAAAGTTATTGCCGCACCTCTATATGTCTCTCTCTCCTCCTTTTGTTTTAGTTTATTATAATGTATTTATTTTTCAATACATTTTCAGCACAAAATTCTCTTTTAGATTTATTTTTTCACTATCACTTTATGATAACTTCTTTATTTTTAATAAAATAATAGTCTTAAGATAAGTATTGTTAAAGAATCAATTACATCTCTTAAATTAAGCATATTTGTGAAAAAATTACAAAAGAAATAATTAGTAGCTTGATTTGAAATTGATATGATAGTTATTTTACATAAAGTTGTGTTTTGAGAATTGTTTTACTAAGGATAATTGCTACTAGGAAGTAGGAACTATAAGGATAACCTGATAACCAAATTACTTAATCAATATTCGTACCTTTTCACATTTTCAGAATAGTAAAAGAAACACTCTTCCCTGTTAGTTAAAGTTTCTTGTTCCTTTATTCATTAACTCCAGACTGATATTTAAAGAACATACACTAGTTGTACTATTTATGTTAAGCTTGACACTAAAATAATAATAATTATTATATAATGACGTTTTAACAGTTTATATACAAGTACTTGTGTCCAATACTACATATGTTTTTTTTTAATAATTAAAAATTCTTGAATTACATAATTAACACTTTTGGGTTACAATTAGTTATTATATATAATTCTATTTAAATTTCTTTGAGATGGTTATATATTGTGTTTTTGTGAAAACATCATTATATCTAACTTATTAATTTCTTTATGATAGTTTCATTATGTCAAATTTATTGAAACTTAAGTTTGTGGAACAGGACGTTACCCGAAAGAATCATTTATCACGGATCATTGATGCTGGAATTCACCTTGACACTAGAGGTCATGGGGATACTATTAAAAAAAAAACACATCAAGTCAAGATGAGCCAAAAGATATAATTTTTCTTCGTCACCTCCATTAAGGATTAAAAATTGAATATTTAACTGTCAAAGATTCATATGAATTATTGATCAATTTGAAGGACTGATATAACCACCTAAAATTGACGGTATTATCAAAAGCTAAATATGACTGGATATACCTTCGATTTTAAGATTTTAAAATCATAGTTGAGTATAATTCTGTTATTCATAAAGTAAGTTTCATGTTAAGATTATGTGGAGAAACATTCACCGATAAGGACTTACTAGAGATTTTTTTTTTCACTTTTCATGCTTTAATGTATTGCTACAACAATTATACCGTAAAAAAGGATTTAAGAAATGTTCTGAATTGATTACATGCCTACTTGTCGCAGAGTAGAATAATAATCTGTTAATGAAAAATCATGAAGCTCGTCCCACTAGATCTGCTTCATTCCTTGAAGCGAATGTTGTAGTAGTGCATGATCAGCCTAAAATAAGAAAAATATTATTGCGATCGTGGTCGTGTACGTGGGCGAGGACAAAGTAATTATCGTCATAATGGTGAAAATAAACAAGAGAACAGTTAAAGTCCTCAAAATAATTCTTCAAAAGGTAAAGTTAATATTTGTCAGCGATGTGGTATGCAAGGTCACTGGGCAGGTGCTTATCGTACGCCTGATCATTTTGTCAAACTTTATCAAGCTTCCTCAAAAGAAAAGAAAACAATGTGGAAGCGCACTTGACCTTTTGAGTTGATAGCGATGAAGCAGCTCCATCAAATGCATATAATGTTATTGAAGCAAATCTTGCTAACAAAGATGTTGACTTTAAGAATCTCTCAAATGTTACTCATTTGAGAGCTGAAACTTTCTATGAAGATATTGATTGAAGAATTGATCAACTTACCGAGACATAAATTTATAAAGAAAGTTATTCTTTTTCTTTTTGATGTTTGCAATTATGTTGTTCTTACTAAACATATTTTATTAAAGTACTAATGCAATTTCTTTTTCATTTCTTTTTTTTTTGGTAACAAGGGATAATAATTTTATTCATTACTAATATGCATCATACATTACTGAGACTTCTGAATAAATGCTCAGTTGAGCTTGTTCTGGCCTAGTACTAATATTATAATACTTTACATACTTAGGCAATAAATGCTCAGTGAAGCTTGTTCTGGCCTAGTACTAATATTATAATACCCTATCAAAAGAAGTTCCTTCCTTGTCTATTCCAATTTTGTTAAGGATAAACATCAAAGAAACTCTCCATTCTTTCAAAAACTGATTATCTTTTATTTTTTGGCCCCCCTTAGCTAGCAAATTTGCAGCTCCATTTCTACATCTACTCTCATGGAGAAGCAACGGGTTCCCCAACACCTGCAGAAGATCCCTGCACATAACAATCAGATTTGAATAAGCTCTATTTGTAATTTCATTTAATAGTTACAAGGAATCAGTTTCTATAATTAAGGTAGAATCTTTTTCTTTAATATAATTTTAGTCCAAGCAGCAGTGCCATTTCTTCAGTATCAAAGGAGGAATTAACAGTGATTTTAGATGCATGCCCATTAATCCATTCTCTTTCTCTATTTCGAAAGATACCTCCAGCTCCTCCTTCTTTAGTTTTATAATTGAAAGAGCCATCTATGTTTAAGTTTAGCCCATGTAATGGGGGGATCCAATGTGAGTCGGTTGTGTCTACTTTAGCAGTAGTACTACAAGAACCAGTTAGATGAACAAACTCCATAGCTCATTGTTATGGTGTATTCAAGGGGATATCTAGTTTGATGTTGTTGAATAAATTTGAGTTTTTTGTAATCCAATTACACCAGAGGTAAAATGGGAAAGCCTGATCCCAAGTTCTTTCCTATTGGGATATTTTTTCTATTCTTACAAAAATTTAACCAATCCCTATCAGTATCTTAGTCTATGGCTTCTATATGCTCAAGAAGTTATGCTTACCCCAAAGTAGCTTAACCTTAGGACATTAGAGAAATATGTGACGAATTGTTTCTATGTTCCCACAAGAATAACAAAAAGGCTGAACATTGACCCCAGTATGATTAAGATAAGAGTTCGTAGGTAATCGTTTATGGTAGCACAACTATATGAAGATTTTTAATTTGTTGGGACAATTAAGTTTCCAAATCCATTTAAAGCTCTTTACAGATTAGCTAATTCTTTTAGTAAACTGTAACTGATTGCTTCCAATTTCCAACTATCTTCTCTAATAATATTGCTAACTTTCATAATGTCTTCATTCCTATTTAGAGGAGTATGAAATGCAGTAGCTAGAGGTTTTGTATTTGGTATCCAGCTATCCCACCAAAGGTTAATATTCTCTCAATTTCTCAGCTTCCAATTGACACAAGACTTGCATATTTTCCAGCCCAACATGGCGTTTTCCCAAGTATTGCTCCCATATTTAGCACTGTTTGAGATATCATTTTCAGCATATTTATAGATAAGATCTTTTGCCCAAAGGGATGCCGAATTTTTAAGGATTCTCCATGCTAGCTTAGTTAATAGGGCCAATTTTTTTCACTGCTTTTTTGTAGACCCAAGCCCCATTGTTTTTTGATGAAGTCAAAGTGTTCCAACTTAGAAAGTGTAGTTTTATTTTTTTTGTTAGTAGTACGTGATAGAAAGTTACGTTGAAATTTGTCTATATCTTTATGAATTTTTTGGAAGTCTCAGATAAGTCATAGTATGCGTGGGGATGCTATTTAGGCATGCTTTTGAAGGAGTATTTCTTCCCGCGATATTTAGAAACTTTGTTTTCCATCCCGAAAGTTTTTTCTTTAAGTTGTCGAGGATAAATTGGTAGTCTGTAATTGTGGGTTTTTATATTGAATATAGGGAAATCCACGTATTTCCCAGAGCTCTCATAGGATTTAATGTTGAACATAGAGGTAAGGGTGTCAAGTGGGCCGGCCTGACCCGGCCCGGTAAGCTCTAGGACTTTAGGATTTCGGATCTCGGGCTGATTATTTTTTTAAAATGGGCCCGGTTAACTCCGCTCGGAGCAAGCCCGGTTCAGGACCGTCGGTTAACCGGCCTTGATACCTTTTTTTAAAAAAAAAAATAAAGGATTTTGGGCCAAACTATCCGTTGCCATTTATTAAAAAAAAAAATTAACTTTAAAAAATATTTTTTAATCCCAAAAAAAATTCTATAAATACCCTACAACTTCAAATCATTTTTCACACAATTTTTCACTCTCTCAAATCCCATTCTCTCTCAAATCTCAATTCTCAATTCTCAATTCTCAAATATTCAATATATTTGATTTCTTAAAGTGTTCACTTTAATTTTTTAATTTTTTATGTACAAAGTACGAGCGGAAGTTTCTAAAGTCTCAAGTCGCAACCTTCGGATACTTTCAAAATTTGGTATTGTCGTTCCATCTCTTACGCTTAATTTTTATTTATTGTATTAATTGTTTAATATTTAATTTTATTATATTTGTGTATTTTGAATATTTTTAGTTTAATTTAATTTATATTATGGATAAATTAAGAAACCTCGCTACTAAAGGTGTTAAAAGTTTTTGTCCCGGAAGCGGTAGTGGTGTAGTAAAAAGCGAATTACTAGCGGTAAAGGTAGTTCAAGTAGTAGATATACCCGTGTGTCTTCGCCTCCGGTACCGCTTGGTACACCTTTTGAGGAAGAAATAGGTGTAGGTGCTCACGATATGGATTATGTAGAAGCTTAGAAAAATTACGGTATAGAAGAAGAAAATGAGGTAGATGCGGTTAATTTAGATGAAGATAATGAAAATATTGCTGAGACACCCTCAGTAGGAGATGCTAACGTTAGATCTGAATCGGTTAATCTCCCTCCCCGTCCTCCCAGTGCCCTAAGACCTCGTAAATGAACTAGTGTTGCATGACAATTTTTTGAACGTATATCAGATATTAAGGTGCAATGCAATATTTATCAACAAATATATAAGCATAGAAGTGGAGGCAAGCAAGGGGGTACGGGTACGTTAATGAGACATATAGCTGAAGATCACAAAAGAGAGTTAAATATTGCACAAGGTGGTGGGGATGTTGGTGGGCAAACACAAAGTGGAATGGACCCAGCAACCGGTCACGTAGCGAAGAAGTATAATAAATTGAGGGACAGGGAAAAAATAGTTAAAATGGTAGCTGTGGGTTGTTTGCCTTTTAGTTTTCCTTCTTCTGATGCCTTTATTCGTTATATACAAACAATTTATAATCCTATGTTTAACGGTATTCCTAGAACTACTTGTCGGTCTGATATTTTTAGACGCCATTCACAGTATTATTTTTATTTATCAACATTGTTAAAAAATATTCAATGTAGATTGTCCCTAACTTCTGATCTTGGTCGTGCTGTAAATAAAAATGATTATTTCACCGTTACTTGTCATTGGATGGATAGTAATTTCGTGATGCAAAAACGTATTCTTGCTTTTTTGTATGATGAAGATCGTAAACATACTAGACAATTTATTGCTGCTTCTATTGTTAAAATTGCCGGATATTATGGTATCGAAAATAAAATTTTATGTATTGCTTTTGATAATGCTTCTAACAATAAGACTGCTATAAAAAAAAATCTACGCTATCTCCGCCCTTGCCTGAAAATTTTCATATTAAGTGTGCATGTCATATATATAATTTAATTGTAAAAGATGGTCTTGAGTTTTTTGAGCTTTATATTGAAAAAATTCTTTTTGCCGTTTGTTTTATTCAAGGAAATAATCGTAGATCGAGAATTAGAGAATTTAAAGTTAAATGTCAAGAAAATTGACTTACACCGATTTTGATGCCTGAGGAAATTGATACTAAATGGAATTCTACGTATGAATTTTTAAAAACTTGTTATAAATATAGAATTCCTATTACACTAGCTTTTAACCAACATTGCGGTTCATTTGCTGATTCTGCTGATTGCATGTTACATAATTCTGATTGGGTTGTAATTAATGATCTTGTTAAGTTTTTAGAAAAATTTTATGTAGCTACGGTTGAATTTTCCGGTGCTTATTATTGTACTGTTTGTAATATTTTGGCATATATAACCGATATTTCTGGTTTGCTTAAAGAATATAAAAATAAAGAAGGTTATAAAGAAGCTGTTGGCGCCATGTTTACGAAATTTAAAAAATATTTTTTTCCGATTCTCTCTATTTACTTGGTTGGTGCTATGCTAAATCCGTGCATGAAATATAATAATATGTGCCACTTTAGTACTCTTATTTATACTAACTTAGAAATAATTACTAACCATGATTCTGAACAAGTACAACCTGATTTGTGGACGGCTACGGCTGATGCAAAGGATTACATAGAAAAATTATATAATCACTATGCTGATTTATTTGATTTAGCCATACCTACAAATATCACTCCAACTGTCGCTCCTCATCCTCCCAAGGAGCCATCATCTTCTAAAAGGCCGGCACATTGTGGTTTTTCTAATTCATTTTATCATTTAAATTGTTGGAACAGTGTTGATGAGAGAACTTACACATCAACTTATTGGGAAGAGCTGAAATATTATCTTCGGATGACACTAGAGGATCGCAGACGATGGATCAACACGTTGGATTGGTGGATGAGTAATGAACCCAATATCCTGTGCTTTCAAGATTAGCTAGAGATATCTTGAATATTCCAATGTCAACCGTTGCATCAGAGAGCGCCTTTAGTCAGGGACGATAGTAGCTTGGAGACAACCGACACTTATTGGGAAGCAATGCAATGAATGTTCTTGTTTGCCTCAGAGATTGGATTAGAGTAAAAAGAAGAAACCAAGGAATGGAACCGGAGTCGAGCGACGAGCTGAAACTTGAAGAAATTATGACTTCACGGGAGAACTCAGGAGAATCAAGTCCAATGCATGGTTTTGGCCCCATTAACTTTGACTATCCAATGGAAGTTCCCGTTAATATTAACATGAATAAGTTGGAAAAATGATGCATAATTTGTAGGTTTTTCATTCATGTAAATTATAAATTTTGGATCATTTTGCAATCAATAAAATTTCCCAAATTCATTCACTCCTTAGTCCTTGCTTTTTATATTTTTTCATTTAACGATTTAAAATTTTAAATTGAATTTGTAGTTTTCTACTTTAAATTAAAAATTTACTTCCTATATATTATTAATTTACTACCGAATATTATTAATTTATTATATTAAGTAGCATATGTTTTGTATATTTGTGCATATATCTTCTATAGAAATGTATATTTATCGTATACATGTGTATATGTTTTATAAATTAGTATATAAGTATATCTATATATATTGTAATGTATATGTAATGTAGTATATTTTATAAGTAGTAGTATATATACATTTAATGGTGCGTATACACGTGTATATATCTTCTACAGAAGTGTATATTTAACGTATACATGTATATATGTTTTATAAATTGGATATCTTCTATAGAAATATATATTTAACGTATACATGTGTATATATTTTATAAATTAGTATATAAGTATATCTATATATATTGTAATGTATATATAATGTAGTATATTTTATAAGTAGTAGTATATATACATTGAATGGTGCGTATACACGTGTATATATCTTCTATAGAAGTGTATATTTAATGTATACATGTGTATATGTTTTATAAATTAGTATATATCTATATATATTGTAATGTATACATATTGTAGTATATTTTATAAGCAGTAGTATATATACATTGAATGGTTCGTATACATGTGTATATATATTCTATAGAAGTGTATATTTAACATATACATGTGTATATATTTTATAAATTAGTATATAAGTATATCTATATATATTGTAATGTATACATATTGTAGTATATTTTATAAGTAGTAGTATATATACATTGAATGGTGCGTATACACGTGTATATATCTTCTATAGAAGTGTATATTTAACGTATACATGTGTATATGTTTTATAAATTATTATATAAGTATATCTATATATATTGTAATGTATATATATTGTAGTATATTTTATAAGTAGTAGTATATATACATTGAATAATGCATATACATATGTATATATCTTCTATAGAAGTGTATATTTAACGTATACATGTGTATATATTTTATATATTAGTATATAACTATATCTATATATATTGTAATGTATATATATTGTAGTATATTTTACAAGTAGTAGTATATATACATGTATGGTGCATATACACGTGTATATACCTTGTATATTTAACGTATACATGTGTATATGTTTTATGAATTAGTATATAAGTATATCTATATGTATTGTAATGTATATATATTGTAGTATAGTTTATAAGTAGTAGTATATATACATTGAATGGTGCGTATATATGAGTAATTGACTAATTGTGTATATGTGTATATATTTTTTAAATTCTAATGTAGTATATACTATATAAATAGTGTATATTTAATTTAACATATTTATAATGTATATAGGTGTGTATATTTAATGTATATTGAAAGAAAGTTTTTTTTTTATATTTTTGACCGGGTTTGACCGATTTTTTAACCGGGTTTGACCAGGTTTTGGTAGGTTTGACCGGGTTGGGTTAAGTGAGCCGGGTTAGGGTGGGTTTTAATTTTTTTACTGTTTGGCTCGGCCTGGCCCGGACAGTCTAGCACCAAAACCGGCCCTTAACCAGCCCTCAACTCGGTTAAAATAGAAGGGCCGATTTCGAATTGGCTCGGCCTGGCCCATTTGAGACCCATACATAGAGGTGATATTACTAGCAACATTGTAGGGACAGTTTTTGGAGAAATATATTTTTGATTTTTCATTATTAATAGTTTGACCAGACCAATTGCAATAGTTTTGCAAAGTATCTTTATTACTTTCACAGCTTGTCTCCTTATTGGTCGACATAAGGACAAGTTCGTTTGCAAAAAAAAAATGAGAAAGGGATGGGCCCATACGAGAGATTCTTATAAGGTCCCAATTATTAGCATTTACCTAATAGGGTATATTATGGGATACTTTCATACACGGAATAAAAATGTACGAAGATATGGGATCACCTTGCCGTATACCTCGCGAAGGACAAAAGAAATCCATTATTGTAGCATTTACTAATATAGCCACTGAGCTGATTGTAATACAGGACATGATTAGGTTGATAGTTTTGGTCAGAAAATTAAAATAACGTAAAATATTTCTGACAAATGACCATTTCAGCTTGTCAAAAGCTTTTTCTAGATCAACTTTCATGTTTAGATTTCCTTTTTTCCCTTTTATTCTTTGGAAGTGCCTTACAATTTCCTAAACTATAATGGCATTATTCGCTGCTTGTCTATTTTCAGGAAGCTTGTTTAACAAGGCCCAATCATTGTTCCCATAATTGGACAAAGATTACTAGCAATAATTTTAGTAATAATTATGTAAGATTTTTAGAATTGATGCATTTGGGCATTTTGGAATCAGGCATACATGAGTCATGTTGATGTGTTCATTGATCTTTTGTCTTTGAAAAGCTTTTTTTACAAAAATCCTTTATAGAGGCCCCCACCATATCTCGATATCTTTAGTAGAATATTAGATGTATCCCATCTGGTTCAAGAGCTTTGTAAGTATTGAAGGAGAATACTATATTTTTAGTTTCAACGTCTGTTTGATCTCTAATTAGATCCTTTCTATTAGTAATAGAGAGACTGATCTTGGTTTTTGGTATAGAGACCCAAATAGATTTTTGATGGGTGGTTGTGAATAGAGAGTTGAAGTAAGAGTATGTGTGGTTGGTAATATCCACTTGGTTATATATCCAAGAGTTGTTATCTATCTAAAGTGATAGGATGCGATTCTTGCATTTACAAATCAATGTGGACGTTTGAAAAAATTTAGTGTTAGCGTCTCCTTCATTTAACAAATTAATTCTTAATTTTAGGTTCCAAAATTCTTCCTTAATTTTTAGGATCCTGCTAAAATCATCTATCAGGTTTTTTTCCAGGTTTTGAAGGAACATACTATGATAGTAATTTGGGGAGTTTTGAACCCCATTAAGTCTCTTAAGGATTCTATTTTTCTTATGAAAGATATTACCGAAGTTGACACTAGCCCATGCACTAACATTTTGTTTAAAAATATTTTTTACATGTTCTAGTGGTTGGTTGTTGTTCAATGCATGTGCAATACTATTTTTGAAGTCGGGATGAGACATCCATATTATCTTAAATCTGTTTTTTTTACGTAAGTGTAAGACCCCACAAAATTTTAATGAATTTATTTTTGATCCTCTCACGTGCGTAGTGTCAATTTTTGACTTGAATTATATTAAGAAATGTTAAAAAGGTATTTTAAAATTTTTTTGATAGGAGTTCGGGACTCTTTTGAATCTCTGAGGCAGTAAGCCTCTATGATTGTGGCATGCCATGCCACTTAGCCTCAACGATATGGGCATTTCTCTTCAAATTCTTTGGTATTTCAGGTATGTTTCTCATCCTTAACTTGAATTTTATATTATGGCATTTATTTAATCATTATTCATGTAATTTTAATTGATGAGTTTGAAATTGAGTTGGGTGTTTTTGATGGTTATTACCTTAATTGTATTTTCCTATAATTTAAATGTGTTATTTATACTTTAATTGATGGTTTTTGGGGCTGAATGAGTGCATTGTTATGAGGATTGGAATGGGGAATATAGATTTTCCCAAATTGATGGATTTTTGGATTGATAATGTCATTAACCTAAAACCACCTTTATAATATTGATTTTGAATATGAAATTCACATAATTTAACTTACTTCCAAAAATTGATAGGTCATGATGCCACTTGTCACAGTAAACCTTGACAAGTAAGCCTCTCACTCAAACTGATACACAAAGAAAAAATAGAAATTCCCTCAAGGTAAGGCTTCTAGAACGAAGTTGAACAATGTAGATATAATAAAAGCAGAAAGAATAAAATCAACACATGCAACCATAGCTCCCAAAACCTGGTGTTAACAGTATAAGAACTACTAATATAATTTCGGAGTCAAACATATCAAAAAAATAACCACAAAGAAAAATATTTATCTCCGAACACTAATAAAGACATAACTAATACAGAAAGATAGAGGTGAATTTCGGACGTACAAATGTCCAACCACTACCTTGAGAAATCTGAAGGCGCCGGATCAATCAGTCTGAAGCACACCCAAACCTAAAGATGCACCTATAGGGTGAAGTAGGAGTAAGTACGGTCCACTAGTACTCAGTAGGTATCATAGGCTGACCTAGTAAAGTAGAAAATAAAGCATATAAAATACACACTAAGAGCACATCACTTGCAATCAGAAAATATCCCACAAAGGTATCCCACACCGCTTATACTAAAAGTTCTAATATATCACATATATTACAACAAAACACCAAGATAGAACACAAGTATGCATTATGTCACATATACGTAGAACAAGAAAGAACATGTATATACAAAATCATCACATACAAGTAAAGGAAGATAAAACAAATACATAGATGACAAGTCACTATGGAAATACAACACAACATAAACAGAATAAGTTAAGTGAAATGTATATAATCGTGATGATGCACGAGCTCGTCGCACAACTTTTAAGATCGTTGCACAATCCCTATATATACCTACGGAGGCAAGACTCCCAATGCAGGACCCATGGGGGGTTCCTCAACCCGTATGGAATTTACATATCTCATACTCCTCCTCGAAATATTCCTTAGAGAGGGGTTTATAAGGTGTTATAATATCTCCCTCCCGACACTTTCCTCAGGGAGGGTTTTATAAAAGATGTTGCTAGTGTTCTAAGATGTTGCCATGATGGTATCAATGTTTCATGAATGAGTATTATATGAGGATGTAATGCTAAACAACAATCACAATGAGTATTTCCATAACTAATCACAATGATATATTTCCACAACCAACCAAAATTATACATTTCCACAACCACGTGAGACAATATTCACTCATTATTTCCATTTTATCTATGAATTTCCACACGTCTCATATAATAATCAGTATGAATATATCAAAATATACCAATGGTACTACATTAGTCATTTCAACAATATAATATAATTATTCATATAGATTCAAGACTATCAACATCACATAGGACCCCACACGGTCACACATATCACATAATATCTCAATTTAATAATTACATTACATATAGTCCCACACATGGACACAACATATAGATAAACATTTTTCATGATTAGTTCTCACCCTTAATATGTATTTTGTACCATCATTTACTATCCAGTCCAGTCTGAAAGAGTTAAGTCATAACCTACCTCAAAATTCAAAACTGGTCTACTACACTTCGTACCCACGATCTTACTTTCCATGAATAATCTCAAACTCCATAAAAACATCAAATATGGAATTTACACGTTAAAAAAATCAATGACACCCATATTAACTACTTTTGATTCGGGGTCAAAAGGAACCCCCAAAATAAGTTTTTGAAAAAGAAGGGCAAAATCATAACTTTACTTCTAAAACATGTTCTCCATATTTTTAGGAACCTACAGTTGAAAAATCAAGTCAAATCGAGTAAAAAATGAGGTTCAAATCGAAGAAAATTATTTTTATTCTTTACCGAATACAATCTTTGAAATCCTAGTTAAAATCAAGAATCAGAGTTGTTTTGAAGGTTAAATTGATAAAAAAAACTTGCAATAATAAGATTAAAATATTATTCAAGTGAAAAGGGGTGAAATTGGGATTTAAAATCAAACCCTAAGATTTTTGGGTTTTTGAGAATTTAATCAAGAATTACTAAGAAAAAAGGATGATTTCTTACCTTAAATCCGTAAGAGAATCAAGAAATAAGAAATAGATGTTAATATAGCTTCTCAAGCACCCACAAACTTTACTTTAAGCCCTCACACTAATTTTAGGGTTCAACTCTCAAGAAAAAGGTGAAACAATGAGCAAAAAATGGATAAAAAAGGCTATTTATACTGTACCTGGGTACCAGGTAAAATAAGGCATGAATCTCACTTGGGGAATACAATTTACCCTTTAAATTTTCTGGTTGCACCAGATTTTTAAGTCCAAATGAACTTTGACATGGTGTTTTAAATTCGCTCGGAGTCATATATACGCAAACGAGCTATGTAACCATACTAAATTCGATACTCATAACTCAATGGCAAACTCAGATTTTTGAGAAAATATCATTTTCATAAAGTTGACCCCCAAAATCTAAAATTATAATTTTTTAAATTGAGGAACGAAATGAGATTTAAAAGTCATAAAATCACAGCAAATATATTACCACCCTAAAATCAATATTTTAAACCTGCTGGCCAAGTTAGATTTTTTCTTCGAGGTTGTTTCGATCAAATGTGTGTCCCACACCCGTATTTTAAATTTTCTAACTTTTTAATAGGTCGAAATGATCTCAGGTGCACCGAGATTCAAACCAAAGTTCTACCTAGTCTAAAATTGATATTTTGAAGCAGCTGATGCAGTCCATTCAACCATTTGTCGTACGGATCAAAAGATATCCGCATAAGTCAAAAATAAAGCTCTCGAAGCCACCAAAAACCACAATATCACATAAATGGTACGAAAATGCATTAGAAATAATGCCAATCATCCCCACACCCTAGAAATACCATAATGCAACTACAAGGAGGGGTAAAATAGTTAAATCACAGAGAAACACACAATTCACATATTTTATCAAAAAAAGTTGGTCGTTACAGGAATATTGCATTGCATTAAAGGATAATGGATAATTAAAATAATTGTGGAATGCCTTTGGTGGCCATGGATTTGGATTTTTATTAAACTTGGGAGTCAATTGGTGAAATGGACTGGTTTGACATGATTGAATTAGCTTGCATACGTATTGGTATGTCGGTACCATATTGGTAAATGCCTTACTAAATGACTCCTTGGTTAATGGCCGGGTTTATGTACAAACTATTTTAATATGGGCTTAAATAGAATTGTTTAGCTCACCATGAAGGTGTAATATCAGAGGGGGTGGGGGACTAACAATGGAAACTACGTTTGCCGGTGTGAGGGTCTTTGATGAGTGGTGATTTTACCACTCGTTTGCACTCATTATTCATACACATTACCTTATTTTGAAAGAATAAAAGAGACATAGTTGTGATTGAATGCACTAATTCCACAATTTGCAAGTAGAAAGTCAAGAAGATTGAAAGGTGTGGAATGAAGCTGAAAATGATCAAAAGGAAGAAGGAAAAGTGTAGTTGAAGACTTGGAATAGAAAGGCCTCAGATACAGCGATCATGGTCAGTTGACCGCGGTTGTGACATTCAAGCAAAAGTCTTCCAACCACAGTTGTGGATGTTAGCTGCGGTTGTATTCAAATGAGCGCGATCACGTCCAAGCGGATAAATCAGCCCAGGGGCAAATTTGTAACTACACATGCTGATCCTAATTTGCACAAAATGACCCAAAACCCTATCATTCATATCATCGCATTCTATTTTTCCCAATATCCTCTAAGTTGAGCTTAGGGTTTTATAGCCTTAATTTCTGGAGAAGAAAATATTGTATAAATTTTGGGTGAAGAATTAATTGGAGACTTTCTAAGTGGAAGATTTGCCCTTTTTCATTGTTGATATTGTGGGAGAATCAATTTTGAAGTAACATTCACTTAAACCTTCAACAAATCAAACCAATGGAGATTATAGGTACATTTATGCTTATTTGTCTTATGTGTAGCTAAATCTCCCTCTTGGTGTTATGTGTGAATAGGGGTTAAAGTGTATATGGGTTGTTGTTGTTAGCATCTATTTGGTAATTCATGTTTATGGGTTTTATCATTTCTATGCTTATTTGGTTGGGATTTGATGGACGAAATACCCATATGGGTTTGATAGGTGAAATCTCCAAACTCTGAAAAGTTCAAAGCCATCTTTAAAAGAAGGGTTTTGGGTGAACTTTAGGAATCCATATCATCCTAAAAAGAGGGATGTGGAGACCAAAACAATAATAGACAATTATGTGTGTAGTTTACTAAATCTTCACTATCTTAAACATAAGGGTGGGTAAATATATTGACGATGACTGCCTTACACATAAATTGGCATGTAAGTTAAGCGTTATAAAAAATGGCGCCATTGCCGAGGAGCAATTTGGCATATCGAATTAGTTTGGAATTTTAGTTACTTGCTTGAATTCAAGCTTGTATATATTTGCTTGTGATTTTCCTTTGTAGGTAGATTTTATTTTATTTTAATTTTATTTATGGCATCTTCTAACAAGTATGGGTTGGATAGTTGGAAGTCATATCATGACCCCCCATGTTCATATTGTGATGGACCACACTTTAGGAGAGATTGTAACTATGCTCCCTAGAGGGGGATATAATCCCAATCCCAATCCTATTGGGAGTATGGTTATTACATGTGTGGATGTCAACAAGGACATTAGGATGAGTGTCCAGATACCCCTCCCCTATTATACTAGCTGAGTTGCTAGGTCTTCTTATGAGTTTGACAGGTCTTATGATTAAGAAGAGAAGGAGCAATATATCGGACTCAGTGGTTTTTGGAAAATTACTTCAAACCATTTTGGATCGGGTGGATAAAACGGGGGAGAATGTAAAAGAGATACATCATGAGGCATTGGCATGGCAAAGTGTCAAGGTAGGGGAAATGGGCGAAGAATAAAAGCTTGAAACTATCATAATATTGCCTATTTCCCCAGAGGAGGTGCACCAAGAAGAGAAATTGAGCTACGATGATGAGCTTGGTAGTGAAGTTTCCTTAATGACTTCCCCATTATCCGAATCATATGAGGGAGAAGAATCCCAAATAAAATAAATAGTTCTAGAGTCAAAAGAAGAATCAAAGAAAACCTCTTATAATGACCCTAGTTCATTTCAGGGTGAAGATGTTTCAAAGAAAGCTAAACCGAAATTAGGTATTGGGACTTTTTCAACCCACTTCCTAATATTATGTGTATAGGATGTGATGAAGATCCATCCCTTGGTATGAATGGAGGATTGTGGGATGATGGAGTCCGACTCCAATATTTTGGAATTTGGCACTCCATTGGAACATATGGAGCCTTATACATCAATGGCCAAGTAACTTAACTTTCCCAGTTCAAGGAATGGCCTATTGATGCACACTCTTTTACACAAGGCGCCAAACCATAAAATAGATTCAAAGTTGGGTAAAAGGTTCAAGTCTTCAAAATGGCGAGCTCAAAGCTTGTTTTCCATTTCCTCACATCTTCCAAGTTTCATCTTAGAAGATTTGGATCTTTTGTCCCTCTGCCGCTCAATGCATGATGAACGGAAGCTGGGACAAAGATTCAAATCTTCTAAGTGGAGACATAAAAGGAAGTGGTAGAGGCATCGGGCTACGACGTTAAACTAGACACTCAATGAGAGGAAACCCATCATGCCACAAAAAGTGGCATGTATCCTTTCCATTTTATGCATGATAGAGTAGAATAAATCTTTGCTTTTGCGCATGCATAATCCACAAAATATGGTGCTATGAGATACTTTGATTAAATTTGAGAAAGAAACATATGAAATTGGTTAGTTTGGGATGAGCAAAAATATACAAAAAAACTCAGTTGATAGGTCTCAGATACTGCAACCGCGGTTTGTGTTACCACAATTGTGGAAGTCGCATGACTGCGAATGCATAACTAAGACCACTATCGTGGCCAATTCAGTTTATAAAAATATCCAACTTACTCATTCCCCCAAAATTCTTTAAATCTTTTTCAAAATTCTCTCAAAATCCTATAAACATTCGTGGATTTGCATTGTATTTTCAAGTACCAATTCATCCCGTGCATTATCTAACTCAGTAAGTTGTCTAAATTCCCTCATTTTGAGTATATATTTCATGATTAGAACTTGTAGTATAGACAAAGGCCTAAAGTAGTATTTCCAGTACAAAATGCATGCTTGTTAGTGTTTAGTGTTGTGGTTAAGTGTTATAAGTTGGTATGCACATGATTGGGGAATTCTTGAGTACCCAAAATCAAACCTTAACCCATTCAGGTTGAAATATATTTTGTGTGTTTGATAGACTTCCCTTATGAAATCAATATTTAATTCTTTTACATTCGGGACCCTGAGCTTGCACTCAAGGCTCAACTTCATTGTTTCTATGGTTGTCATGCCTAGTATAGCTGCAGAATCAGGATTAAAATTGAATTTCAAACTAGGCAAGAGCTGTTAGACCAAGCCTTGTATACCACGATCGTGGACCCGATGACTACGATCACATCACTGCGGTCGTGGCTAATGCTCCACGATTTCCATAACTGAGGGCAGGTTTTGATAGGCATCAAGATTTTTGCCACATGTTAACTACCCATGAAACTTTCTATAACAATACCACACAAGCTTGTAGATTTTCTTTAGCATGTGTTTATTGTAATGTTGCTAATGTTGGCATAAGCTGCATTGTTTACAGGTTCTAGGACTCAACAATGTGGGACTTTGACGACACCCAATTCATTTCCATAGAATACCAACACTAGTACGATGCAGACTTTCATAAAACAAAGCTACTCCCTGAAAGGGGTTTTAACTTAGAGAAGGTAGAGGATAAGTTCCTAGAATTCCATGCTAGGCTTATTGCAACCAGGTGGCTGTGTTTTTGCCCTGAACCCTACCTTGCTAATGAGAAATGGGTTCATGATTTCTACGTAAACGTCTGTGTAGTCTCTCTCGTAAACCCAGTTATGAAAATTTAGGGTAAACAGGTCCACTTCAGAGTAGTGCAAATTAATGTAGTGTATGGGCTTCCAAATGCTAACATGAGGGAGGTTAAAGCCAAAACATGTAAGCCAGGGACTTGGATGAAAGGTATCTTATGTCTTAGAAAGGAAGTCCCATGGGCCACCATTAAACGAGATATTTTGATGAAGGACTTTAAGGCTGAAGCTAGGCTGTGGCTGAACATCATCTATTGTAGAGTCTCACCATGCACTCACATGACCATGGTTATAGATATGAGAGCTAGGATGGTAGCATATATCTTATCTAGAATTGCTCTAAATGTTGGTGAGATTGTTCTCTCTGAGTAGTGGCACTTCAAGAAACAAGAAGGTACCCATCTTCTTTTTCCATCTCTTATCACTGAATTATATAGGAAAGTAGAGGTAGAGGAGTACGACACAGATACTTGGGTGCGCTTTGGCTCTCTCATCGATCCACTTAAATTAAAAGGTGAGGGCACACTATGTCAGAGTAAGAAGAGAAAAATGGACTCGAGAAAATCAGTCCAAGAGATCACAGACTCTTGTAGACCCTTATCAGCCACTGCTTTTGATGATATATCTATTCAGATGCAGGAAGTGAGGGAAATATTGTCCAGACTGCCTCAGGGACCAGGGAAGTCCTCCACCGCTTATACTCATACATATCACAGTCAGACTATGAGAGATATAGGGAAGAGCAAGAGAAATAGGGAACCAGTATCACCTATTTGGAGAGAGCTAATTCAACCTTGGCTGTATCTCACAAAAACCTCAAAGACTTGTATGAGAAGATGGTAAAAAGAGAAAATAAGAGAGATAAATTTTTCAAAAATCTATGGAAGGGGTTGAAAGACATCTTAAAGGTACTCAAACCCAAATATCCAATACCTTCACTGAGATTATACAGTGAGGATGAGGCACCTGTAGAGTGGTCAGCTGATGATACGATGATAGAGATGCTGAGTCAGCAAGGGAAGATAGCTCTTCATGCAGATACAGAGAGAATCTCTTACTTTTACTTTCTTATATATACAGTGCGGACACTGCATTCCTTTTAGATGGGGGTGCCCCCAAATCTATATTATTTGAGTGATGCATTGCTGGATGTATCTTCTTATGTTGTGTTGGGATGACACTCTGGATACTTTTTTTATTTTATTTTGTGATGCTACATTTTTGGGTACCCCTACAGTGCCTATGTTTTATGGATTATCATGCTTTTCTTTTATTTTTAGTATTCCTTTGATTTACTTTTATTTTGATCTTGTTGATGCATGACTAGCTTTGCCTGATGACAGATTGAACGATTACAGTCTTAAGAGTAAAGCGCTGTATTTGGGTTTGAGGCATGGATGCAGGGGAATTATGAGTACCCATAGCATAAATGTTGAAAAGTGCAAGGAAAGTCTGAGTACCTGTAGCATTTTGTTTTGTGAAATTAGGGTCATTTTGTTTACACCTATGGTAAAGTCTGAGTAGCCATATGGGTAATTTGCCCATCTTGAGCCAATTGTGAGACTAAGGTTTTGGTTGTAGCCATTGTTTAGCAAATTGTGCATGGTGCTATTTCAAATTATCAAAAGCATGGACGTGAGCGATATTGTAACAAAACTTTTTCTCTTTTTGTGACTCCATGCATTGTTGATTTGTAAATAATGAGAGATACTCCAATTTTGTCTCACACGGGAGGAGTAAAGATCCTCCTTGGAAATTATTTGCATGCCATGTGTGGTGAGCTTTTGCATTCATCTATTGCAAGCTTGTGTTATCTAGAACTTGCCTTGTTAGTCTTTCAAAGCTAATTTTGATTGTACTTGGTTGGAGAAATTATCTTAGGCCCTTTTTGATGTTGGAACCTGCACTAGCCTAAAAGTCCTACCCTTGGTTATATTTAATTCCTAGTACCCATTTTGAGCTTTTGGACCTTGTCTAGTAAACAAATTACAAGATGTGAACCATTTTTTTTATCCCTCTTTTGAACCATACCTTTCTTGAACTTGAAAATGTAATTTGAGGCAAAAAGCCTAAGTTGGGGGTGGTAAAGTTTGGTGGAAGTGAGTTTGATGCCACAAAGAATGTATTTATATGCCTAACATGCCTAAATTTTTAAAATAAAGAGGCTAATAGAAAAACAAAGGACCCAACAAGGGAAAGATTTCATGAAAATAAAATAAAAGAAGTTGGGTGAACAAAGGAAGCAAAAATTAGGCATGATAAAAGAAAAAAAGTAGGGAAAGTGGCCCATAGTTATAAAGAAAAAGAAAGAACGTGGAAAAGTGTGATATACATGTTCAAGAAAGGGTGTAGCCATGTTAGTCCAAAAATGATATGCTACCCTAAGCCGAACCTACGTTACAAGCTTAGAAAGTCCGTCGAGATCTCCAACCGCTTACTTTCTTTGTAGTGGCAATTAAAAATAGGGGCAAGCCTATGGTATGACTCTTGTTATGAAGATTTATTTTGTAAGGAAGAGAGTTGTGCTCTTAAAATTCCTCCTTGCATGTTTTGTAACTTGGTGTGTGAAATTCTTTTTTTTGTGAGGTTGGCATATGAAACTAGTTGAGGTGGGTGATTTGGTCACCTTTCAAGTGATGAGGCAAATAGAGTACACCTCAGTTTAGTCTAAAAGAGAGTCACTTCTAGAGCATTAGTGATTGTTACTTGATTTCTTTTCAAAGTCCTGTACATCCTTTGATAGTGCATCTTACGATGAGGGGTGTAGTAAAAATGGTTTGGCACATGTGCAAGGAGCTATTTATGATTGCGATTAGAGCTAAGGTCATTATGAGCTTTAAGGCATAAAGGCGGGCTTAGATGATTGTGTCTCATGGTAAGAGGTAATGTTGTGCTTGAGGACAAGCAAATACTTTTAGTTGGGTGTATTGATGAGTGGTGATTTTACCACTCTTTCGCACTCATTATTCATACACATTACCTTATTTTGAAAGAATAAATGAGACAGTTGTGATTGAATGCACTATTATCCATATTTTGTAGGTATAAAGTCAAGAAGATTAAAAGGTATGGAATGGAGACGAAAATGATCAAAACAAAGTAGGAAAAATCCGACCGAAGACTTGGAATAAAAAGGCTTTAGATACCGCGATTGCGGTTAGTTGACCACGGTCGTGGCAGTCAAGCAAAAGTCTTCCAACTGCGGTCATGGATGTTAGCTGCAGTCGCATTCAAATGAGCGTAATCACACTCAAGTTGAGGACTCAGCCCAGGGGTAAATTTGTAACTACACATGTTGATCCTAATTTGCACAAAATGATCCAAAACCCTATCATTCATATCATCATATTCCATCTTGTCCAATCTCCTTTAGTTTGAGATTAGGGTTTTGTAGCCTTCATTTTTGGAGAAGAAAATATTGTATAAATTTTGGGTGAATAATTAATTAGAGACTTTCTAAGTGAAAGATTTGCCCTTTTTCATTGTTGATATTGTGGGAGAATCAAGTTTGAAGTAACATTCGCTTAAATCTTCAACAAATCAAACTTATGGAGATTATGGGTACATTTATTCTTATTTGTCTTATATGTAGCTAAATCTCCCTCTTGGGATTATGTGTGAATAGGGGTTAAAGTGTATGTGGGTTGTTATTGTTAGCATCTATTTGGTAGTTCATGTTTATGGATTTTATTATTGCTATGCTTATTTGGTTTGGATTTGATGGGCGAAAGCTCCAAATATCCACATGGGTTTGATGTGTGAAAGCTCTAAACTCTAAAAAGTTTAAGGCCATCTTTGAAAGAAGTGTTTTGGGTGAACTTTAGAAATCCATATCATCCTCGAAAGAGGGATGTGGAGACCAAAGCAATGATAGACAATTATGTGTGTAGTTAGCTAAATCTTCACTATCTTAAACATAAGGGTGAATATGAAGTTGACTATGCCATGGGTGTTATCCTAGAAATAGGGGTGCCTAAATTGAGGTTATGGTTACAAATTGTTGAACACACCTATTAGGTATTTGAAAGAATCAATGGGTGAAAGTTTGGTGTTTTGTCGAAAGACTAGTATCAAAATCTACAACCAATCCTACCCATATGCATATTACTTAATTGATGTTGATAATTAACTCCCATATATCATTCCCTTCGTAATGCATAATCCCAAGATCCATTCATAATTGTTAAAACTCTAATTATTTTTAACCCCAAATTTATATTAAAAAAACCCAAAAATAGAAACATTAGTGCTAGTACATATCTCTCCCATTTATATCTTTTTGTATCATTTGTTTGAATTTAACTTGTGTCTAACATTTTGAATTAATTTGATCGCTAAAATTATTTCTCGTGGATTCAAACCGACTCTAAAGTTGGGTAAATATATTGACGATGACTGCCTTATACTTAAATTAACATGTAAGTTGAGCATTATCAGTCTACATGACCATGTTCTTGGTGCACATATTATATTTTAGATGGCTATCGCCTTGGTGTCTTTTGCCTTTCCTTAATATCCTCATTTCGTGTGACTAACACGTACTGGGCCCTTTCAGTAGGGGGAGCTGGATCTATATAGCCCATGGGTGTCTTTAGGATTGAGCGAGCTACATAGTTTAAGTTAATGGTTTAAACTCTCATGTTATTGACCCTTTTACCTATCCCGACATCATTTATATGTATATATCAATGTTGTGCATGTGGTTTTGACTAATTTTTGGCATTGACATTATTTTATCTTTTTCCCCTGAGTTAATGATAGTGCTAGCCTCACTGTCTGTCCCTAGATGCTACATTATTTCATGATGTAGGGTTAGAAGGATTTTCTGTTGCTCCTGTGCAACGTTAAGTAATTTAGTATTTCCTTGGATTTACTGTGAAATGGTGCGCCTCCATCTTTTGTAAGGTCTTGTCATTTTGCTATTTTTTTATTAATTATTTTAGTACTTTTGGATTTTATTTTTCTTAGTCGGGGGTCTGTCCTGACTTAGTTGGTATTTCTAGTTTAGATGCTTTTGTGGACAGTATTGGATTGGTTGTTTGTTTTTATTCTTAAAAATTTCATTTAACTATCTATCCTTCTTATTACTATTTGGTTGGCTTTCACTGTTTACACTTATGTGCTCTAGAGGTTAGTGATGATAGGCGAATTTACACGCCTATATCAATATATTTTGCCCATATTTTAGCCTAGTTTTGAGAACAAATTATATATTTCATGCACTTTTAGTCCTTTTTCCTGTAAATGAGCTAACAAACATGATTAGGAAAGTTTCAGGTATAAATGATGCAAAATACAGCATTTTATGGCTTACTTGACGCAAAAGAAAGCTCACAAACGAAGAAGAAGGGAGCTGGACGCCTAAGGACCAAATCTGCTGCATGGAAAATCTGTCCCGGGCTAAAACAACATTTTTGAAGACTTTGGGGACTTACAGACACAAAGCTGGATTTTTACAAAGATACATTAACCTAATACAATTAGGTTATGTATTTCACTATTCTATTTGGATTATGATATTGTAACCTTACCCTAGTACATTTGGGTCAAGGATTTCATTAGTATAGTAGGATTTGGTTATTTATTTCATTAGCTTAGTAGAACTAGGATATGGGTATTATAAATACCCTATCATGCTAGAGATTTTGAAGGAACTCCTCCCTTAGTGGAGAGAACAATTCATTCTTCACTTGATTCAACAATTAATTTTCTTCCATCCCTCTCATCTTCCACCACAAACACTTCTAATCTACTCTTCTATTCTTAAATTCCACAACAAGAGAATCGTTACTTGCTAGGGAATCACCAAAACCACACGCCTATCACCTACTTCTCACGCCATCAACCATGCAAAACGTGCTATCCTTCGCATTCATGGGTAACTAAACCTCTTAGTTGGGGTTATGGAAGCCGAATGAGTTACTATCTATTGCTGTGAGTTTGTGAGTTCAAGACACGTATATTGCTTATATCATTATTCTCTTCATCTTAATCTACATTCTTTGCGGTTGCAAACGCAAGAATACGCCAGTCTAACATTTAACTTGTTCGCGAGAAAGGTTATTTGTCTGGAAAAGAGATAATGTCAAGGTAGTAGGACACCCTTTCCTATTAAAAAGCTAGTGCCGTAACTGGACTAACCTCTTGGAGAATTCGTACCGTTAGACATGCTTTAAGCTCGCGAGAGTTAAAGTGAAATAGTCCTTGTTTAGGTCGCGAGACGCTTGGATTTACCATCGACTACAATTCTCTATAAGCAATTGCATGTCAAGACTCTACACACTCATAGCCGATAGAGACGTATACCTCAGAAGGTGGACATAACCCCAACGCTTCAATTCTCATTGTTTCACAACCTACGAAATACTCTCTTTTTACTTTGCTATTTTCAGTTTTTATTTCATTACTTTGGTTACTTATTACAATCCCCCCTTCTTACGAGACTTGCACCAAAAGTTTAGTAATTTTGCTTACTTGTTGGCCAAGCTATTCCCTGTGGGATCGACACCTAACCCAGGTTGGGTTCTATATTTGCTAACGACCACTTTACACTCCTACGAGAGCTGTAGATTGAGCGTTATCAAAAATTGGCGCCGTTGCCGGGGAATACGAGTGTCAATCAAGTTCATGATAATTACTAGACCCTTTGGTCAAAGATTCTCGTACTTTTACTTTTAGTTTTTGTTTTTGTTTCTTGCAGGTTTTTCTTTTAGTGCATGCCCCATACTAGAAGTTCTGGTCAACCGTTATTACCAATCAATCCGGAACCTCAACGAATTAGAAGAATGGAAGCACAAGCTGAAATCGACAGGATGTCTGCTCAACACGAGCAAGCAAGATTAGCTGCTCTTGCCGCTGCTCAAGTCCAACAACAAAATATTGATAATCCTGGGCGAGCAGCAAATCCTGATGATGAGGATTTAGGTGACGACGAGTTGATAAACCCAAGGCATGTCGCTGAAACGACAACACCTGCCAATAGAAGAGGACGACAAGCTCGGTATAGATATGATCGCCAACCGTTGCAACCAGCTTTCGACGATGATGATGATGATCTTGATGGTGCCGGAGCCACTGGAGCTATAATTCCACCACCATTAGCGCCCGGAGCCAAGTTCAACATCACTAGCACCATGATTCAGTTATTGCAACTCAAGGGGTTATTTGGTGGACTAGCAGGCGATGATCCGAATATGCATCTGATCAACTTTATTTCTACATGCAAGTCTTTTGACAATCCTGGTGTTGGTCAGAATGCTATTCGATTACGTCTATTTCCATTGTCTCTGTCTGGGGAGGCAACTCTATGGTTGAATGGGCTGACTCCTGATTCAATTACAAATTGGAGGCAATTGAGAGACGCTTTCCTAGAAAGATTCTTTCCGCCATCCAAGAGGGCTCAATTGAGAGATGAAATCAGCAACTTTCGTCAGCTTCCCTCTGAAGCTCTTCACGAAACATGGGAGAGGTTCAAGACAAAGCTAGCGAGATGCCCAAACCATCACATGACTAATGTTCACCTCATGGAGATCTTGTATAGAGCCTTGAATTCAATAACTAAACCAGTGGTGGACAACGCAGCTGGAGGTTCTTTTATGGACCTTACCTTTGGTCAAGCAAGCAATATGCTAGATCGCATGACAAAGCAAAGTAGAGCTTGGCATACCAGGGATTCTGAGGTAGCAAGCCCCACTTTATCTATTGGCATGTCTGCAGACCAAAGAAGAAGAGAAGAAGAACGTGAGCAAGACATGGCGCACATGAAAACACAATTGGATCTTCTGACAAAGCACTTATTATCAGGGAAGACCGAAAAAGTGAAAGCTGTAGCGCTAAAAGGAAGAGACGAATCTGATTCTGAAGAGGAGGCCAACTACTTGAACAATCAGGGGGGTTTCCGTGGGAGTGCCCAAGGAAACCAAGGTCGGAACTATTATGATAAATCTCGAAGAAAAGAACAAGGTAGTTGGAAGAAAAATAATGAAAAAAGTGGTTTGTACGTTCCCCCTGGTAAACGTGATACCACCACATCTAATTCCATGGAAGACATGATGGCTAAGTTATTGAAAGGAGTGGAAGCAACGAGCGCGGGAGTTAAGGAGGTGATTGATGATTTGTCCTCCATGAGGCAACTAGTTGATTCTCATTCCACTTCTATCAAGCAAATAGAGCAGCAGTTGAGCCAACTTTCAGCAGCATTTAATCAAAGAAAGGCTGGCACCTTACCAAGCGATACTGTGCAAAACCCAAGGAATGATGGGTCATGCATGGACATCACTACCAGAAGTGGTAAGGTGCTGGAAACTTCAGCAAAAGTCAAGCAAGTGGTTGACGTAGCAGCAGACATTGACGCCACACCTAGTGACGTTACAAGAGAAGAAGCCGCAACAACTACTTCAAACGTCAAGGATGTTTTACCTAGTGGCGTGCAGCCTGAAAAAAATAATAAACGAAAGCAAGAGAAGAAGAAAGCCATGGATAGAACACTTCCATACCCACCACCACCTTTTCCACAAAGATTGAAGAAGGTGGCCGATGACACTAAGTTCAGCAAATTCATGACTATGTTGAAGCAGCTGACCATCAATGTTCCATTAGTGGAGGCACTTGAACAAATTCCTGGGTATGCGAAGTTTATGAAAGATATTTTGACTAAAAAGAGGGCAGCAAGTTATGAGCTGAAGGATGATGTGCATCATTGTAGTGCAATTGCTACCCGATCGATAGTTCAGAAGAAGGCCGACCCCGGAGCTTTCACGATTCCTTGCACCGTCGGATCTTTGGATTTTGCCAAGGCATTGTGCGATCTAGGTGCTAGCATCAATTTGATGCCACTATCCATCTGCAAGAAGTTAGGGCTAGGCGATCCAACACCAACCAATATGAGGCTCGTGATGGCTGATAGGTCGGTAAAATGACCTGTGGGTATCTTGAATGATGTGTTGGTGAAAGTTTCTTCATTCATCTTTCCTGCAGACTTCGTTATTCTGGATTGTAAGGAGGATTCTGAAGTTCCCATCATCTTGGGACGTCCCTTCCTTGCAACTGGAAGTGTGCTTATTGACATGAAAGATAATGAGCTTTTGTTTCGAATTAATGACGAAGTGGTACGGTTTGATATATGCAAAACAATGAAGCAGCCCAGTGATATGCATGAGTTATCTGTAGCTGATGTTCATCATGAGGATACGAAAGCATTATCTATAGAGAAACAGCCTACTGTTGAGCCATTGTCTGTTGTGCCACTGAAAGTTGAGCATGAAGATAATGAAGGCTATGAAGAACTTATGAGTGCTCTAACAGAAATAGAGCCTTATACTCCTAAGCAACCAGATTGTGATCTCAAGAATCAACCAAAAGAGAAGACTCCCTTTGACGATCCACCAATGCTAGAATCGCAAGAGCTTCCCGATTATCTAAGGTATGTGTTCTTGGAAAGTAGAAATATACTTCCGGAGAGAGCAGATGATTTAAGTGAATAGCACGTAGAAGCTCTCATCTCTGCTCTGAAGAGATACAAGAGAGCTATGGGTTGGACTATTGATGATATAATTGGGGACTCTCCGGGGAAACGTATGATCCATCTCGAAGAAGATCACATGCCCACAGGTAAGCCTCATTGCCGTCTAAATCCTTTCAGAAAACGATCCATCACTTACCTCAACGATGTCTGAGTACTTGAGGTAACTATGTCGAGCCACGACAATAAACAAGGCGCTAGATGGGAGGCAACCCATCGTTTTATTGTTTTATCATTTCATCATTTTATCGTTTTATCATTTTTATACTTGTTTTGTTTTTGATAAATGAAAAATCCAAAAATAAGAGTCGTGCCACGACCAAAACTAAGCCGCTTGGTGGGAGGCAACCCATCGTACTAATCGTTTTCATTTGGTTTTGAGCAAAAATAGGTGCAAGAAGTATTCAACGAGGAGATTGATTTCCATTGACGATTTGGACACATTGTATGGTAAAGTTGGTAAGTTAGGAATGGTGATGCACAAGGCTATGGATTGAGCATTTCTCACACCAAAATAGTCTTCGAGGAAGGCTAGGCCTTGGTAAAACTAGGCCACGAACGATGCACAACCTATCCTATAGCCTAAGGTCTCGGAATCTAGTGTGCTATATACTATGCGCCGCCTATTCCTAGGTATGCTTTTGACTATGCGCCGCCTATGCTATGGCATTTGGTCTCAGTATCTCATATGCCATAGACTGTGTGGCGCATATGTCTACAAATGCCATAGACTATGCGGCGCATACGTCCCATTATGCTATAGACAATGCGCCGCATATGTCATTGATATGCCGAGCATTATGCGCCGCATATGTGGTATTTTTGTCTCCAAAACCGATTGTAAATGGGTCAAAACCCGACCCATTCTCTTCCTATATAAAGAGGACTTAGTTTTACAACACAACCACACTAAAAAATTGACCTAAGGGCGCCGCATATACATCCAAATCCTCTCAAAATCTTCTTCTTTTGCTCTTCCAATTCACAAAACCATCTCCACAAGCTTCAAGCAAGTAAGTACTCTCTTATTCTTCATTTATTTCCCGTAAGTACTACGTTGCTATGTCTATTATGAATTGCTACATCTTCAAAGATCATTGGTGATGTTAATGTGTTTGGATTGTTGATACACAACCATGTGAGTGAACATATACGTTAGGATAATCTTGACCGGTCTCCGACTTGAATTTGGTTTTAATAAGCATTGTTATACTATTTGCAGAATTGCCATGGCTATGAACTTTGCTTAAGCTTGTTACTTGGATACTTACATGTTAGACTATCTCGTTCATCGGGATAAGACTTATAGTGCCTACCGACATAAGAGGTTGTGATTGTTGTAAGAATAATTATTCCATGTGGTAACCCCTATGTAGTAGTGTTGCTATATCTACCATGAAAGTAGTCCAATGGCTGCAAGTAAGTGATGCATTGCTGATTTTCTTGTCGGAATACAATCCTAAAACGTATGTCGACGAAATCTGAGTAATCGACCACTTTCGCTTCACTGATTTGTATCAACAAAACTAAGTGTGGGGTGGTACCCCTACTGCTTGTGTATAGATTGTAACCATTGAGATTGTGCTACCATTAACACTATTTCTAGTCTCAGTTACAATGGCACCCAAAGCAAGACAAGGCAAAGAAAAGGCTACCACTTCACAAAAAGGCAAGAAAAGAGGCCAAAGAGAGCAAGGAGAACCCTCCTTGATGCAAACACCTCAACTCACTCTTGGAATTAAGTGGGATACTTATGAGGAACTTCTAAGGATGACGACTCTGATGATGATTCCAATGCAAGGGGTATGACCCCAGACATAGAGGATAAGTCCGACCAACCAAGTTCCTCGTATTTATTTTCCACTGAGGACAGTGTCCCGACTAAGTGTGGGGTGGTGGTATCGCATGCTATACTTCTCTGTTTGCACCTATGTTTGTTTGTTTACTTTTTTTATTTGAGTTCGTTTTTTTTTGTTTTTTGTTTGACGTTTTTTTTAAGTTTTTTTAGGAGTAAAATCTTTCTAGCTTCGCATGAAATTATTTTGATAGGCAGCATGAGATTATAACAAGAGTATGTATTACAATTGTGACTAGTGAGACGTTTAGGCTCTAGTTGTGACTCATTATGTGATATTTTGTGGTTCAATTCCTTCACTTGTTGGGTCGAGAGTCTATATTACTTCCAATCAAGTCGACCATGTGCCTTGTGTGTGTGAGATTAATAGTATCTTCTATGTATGTGGCTGATGCTAGAACTTGCCTGGTATGTATGCAAAGCGAAAATAAGGAGTGTAAGTTTAGGATATGATTTAGGCATTTCTTTGGCAACCTATATTTGTTTACCTTCAGTTTTACCTACCCATGAACATCATCCTAGTTAACCCTTTTTGAGCCTTTAGCCTATTTCTTTGACAACCTTGTATGTAAGCCTAATCCATTTCTTTCAAGAACATAATTTGATCCAAAATCCTGAGTGCTTTAAAGTGAAAAAGTCATGTGACAATATAAGAGGAAATTGGGTGAGTATAATGCTATAAATTGTAATGGTTCTTGAATGTGTTATGAAAAAGAAAAAAAAAGTGCTATCATAAGAGGTATGTTGTGAAAAGAAAAAGGAAAAGAAAGCTGAAAAGTGAGTTGTTCTTAAAATTGAAAAACAAAAGAGGAGAACAAGGGTTGTAGAATAAAAGAAAGAAGAAAGGTTGAAAGAAAAAAGTGTCAATGATACAAAGTGATGTATTAAAGCGCTTAGGAACCTAGTCACTATTCTTGGCCAAAATAGTCCTACCCGTCCCTTAGCCTACATTACAACAATCTAAAGACCTACTTGATCCTAATCTTAACATTCCGACATTTAGTAGAGTACTACATTAAAGGCAAGCCTATGGTCATTAGTTGCTACATATGAATTTTTTGTGAGAGCGAGAGCAAGGACACTTTGATACCCATGTTTGAAAAATATGCTATACTTGTGAGTAATTATGGGTACTATATTGTGAGACACACATGGTTGATGAGCTTTGGATAGTTGTATATGATTCTATTCACCTTAACGTTTGCATGCGAGTTGATCACCATCACTAGTCTACGCTAGAGGTTAAACTGTTTCTACTTATAATCAGAAAGCTACTCTTTGTTGATAATTGTTGTGCTTGTCTTGATAAATGTTTTGTGTTGTTGATGTAAAAACCTTAAGTCGATGCTTAGAAGGACATGATATTTTGTTCGAGGACGAACAAAGCTGCAAGTGTGGGGTGTTGATGATAGGCGAATTTACACGCCTATATCAATATATTTTGCCCATATTTTAGCCTAGTTTTGAGAACAAATTATATATTTCATGCACTTTTAGTCCTTTTTCCTGTAAATGAGCTAACAAACATGATTAGGAAAGTTTCAGGTATAAATGATGCAAAATACAACATTTTATGGCTTACTTGACGCAAAAGAAAGCTCACAAATGAAGAAGAAGGGAGCTGGACGCCTAAGGACCAAATCTGCTGCATGGAAAATCTGTCACGGGCTAAAACAGCATTTCGGAAGACTTTGGGGACTTACAGACACAAAGCTGGATTTTTACAAAGATACATTAACCTAATACAATTAGGTTATGTATTTCACTATTCTATTTGGATTATGATATTGTAATCTTACCCTAGTACATTTGGGTCAAGGATTTCATTAGTATAGTAGGATTTGGTTATTTATTTCATTAGCTTAGTAGAACTAGGATATGGGTATTATAAATACCCTATCATGCTAGAGATTTTGAAGGAACTCCTCCCTTAGTGGAGAGAACAATTCATTCTTCACTTGATTCAACAATTAATTTTCTTCCATCCCTCTCATCTTCCACCACAAACACTTCTAATCTACTCTTCTATTCTTAAATTCCACAACAAGAGAATCGTTACTTGCTAGGGAATCACCAAAACCACACGCCTATCACCTACTTCTCACGCCATCAACCATGCAAAACGTGCTATCCTTCGCATTCATGGGTAACTAAACCTCTTAGTTGGGGTTATGGAAGCCGAATGAGTTACTATCTATTGCTGTGAGTTTGTGAGTTCAAGACACGTATATTGCTTATATCATTATTCTCTTCATCTTAATCTACATTCTTTGCGGTTGCAAACGCAAGAATACGCCAGTCTAACATTTAACTTGTTCGCGAGAAAGGTTATTTGTCTGGAAAAGAGATAATATCAAGGTAGTAGGACACCCTTTCCTATTAAAAAGCTAGTGCCATAACTGGACTAACCTCTTGGAGAATTCGTACCGTTAGACACGCTTTAAGATCGCGAGAGTTAAAGTGAAATAGTCCTTGTTTAGGTCGCG
Source organism: Capsicum baccatum var. pendulum (assembly GCA_030864225.1). Classification (NCBI taxonomy): domain Eukaryota; kingdom Viridiplantae; phylum Streptophyta; class Magnoliopsida; order Solanales; family Solanaceae; genus Capsicum; species Capsicum baccatum. The sequence continues at coordinate 44,991,209 of CM061560.1, forward strand.
AGACGCTTGGATTTACCATCGACTACAATTCTCTATAAGCAATTGCATGTCAAGACTCTACACACTCATAGCCGATAGAGACGTATACCTCAGAAGGTGGACATAACCCCAACGCTTCAATTCTCTTTGTTTCACAACCTACGAAATACTCTCTTTTTACTTTGCTATTTTCAGTTTTTATTTCATTACTTTGGTTACTTATTACAATCCCCCCTTCTTACGAGACTTGCACCAAAAGTTTAGTAATTTTGCTTACTTGTTGGCCAAGCTATTCCCTGTGGGATCGACACCCAACCCAGGTTGGGTTCTATATTTGCTAACGATCGCTTTACACTCCTACGAGAGCTGTAGATTGAGCGTTATCAGTTAGGCTAAGAGGATGGTCTTCGACCCATGGTGGATTAATATACCCTCATGACTATGCCATAGTTTGGGTCGTGACAAGCTTAGTATTAGAGCACGGTTCAAGGTCTTTGGGTATCCACAAAGCCATGTCGAGTAGTGTTCTTTTTATGGATGTGTAGAGAGCCACACTTATAAGGGGGAGGCTACATGGCATTTAGGAATGTTTTCCTTTTTTGTTTTCTATTTTGGGATATAAAGTCTAGTTTCTATGAAACCTCTATAACTCCTGGCTTACTTGCATTTTAAATTATGACTCCCCAAAGATTTGACGGTCATAGAAACTCTACTGGAAACTCTCCCCCATCTATGAAAGATGAAGAGGGAACTCGCCCTGTGTATAGAGTGCATACCTGATCTAGAGTCTATACTCTTAATTGTACTAATCCACATGGGGTTTCACCAATCCCTACTAGTCCTCCTCAGTCTTTCTTTATTGGTAATACTTATGAGCAGTCACCTCAGGGAGAGATCTCTAATGTGGAGTTTTGTCAGTCTATTCATATGCTTACCCAATTGGTGGCATCACAGTTTCATCAGTATGATCATGTTGGTCCTGATGTTAGTTCATCTGATATCACTCGGGTTGGCCAGTTTATGAGGTTGAAACCCTAAACCTTCAGAGACTCTAAGTTTAAAGAGAACCCTCACGGGTTTATTGATGAAATATAGAAGATTTTCAAGGTGATACATGCTACTGATTCATAGAGTGTGAAGTTTGTTTCCTATCAATTGAAAGATGTAGCTTACCAGTGGTATGAGAAATGGAAAGCAATGAGGGGTGATGATGTTGAACTGGTAGTGTGGGATTAGTTTTCAGGTGCTTTTGTTGATCACTTTTTTCCTAAGGATTTGAGGTGGGTCAAGGTGAAGCTGGGTAAGATGAGTGTTAAAGAGTGTGCTCTAAAGTTCTAGTAGTTTTCCTGTTATGCTCTATAGTTGGTATCTAACATGAGGTCTAGACTGGGGAAGTTTGCTTCTGGTTTGTCCCATAATTTGGTGTTAAAATGTAAGGTTGCAATATTGTATAATGATATGGACATCTCTAGGTTGCTAGTCTATGTACAGTAGGTGGAGGATGAGAAAAAGAAGTAGATAAAGATTAAAGAGTGGCAGAACAAGAAGTTTAGATATTCACAATAGAGTGCTTGTCAGTAGAACAGTAGAAAAGATGGTAGGCAGTGGACCAAGAGGAAGAATTAGGGAAATTCATATTCAATAGATAGTGCTCCTTATCCCAAGCCTTCTCGTGATCATCGTTTTCCGACTAGCAGTGGTCCTAAGGCATAGGGTGCCCAGTCCCAGATTAGTAGAGCTTAGTTAACCCTGCCTTATCCTCCTTGTTGATTTTATGGGCAGCTTCACCATGGTTATTGTGAGAAGGGGAGGAATTTGTGTTTGAATTATAGTTAGCCTGGTTATCTGCAGCGAATTTTTCCCATAAAAAAAGTTACCACTGGAGCTAATTAGGTTCAGATCACCATTTCCCCAGCTCTTGCACCTAAGGGCGCCACTTTGGGTACCGACACTCACCAAAATCATCTTTATTAACTAACTCCTCATCAGGAATCTGAGGCATCCCCTGATGTTGTCACTGGTATTTTATAGCTTTTCTCTCATGCTATTCATTATTTTCTTGATATAGGTTCTACCCTATCTTATGCGACTGACACTTTGGTTTTAGTCCTAAAAATATTTTTGACCCCTTCTTTGTTTCTACTCTAGTAGGTGATTCCATTGTTTCTAGAAAAATCTATAAGGTTTGTGTTGTGTTTATGTTTTATAGGTAGACATTGGTGGACTTTGATATGATCTTGGGGATGGATTAGCTTTATTCCTGTTATTATTCTCTGGACTGTAGGACCTAAAGGGTTAGTTTCCATTTTTCTAATGAATCATTGATTGAATGGGAGGGGAGTTTCTTAGTGCCAAAAAGAAAGTTTAGTTCTTATCTTAGAGCTCAAAAAATGATTTCCAAAGGGTGTCTGTATCATCTAGTTCGGGTTAAAGATTTTTTAATTTTGATAGTTCCTCTTTACAATCTATCCCTATTGTTAATGAATTTCCTAAAGTCTTTCTGGATGATCTTCCTAGAATTTCTTCTGATAGCAAGATAAATTTTGGGATTGATATCCTACCAGATACTCATCATATTCTTATTTCTTCTTATAGGATGTCTTCGAATGAACTAAAGTAATTAAAGGCGCAGTTAAAGAATCTCCTTGATATGATTTTTATTCATCCTAGTGTTTCTCCATGGGGTGCTCTATACTTTTTATGTGAAAGAAAGATGGGTTTCCTAGGATGTGTGTAGACAATCATCTATTGAACAAGGTTACAGTGAAAAATAAGTATTATCTTCCTAGGTTTGATAGTATTTTTGATCAATTTCAGGGTGCTAGATGTTTTTCTAAGATTGATCTCTGTTTGGGCTATCATCAACTAAAAATTAGGGAGGTTGATATTCCTAAGACTGGTTTTAGAACCCGATATGGCCATCATGAGTTCTTGGTTATGTCATTTGGGTTGACTAATACTTTAACTACTTTTATGAATGAAATATTCAGGTAGTTTCTGGATTTGTTTGTTATAGTCTTCACTTAGGCAGATTTTGGATTTATTTGTGATAGTCTTCACTGATGACACGTTGGTGTTCTCTAAAACTGAGGAGGATCATACCAATCACCTCCAATTGTTATGCAGACTTTTAAGGACCAAAAATTATATGCAAATTTTTTGAAGTGTTAATTTTGGCTAAGTGTTGTGACCTATCTTAGGCATGTTGTTTCTAGTTGAGGGGGGGGGAGGGGGGTTAAGGTGGATCCATCAAAAGTTGAGGCAGTTAAAAATTGGCCTATACCCACGAATCGAATCAATATTAGGAGCTTATTGGGCTTGGATGGGTTTTATAGTAGGTTTGGGGAGATTTTCTTATGTATTGCACCCACCAACGAGTTAACTTAGAAAAAGGTTAAGTTTTTGTAGTCTGATTCTTATGAGGGTAGTTTTGTCAAGTTGAAGGATAAGTTGACTTTTGCGCTAGTTTTGATCCTGGTGAGGGTACTGATTCGTTTTTGTGTATTGTAATGCATCCTGTATGGGACTGGGATGTATTTTTATGCAACATGGTAAGTTTGTGGGTTATGCTTCTAGGTAGCTTAAGGTGCATGAGAGGAATTACCAGATTTATGATATAGAGTTGGTTGCTGTGGTCTTTGCTTTAAAGATTTGGTGTCATTATCTGTATGAGGTGCATGTAGATATTTGTACAAATCATAAGAGCTTGCAGTATATGTTAATGCAAAAGGAATTGAATCTCACGTAAATTTGGAGGCTTGAATTGCTAAAGGATTATGACATGAGCCTACACTATTATCCAGGTAAAGCTAATATGGTTGCTGATGCTCTTAGAAGGTTATCTATGAAAACCTTATCTCACATTGATGGGGAGAAGGAGGGTTGGTGAAGGATATTCATAGGTTGGGTAACTTAGGAGTTCATCTCTTGGACTTTGAGGATGGAGGAGTGATTGTTCAGAAAGTGGCTAAATCATCTCTTGGTGAAAAGGTGTAGGAAAAAAGGCTTTGGATCCTATACTTATGTTGATTAAGGATTGGGAGAGATGGCATTTTGAGAAATCAAGGAAGGTTGTGTGTTCTTGATGTTAGTGGTCCGCAGGAAAGGATTTTGATCGAGGCTCATGAGTCTAGATATACAGTTATCCGGGTTCAACTAAGATGTATCATGACTTGAAGGAAATTTATTTGTGGGATAATATAAAGAGAGGTGTGGTAAACTTTGTAGCTAAGTGTATGGTTTTGTTAGCAAGACAAGATTGATCATTTGAGGCCTGGTGTCATGTCTCAAGAGATAGAGTTGCACATATAGAAGTGGGAGATGATTAAAATGGATTTTATTACTGGTCTTCCATGGTCTCATATTCAGTATGATTCTATTTGGTTCATGGTGGATAGAATGACTAAGTCTGTGCACTTCTTGCCTGAGTGGACTAACTACTCTAGAGATGATTATGCTAAGTTATTTATTAAGTAGATAGTTAAGTTTCATGGAGTGCCAATCTCTATCATTTCAGATCAAGCTACGTAATTCTCTTCTCATTTTGGCGCTTGTTTTAAGAAGGTTTGGGGACTAAGGTAAACCTTAGCACTATTTTCCACTCAAACAGATGGACAAGTAGAGTAGACTATTCAGACTTTTGAGGATATGCTAAGGGACTGTGCGATTGACTTTAAGGGTAGTTGGGTTGGTCATTTGCCTCTTATTAAGTTTGCTTATAATAATAGTTACCATTTTAGAATCCAAATGGTCCTTTTCAAGGCAATCTATGGTAGAAGGTGTAGGTCTCCTATCTATTGGGTTTAAGTAGGTAAGACTAGGCTATTTGTCCCTGATTTGGTTCACCAAGCCATGGAGAAGGTTGAAGTGATTAGACAAAGACTTAAGACTGCTCAAAGTCACCAAAAGTCTTATGCGGATGTAAGACGAAGGGAGTTAGAGTTCGTGGTTAGTGATTGGGTGTTCCTAAAGGTTCTTCTATGAAAGGAGTCGTGAGGTTTGGGAAGAAAAGGAAGCTCAGTCCCTCTTACATTGGTCCGTATCAAATTGTAAGGAGAATTAGGAAGGTCTCTTATGAGTTAGGTTTACCAATAAATTTGGCTCCTATTCATTTTGTTTTCTATGTGTCTATGTTGAAAAAGTATGTGATGACCCTTCTTTGATAGTGCCTATTAAGGATGTTGGTGAGACAAATTCCTTATCTAATGAGGAAGTCTCGATTTCGATATTGTATAGGCGAATTCATAGATTGAGGACAAAGTATGTAGCTTCGGTGAAGGTTCTTTGGACAAATCAAAAGATGGAAGAAGCTACATGGGAAACTGAAGAAGATATGAAAGTGAATTACCCCTTCTTATTCCCAATGTTGGATAAAAGAGCTTAAGGTATGATTTTCATTTTCTTGTTATTGCATTTCGAATTTGTCACTTGGTTATGATGTATTCTTACTATTATCGTGCCAAAAATGTCCTAACTCCTCATTCAGAGAGGCATGATCCGGGTGGGGTGGGGTGGGGTGGGGGGGATAAGACCACACTAAATTTCAATGAATTTATTTTTGACCCTCCCGCGTGCGTAGTATAAATTTTTTACTTGAATTTTAAGGGATATAAAAGGGTATTTTGGGAAAGTTTTGAAATTTTTGAAACGGGTTCGGGACTATTTTGGCACACCAAGGCAGTAAGCCTCCACGATAGTGTCATACCACACCACTTAGCCTCCGCGATAAGGGCGTAGAACGGAGGCTAAGCTCTATGATAGCAACATACAACAACGCTATGTAAAACACTACTATTCTCTTCTTTAACTCTCCAACCAAGAAACTTCAAGGGTTTCATAGATAATTCACCATTCAGACTCCAAGATTTGATTTCTCTTCAAATTCTTTGGTATTTCAGGAATGTTTCTCATCCTTAATTTGAATTTTACATTGTGGCATTTAGTTAATCATTATTTATGTGATTTTAATTGATGGGTTTAAAATTGGTTTGAGGGATTTTGATAGTTATCACTTGAATTTTATTTTCCCATGATTTAAATGCTTTCTTTATTCTTTACTTGATGATTTTTGGGGATGAATGGGTGCATTGTTATGAGGATTGAAATGGGGAATACGGATTTGCCCAAATTATGTAGCTCATCGTGAAGGTATAATCCTGGAGGGACCAATACTAAAAACTATGTTTATCGGTGTGGAGGTTTACATGACCATGTGCTTGGTGAACACATTATATTTTGGATGTCTATCACCTTGGTAGCCATTCCTCGATTTGCTTGGTTCGTGTGACTAACACACACTGGGGTTCTTCTAACAACAAAAGCTGGATCCATATAGCCAATGGGTGCATTTAGGATGAAGTGAGATACACAATTTAGGATAATGGTTTAAACTCTCATGTTCATGACCCTTGTCCCTATACCGACATTCTATATATATATATATATATATATATCAATATTATGCATGTGGGTTTGACTGTTTTTTGACAATGGCATTATTTTATCCTTTTCTCCTGAGGTACATGCCAGTGCTCACCCCACTGACCGTCCCAGGATACTACATTATATCATGATGTAGGGTCAAAAGGGTTTTTTGTTGCCCTGTGTAACATTAGGTGATTCATTATTCCCGTGGATCTGTTGTGAATGCCTCCATCTTTTGTAAGGCCTATCATTTCGCTGGTTTCTTTATTATTGTATTACTTTTGGATTCTATTTGTCAAAGTCGAGGGGCATGTCCCAACTTAGTTTATATTTCTAGTTTAGAGGCTATTGTGACAGTATTGGGTTGTTTGTTTGTTTTTATTTTTAGAAATTTTATTTGACCGTCTATCCTGCTTGTTACTAATTGGTTGGCTTCTGCTGTTTACACTTTTGTGCTCTAAAGGTTAGGCTAAGGGGTAGTCTCTGGCCTATGGTGGCTTGAGATACCTTTCATGACTAGGCCTTGGTTTGGGTCGTGATAGTAAGTTAAGATCATCTGAGAACATATTGAGCATCAATGGGCAATGATCAAAATGGGTTCGAGGAAGGTGGATGATATGGATATTTGGATACCCTAGAAGACATGCATTATTGGCAAAGAACATATCAAGCCTTTAAAATATTAAAGGCTTGTGGTTCTTGAATCTTTATTTAAGCCATACAAATTTATTTCCCTTAAAACCAATATCTATATATTCACAATAATTCACCATGTCTAAAAACTTCAGTGAAAGAGATTTTTCAATTAACTTACCACCTTTCTTTTTTGAGTTATGGGGAAGGTCGTTGAAATCTCCTTCTATTAGCCATTTATCATCACATTTATCTTTGATACTCTTCAGATTTTGCCATAGGATTTTTCTTTTCCATCTATATGTATTTGTATAAATACAACTAAATAGCCTAGTGTCATTTAAGGATCTTACCTTTACAATAGCGTGAATTTCTTAATCAATAGTCGCGATATCACTAAGATCCGTAGTGTGTCATCTCATAGCACAACCAGCACCCTCAGCGTTACCAATAGATGGGACCTCTATAACTCTATTGAAGGGAAATCATTCTGCTGGACCAAATGATCCTGTGTTTTTTTTTGATAAGAGAGCCACGAGTGGAGGTTTGTACCAGTCTATTAGAGATCTAAAGTTATGCCTAAAATCAGGGCCATTTTCACCCCTGCAGTTTCACATTATTATGTTCATTAATATATTGAGATTTGGTGGGTTTATCAGTGGAACTTCCCCTGAGGATTCTGTCAAGGGGATATTCGAATTCCTCACAGTTGCATTCATAACAAAGACATAGTTCCCTATTTGAGGATTGAACATACGTCTTATGTCTAAAGAGCTTTTTATTTGGTTCTGGGGACAAATAAGGATGAACTTTTTTGCGTATTTGTCATTGAAAACCATGATTTTTATGTTTTTTAGAGAAAATATCTCTATCCTTGTTTCTCTTATAATTTTTAATGCTTCTTCTATTTCTTCGGTCAGAGTACTCACTGGTCTTAATGGAGCTAAGTTTACAGAGGGTGGTACTTGAGATAAAGTCTCTATATTGGTTGAGACTGTTGTTCTTGTATATTCTATCCTCCCTGACCTATCAATTGGAAAACATGTTCCTCTCCCTGCGGTATCTCTGAGTCTTCCAGTGATGTTATAATGGGTAGATATATTGAATGTTGGGGTATGTCCGTGGGTATACTTGCACCATCATTGATGACTAGTCTAGTTGGAAGCTGGATGTCGGCGTTTTTCACGTTGGAATATGAACAAAAGAAATGGAGGGCAGAGAAAAGTTTATTGGTGGTTGAAGCGCAATTGTCATCTACAAATGACTATTGTTAAGGTCCATAGCTCTTCTAATTCCCTCCGATGCCAGATTGGCTAACTGTTTTGGACCATGTATTATGAATATCACCTCTCGATTATCCAGAAAGGCATTCATTAATAGTGATTGACCCTGCAGGGCTATTTCTACCCAAAAATCTGGGTTTGGGTTCACCAGACTTATTGGTGTAGAGGAAATTAGAAGCTATTTCTACCCAGAAAGCTGGGTTTGGGCTCACCAGAGTTATTGGTGTAGAGGAAATCATAATCAACCTCACTAAATGTCCAGGTACTAAGTAACGATGAACTAGTGGTATATTTATTCGGGAGAAGGTTGGGTTCATCATTGGGAAGTTGGGATTCATTGAAGGATGATGATGGGTTGTTGTGTTTGCTGATGCTCTGAAGTTTGAGCGTAAAGGTCTCCTCGACATGCTTATTTAAAACCTTAAAGCTCTGAAGGCAATTAATTTTGGATTGGATATTAGAGTTTATTGTGGGTTCTAAGTTCTCTAGTTTATTTGAAGTGATGGTGGAAAGATTTTTTGTGGTCCCATCTACTTTCTTCTCAGATAAAACCACGTGTTGTAATTATTTATCATCTAAACTATCATTTTTTGTGGTGTAACCTCCAAAAGTGCAAATTTTACTAATCTGATTTATGGACATGATTATGTCAATGTGTGAAGTAGGGTCGTACTTATAAGAAGATGAAGGGGCATTGCACTATTGATGTGATAGAGAATTGATCCCTATATGTCTACTAGGGGCCGCTATAAGTTTATTATGTAAAATAAGGCTTCTAATGATATTAGGTTTTAGGGGCAATATGGGGTATTTTCTACCTCTAGGTTTAGAGCTTAGTAAATTAGGGGGCATAGGACACTGTTCTTTGGAAGGTAAGGCAGCGACCACCTCATTGTTGAGGTTACAGAAGTTGTTTGGTGTAATTATAATGTCAGCTTCATTAGGACAATGATTTTTCAAATTTGGGGCAATGAATGTGGGTTTATTTTTTTTTTTAACCAGTGGGTGAATGTTGACGATTTTTATCCACATATTTGAAAACTTTATTTTCTAAGTACTTGTGTTAGCATTGAAAATTTTGACGTTTATACCTTTGTCCATGGAGAGTTTAAGCTTCTTTAATTGTGCACTTACATATACTGAATTCTTATTGTTTTGGTCCTTTGGCACACACTTTTTCTAGTCAAATAGAATTGTCTTCCATTCCTCCATGCTACCTTCTTGGTTGGACTTTTTGGGACTGGTTGAGTTGAACTTGATGTTTCCTCATTCTTGTTAGTGTCCCTGCCTTATTTTTGTTTTGCCTCACAAGAAAATTTTGTATGGACAATTAGTATGCAAAGTTGACACATAATATTAGATCCTTCATAGACAATTTGTTGTTATGATTTTCCTATGAGTATGTTATTTTTAACTGGGACTCTAAGTGGTACTTCAATACATACATGTGCATATCTTCCCCTAAGAGTGGTAGATGTGCTAATATCCATCTTAACAAGTTTCCCTAGTTTACTTCTGATATTGGATAGTATTGTATGATCATATGTAACGCCCCGAGAGTACACCCTTGACACCATACGGTGCTTGGAACCACAAGTGATCCCAAGCTAATCCATGAACTAGCATACTGTTAAGCAACTGGATTATAATACATTAAATAACAAGTTCTGCGGTGTAGAAACATAATCATACTAAAAATCTAAAATAGTATGTAAGTGATAAATTTTTACAATCTGAAGGAAGAAACTGAAATTACATGATTGACTCTGACTGCCATCTATGAAGCCTATACTATACTAACTATAGATAGTTGGGAAATGCCTCCAACTACCACTAATCAATACATATGAAAAAATAAATGAACTGTACATGAACTAAAACTGTCTGGGGTTCCCAAAATAAGAGAACTCATTGCCTACTAGATAGAAACTGCAACTGTCTGATCATAATGCACGGGCTACAAATGGTACCTACATTATGAAACAATGTATCCACACAGACGTATATGTGGATCAGTACCTCTGGAGTGTACTATGTATGCAGGGGTGAATGCAATAAGTAAAAACTGATTATGTATGAAATCTTAAAGCATACATGCTCAGTTTAATTAGACTCACCAATAAGCTGGAATAAACTAAAAGCTAAAAACATCTAAAAACATGAGTAACAAATATAATCTTATAAGATGGTGAATCACTACACTTAGTTTCTTAAAACTTTACTTCTATAATGTAAGTAGAACTAAAGCTGTGATACAGAAAAACATGGATACTGTATGAATACTGAGTCTGAAATTATGCGACGGAAATTAACAAATACTAAGATTATTTGATTAACTAGATGACTGATAACTGAATACTGGTCATGTAAGACTAGGTTATACTTAGTCTGAATGACTGGACTGAAACTGTAGAGTACTATGCATATGGGGTAAGGACCAACTGAAATCATGAGATAACTGAGCATGAATGCATAAAAACTATAAAATTTGATAATATATGACTAAGTGTATATCTAGTATATCACTAAGATAATCTAGAATCTAAAAGACCGAAAGCTGTAAAGGCGAATATCTGAAAGGTTGTACACTTAGTCAAGCAAACCTGAACTGAAGAGATACTGAATACTATACTGAGACTGTGGGAGGTATAATCTAATCAACATGCCCCAATCTGAGCAAATCGGGGTCCAACCTATAACCCCAGTTGAAAGGGTGTTAGTACCGTGCCATGGGTACTAACGATGGTTGTATGGATCCACTAAGGTGAAGCCCGAAAGACTAAAAATTCACCCTCTACTGTCAGGTGCTCTGGTGAGATAAGTGTCAACCCTCAACTGGCATGTTAACATATCAAACCTACACTAGCTACGTAGTTCTGGAATGCAGGATTGCTACTAAGAGTCATAACCTCGATTGGTAAGTGATCCCCCATCCCTAGGTTCGCTCGGTGCTAAATCCTACTCCCAACTAAAATACACTGAAATACTAATTGGTGCATGCACTGATAACTAATAACTAATAAGCTCAGGTCATGGTATTCTAAAAATATTAGTGCATACAGATTTTGAGGTAATTATCAATGTATAAACTGATATTGAAATTGAAACTAGACTGAGCTAAGCTTAATTAGACTCACAACTAATCATATTACTGACTGAATGATATTGCTCGTGGTATAACTGAAATCATTCTGTAGATAGTTAAAACTAGGTAAATAGCTAAATTTCGGGTATTCATAAACCCCAGGACTCGATAACAATAACAATAGGACATACTAAAGCTTTGGGATATAAGAAGTAGTTAATATTCAAAACCCAATCATTAGGGCATTTCATAAAAAACTTGGGAATCATGAACTTGAACATGGAAATGTCTTAAACATGGGAACATAACATGATTAGATGACTAAGATCATGAATTGGGGGATTTATGTGAAATTCGTTTGGAATAGGACATGGGAGTTTCATCAAAAAATGTAAATATCATATCTTGAGCAAAAGGATGTCTTAAACATGATGGAACAATAGAGTTACATGGCAAAATCCATAACTTGGGGATTAATCTTGAAGTTGATTGAACATGATATGGAAATTTCATCAAACATGTGAAGACCCTAAACTTCTGCATGGGAATGAGCAAGCATGCGAAAATATCATGGCCACACGAATCAATTCACAACTTAGGTATATGATATGAAGATCATAACATTCAAAATATGTATTGGCTCATTCCACTTGAAAACACATATACTCTTAACTTGAAATCCAACACATGAGGATCATGAGTTAAAATATTGGAGCAGTTAAGCCATGAAAATAATATAAATTTCAATATTAAAAACATGGGTTAAGGATTTAACATGTGAAAATTACCATTCGAGCATATCAAGGCAATTTCAATGAAAACCATTCGTAAACATGATGCATAATCTAAGTTCATGGAGGTTTCATGGATGTAATTCATATTAACATGCAAAGATCATAACTTTGAACTTGAAAATAGGTTTTTGGGCTCCATGGGTGAAAGGGGACCCATGGATGAACTCCCACATACCTTAAAACTTTAAATCTTGAAGAAGAAACAAAATCTTAAAAGCTTTCTTGAATTGGAAAACTTGATTCTTGATTGTTCTTGAAAAAGAAACGGTGAAACCTTGGATTTTTTGAAGTTAAATTTGAAGCTCTAGGGTTTTATTGGAGAGAAATTTGGTGAGGAATGAGGGTAATATATTTAATATAGGATTAAATTTTCTCTTTTTATGAATTGGTTTCATAGAAAAAGACTAAACTACCCTTGAAATTTAAAGTTCGTAACTGGAATGCCATTTAAGGCTTCATCGCAATGCAATGATCCCCTCATCTCTATACTCACTGTGATGCGGTGTAATCATGGCGAGTCACTGGAAAATGACAATTACTGATTTTCTTTTCACCATGACGGGTTAAGGCAGCCATCTCTATAGCCACCATGACACGATGGAATCGCAGTTTGCTACTCTTTTGGGAAATACAATGGGGTCCAGTCCTTGTATGAAAAATTCAAAACTAACCCAAAACATGCTACTTACACCTCTGAACATGAATCAACTTAAAAACTTACGTCTTGAGGTCGGGAAAGCCAATTTAAAAATTCTCGAAGTTAAAGGGAGTCAAAATGTGACCAAGCCCCTCAACACTTAGTTAAAATTTCTAGGCTATAAGTCTCTTATAAAAGCACTAGAAGCTGAATTGGACTAAGAAAAATATGGGTTATTACATCATAGTATTCTGTAGGGAGATCTAGTGGTTAGATCCAAATTGCCTTATGGTTTTCAGTTGCTTCCGAGGCTATGAAATTTGGATGTCATTTCTTTACTAAGAGAAAAAACCCGTTGATAAACCAAGTCCCCTTGTGTAGTGCTAATAACATATTTTTCTCTTTTAGGAATTTCACTATGAAATAGTCGTGATCCAAATCTATGTGTGTCAAATCATCAGATGGTTTCCATAGATGTGCCAATAATTGTTTGAGATATTCATGGATCACTTTTTTCTTAGTCAACTTTACAATGACTGAGCATGCCTAGGGTCTATGGATTCGCTTTCTATCTTTATCAGTGAGTTCAATTATGTATTCACTTGCTTGGGATTCCTGCATGGTGTGTTCACACTCCATGTCAATCTCCATTGGCGGCGATGTAACCTGATGTGGCAACTAGATAGGTTCCCTTATCAATGGAACAATTTGATTAATAGCATTTAAGTAGTTCAGCAGCTTAGCGAAGCAATTAAGCCCTCTTCCTTGGGAAGAGTGTCATGGTTAATTTTGTCTGAGGGATCGAGTGGGATCTAGCCATTGGCAGATATACATTTTTTTTGTGAGAAGGTAGTGCTTCTCACTCTAAGTTGAAATATCACATCAGTTCAATTTCTTATGTTAGTTTTTTCAAACTTCGTACAATATGTTTTTTAATGGAGAATATGAAAATTTCTCAATCATCAATTGGACCCAAAATCAATTACGATGATATACGTCTATTATCTCTTATTTGATGATGAAATAAGTCAATTGTAAATACTATATCTGATAGTACATGATTAATTAAGGGCTCCAAAAAAGCTAATTACTTATCGGAGGAATAAATTTGATAATTGATGATATTATATTGTAGTAAGTTTCAAAGAAACTTATTAAGTTCAAATGACATTGGCCAAAATGGCTATCATATTAAGACTACAAATGATGAAAATATTGAATATTCTTATATTACTACAATAATGTTGAGTAAAAAGTTTATACTTGAAAAATTACCCGCTCTTTCTTTTGACTTATACTTCACAAGTATTAGCATGGTTGTAACACACATCATTGTAAACTAAAAGTTTACTAATTCAAATAATTTTATTATTTGATGTGACTACTTGGGCCATCCCGATTCTAATATGATGCCCAAAATAATTGAGAATTCATATGGACATTCTTTTAAGAACCAAATAATTCTTCAATTTAAAGAACTCTCTCTTGCTGCATGTTCTCAAGGAAAATTGATTACTAGACCATCAACATTAAAGTGAAAATTAAATCCCCTACATTTTTGGAACGTATACAGTGTGATATATGTGGGACCATTCATCCTTCATGTGGACCATTTAAATATAATTTAATTTTAATCAATGTATCTACAAGAGGATCACATGTGTGTTTATTATCAACTCATAATTCGATATTTGCGAAATTACCTGCTTAAATAATAAAATTAAGAACATAATTTTTAGATTATGCAATAAAGATATTTTGTCTTGATAATGATGGTAAGTTTACATCCCAGGATTTTAATAATTATTGTATATCAACTGACTGCTCATGCTCTTACTCAAAATGGTCTAGCAAAATCATTGATTAAACGTCTTCAATTAGTCGCTAACTAAATACTTATGAGAATAAAACTTTTCATTTCGATATGGGGTCACTCTATTTTAAATGGAGTAGCTTTTGTGCGGATTAGACCCACAAGTTATTATAATGTCTACCCATTACAATTGATTTTTTTATCAGGATCCAAATATTTTCCACCTAAAATTTTTTGAATGTGAGGTATATGCTTCAATTTCTCCATCACAACGCACAAAAATCGATCTTCAATGAAGTTTGGCGATATATGTTGGGTATGAATCTCCTATTATAAAATTTGTAGAACCTATGACTAGAGATTTTTTTACGACAAGATTTGCTGATTGTTATTTTGATGAAACAATATACCCAACATTAGGGGGAGAAAATAAACAACTAAAAAAAGGAAATAGCTTGAAATGAATTTTCATTATCTCATTTAGATCCCCATACAAAGAAATGTGAACTAGAAGTTTAAAGGATAACTCATTTGCAAAATTTTAAAAATCAACAGCCAGATGTATTCACTGACCTATCAAGAGTCACTAAATATCATGTTCAGCTGCTAATGCTTTAATTTGAGTTAATGTTTCAGTAGGATAATTGATTAATGCAAAAATGACTCTAAACAACTCTTAAAATGTGTTAGACCAATGGATTTCAAAGATAAAAATCTTTAAAAAGGAGTAAATGTTCAAAATAATCATAATATAGAGGAAACTACTCAAGAAAAGTAACAAGACATAACAATTGATAAAACCTCATAAGAGGTTCAAGTACTTGAAAAATAATGAAAATAAAGAGATCTCAATAGGTTATCTCTCATCAAGAAAAATATGAAAATGAAATAATATCATTGTTGATAATATTTATGCTTATAATATTATTAATAAAATAATACAATAAGATGAGGATATTGAACCAAAATCTATTGAAGAAATAAGATAGATAAATGATTGGCCAAAATGAAAAGATGCAATAAAACTTAAATTGGCTTCACTTGAAACACACGAAGTTTTCAGACGTATAGCCCAAACACCTGAAGGTATAAAGTCAGTGGGATACAAAAGAATTTTTGTGCAAAAATGAAATGAGAAAAATAAAGTCATAAGATATAAAAAAAATATACTTATGGCACATGAGTTTTGATAAAGATCTGACATTAAATTTTATTGCATAAGAAAAAAAAAGAGGAGAACCTATCTGTGAGGGAGCGAGGCGAGTTGCGGACTAATCTGAAATTTGTTGCAAATTTTAAAAGAAAAAAGAGCAAAAATGAGAATAAAATGAATAAGATAAAATTATCTCGAGTTTACAAGAGATGAAACAATTGCCTTTAACGCTAGATGAGTTTTAATATCGTTTAAAATATTTGTCTCAATTAATAATGTGGCGTACGCATCTTTCTGGGACGTTTTAAAATAGCTCAAGGATGCAATAATGCACCTTGACAAAGATCGTTCTAAATTTAATTTTCACTAGCTTAATACAAGAGGTATAGTCAGATACTAGATATTAAGAATGAGCGAATTAAGGCCTGCAAATAGAATTTAATCAAAATAGTTAAAGCTAAGTATACGTTTATAAAAGCGACCTTACTTGAACCACAGGACTCAAGGGGTGCATCATACCTTTTCCTCAATTAATATAATTCCTTACTTGATCTCCTATTTTCACAGACAAATAAAGAATCATTTTCTTTTGATTAGGGATTGAATAAGGTGACTTGAAACACCACAACTCAATTTCAAGTGGCGACTCTATAAATAAAATAATCCCTATTCAAAATCTTCATTTTAATTGAAAAAATCCTTGACCCTCGTCCCTCGCAATGAAAAAGAGGTGTGACATCTGCCAGTTCATGAAAAGCTTGATATGCATCTGATGGATGTTGTCACAACCTATTTATATGACTCATTAGATAATGACATTTTTATAAAAATTTCTGAAGGATTCAAAATGCCTGAAGTGTATAAAAATTCTCAAAAAAATTGTTCAATCAAGCTTCAGAAATTCTTATATGAATTAAAACAATCAAGACATATATGATATAATCGCTTTAACGAATACCTATTAAAAAATGGTATAAAATGACTCAATCTGTCCTTGTGACTTTATTAAAAGGTCTGAATCTGAATCGATCATACTATCTATATATGTTAATGATTTAAATATCATGAAACTCCCGAAGAGGCTCCAAAGACAGTAGAATGTTTGGAAATAGAATTTAAAATGAAAGACCTCAAAAATACAAAATTTTATCTTTGTTTACAAATTGAATATTTTACAAACAGAATATTTATCCATCAATTTACATATACTGAAAATATTTTAAAGAGATTTTACATGGATAAAACACATTCATTGAGTACCTTGAAGGTTGAGAGATCACTTATTATTAATAAATATCCATTTCAACCTCATGAAAATAATGAAGAACTTGTTGGTGCTTAAATACTATATCTTAGTACAATTGAGGCATTAATGTATCTTGCTAGTAATTCATGATCAAATTTATCTTTTGTTGAAAATTTATTAGCAAAATTTAGTTCTTCCCTAACATAAAGACATCGGATATCTCTGAGGAACTATTGATAAGAGACTATTTTATTCAAATGAGTACGATTCACAATTAATTGGTTATGCAGATGCAGGATATTTGTTTAACCCACATAAAGGTCAATCTCAGACAAATTATTTATTTACATGTGGAGGTACAACTATATCATGGTGTTCAAAAAAACAAATCATGGTTGTTACATCTTCAAATCAAGTAGAGATAATAGCCATTCATGAAGCAAGTCGAGAATGTATGTGGTTGATATCAATAACTAAACATATCCAGGAATCATGTGGCCTTCCTTTGGATAAAGATATTCCAATAATAGTAAATGAAGATAATGCTACATGCATAACTCAATTAAGAGGAGGATGCATCAAAGGAGATAGAATAAAATATATTTTTCAATTTTTTTTATTCATGATCTTCAAAAGATGGGTAAAATAGATGTTCAACAAGTTCGTTCAAGTGATAATCTAGCAGAAATATTCACTAAAGCATTGTCAACTTCAACATTTGAGAAACTAAGATACAAGATTGAAATGCATCGGCTCTGAGATATTAAGTGATACTTTGATTAGGGAAATTAAATATTTGTTGCGCTCTTTTTTTTTCTTAACCAAGGTTTGATCCCATTAAATTTTCCTGATAAGATTTTTAATGATACAATAAACTATGCTTATTATAAAACACTATGTACATCTTATTCCTTTTAGATTTTGTACATGAACATCAAAAGGGGAGTACTGTAAATAAGTTACTTTGCTAGTGGATGTCATTAAAAGGGCGCTACATACTACTGTAGCAATATCATTATCTCAAGTCATAGTTTGCCTATATAAGGCATTGCATACAATATTGTAAATGTACACAAAAAGAAAAAGTAAAGTTACTACCTCACCTCTATATGTCTCTCTCTCCTCCTTTTATTTATTATAGTGTATTTATTTTCAACATTATCTAATAATAATTTAATCATTTTCTTTCATATCTTTTTTCGTTTGCCTATTTTTGAATGTAATGTGTTGTACAAAAATGTGGTAAGAATTTATCCTTCAAAAATTTTATGTTAGTTATTTTAACTAGTCCCTTTTCTACTAATAGATATCTCAATTTTGTATCTACGATATTCTATTTTCATGGATCATGTATGTATTTAGGGATGCAACTATTTAAATCATTTAGGAATTCTTGATTATTCGAAACTATGTCAAATTTTTCGCTAACTTTTTCTAGATTTTATTTTTGGATGTTATTATCATTTGGCACTACTCTATTAGTGACTTATTTATTTGAAGAACATCCTCCTGTATTTTTAAATTCTTGATTTTTCTTGTTTGTTAAACATCTATCAAGTGCTCCTTTTCTAGATTTATTTAATTCTTCAAGTTTTTGCTTTCTCTCTCTTTTTGTAAAATCAAAATCATTTTTTCTAATTGACATATTTAAATTGAATAAATCACAACAATAATCAAAATATAAATATATACTTATGAACTACAAATATCAACAATAACAAATACTGAAGCAAAAAATATAAAATAAAGTTAAAATTATATAAAACTTGGCACTGGAACTTGACAAGTTGATATTCATATAATGATATTGAAATAGTGTTGTCCTCCTTCAATTTCTTGTTGCAATTCTTGAAATTATGAACAAGATACTAAAAAATATTTTTTGTTCTTTTGTATTTATAAGCAAGAACAGTAAGTAAGCGGTAAGTTTTGGAGAAAAAAGAAAGAAAAAGAAAGCACACAATATTAATAGTAAAAATAATTAAAGAGAGAAAATAATTTATAGAAAAGATAAATATCAGGTGATAATAATATAGCTCAAAATTTTAGGAAATAGTTAAGGAAATTCAAATTCCCTCTAATAAAATTATTTCCGAAATGATGTTGCATTCTCCTTAAAATCAATGGTATCCACAATAAAGCATTTTACTTTCATATAAGATTTATTTAAAAAATTTATAAGTAAATATAATTATTTCTTAAAACAATCATGTATACATATATTTTAAGAAAAAATGAGCCCCCTTTTTTTGGGGTGGGGGGACCGTAAGCGGTTGCTTTAGTGGCCTATTGGCTAAGTTGGTCGTGCGCAAAACTCACTGCTAGATAAAAACTATGGAACGCCAAATTTTAAGGGATATTTTTGGCAACTTTCAAAAGATAGCCATTGTTTTAGCGAATTGTGGGGGGATGGGGTGGGGGGTGCTAGACACACCTTCAAAATTACCATCTATAGCCTATGTATCAACTGTACAACTAACTGTATTTGATATAAAATATAAGTACAGGAAAAATTCAACTCACTGTATTCAATTACACTAACTGTAAAATTCTGTCGATGTATCAACTATATGAAACTGACTTATTTGATATAAAATATATATACAGTATCTAATTACAATCAGCAAAAGCATATTGTTTGATAAAAATATAAATGTATCATATACAAATACATATGTATTGTTTGATGCATATGTATCAATTGTACTTACATAATTCAATTTGTATTTACGAATACAATTTATATTTTATAGAACTGTATAATTATATCAGATACCAATGCAAATGTTTCATTGATGCAAATGTATCGTATGCATGTGGATTGTTCAATGGTACAATTGTATCACCGAATATAAATAGAAGAATAAAAAAGACTTCATTCATTGATATTCAAATACTTATTTGTTATTCGCATCAACAAATACAATATGTATAATTTCATTGATTCAATTCTGTCACCGGCACCAAAACTCACCATAATTAACACAATATTCAAACTTAATATCGACGATATCTGGCCATAAAAATTTAGGGATTTTTGTATGGTTGGATTTATCTTATTGTGGTGCTTGACATTGGTTTTGATTAGAGAAAGTGACTGGTGCTTTGGCACTCAATCGTATGTTGTCGGTAGGTCCATTGTTCAAATTTTCTGTAATGTTTTAGGGACATATACAATGAAATGGGCTACAAAACTCAGAGGTTGAACCACCTTGATCCCAATCAAAATGCACGCAAGCTTGGCCACAATTATCAAGAAATTCATCAAAAAAAATAAAAAGAAAAAGCGGGAGGGAGAAAGGCAGCATGAGTTTAGGTATTCTTCAAAGTATGGCTATTAGTCTGCAGGTGATAATTAATATAAAGTTTAGCTGAGAGTGATAATTAAGGCCTAATATTTGCTTACCTTCGTAGCCCCCCCTCCCCTTTTAATTTGCACTATGTCCTATTTTTTAATGATTCGCTCCCTAACTTATTTATTTTCTTACAAAACAGTGAAACCACGCTTTTTAAAATAAATTCACAAGGGCAAATTATAATTTGTACTATATTACAATTGTGAGTTAAATTTTGATTTTGGCATTTGTGTTTATTTGCAATTCGAATAAAAAATGATGAATTTTTTGACATCTTGCCTTCTTTCTTTCAAGTTCTAGAATTGTGTTCTTATCCATGTGTCTTTATCCAAAAGACACAACAAATGAGTTTTCAATATTTTCTTTTGCTTCAACTAATTGTTTCTTCTACTTTCTCAACTTGGCTATTGTAATTTCAAGGTTTGCTCTTCTCAATTGTGCCAAAATTTTATTTTCATCTTCTCTTTATTTGTTGTTTATATTTTTCATTCTGTTGTTTTATCTCCCTTTTCCCTTAATATGTGTTATGATATTTCATCTAAATTTTAGAAGTTATTTTTTAAGATTGATTTTAATTTCTAGGGTGAAATAAGATGAATTGTCCGTTCAAGTCATATCTACGCTTAAATTGAGTGGAAGATTCCTCTGTTCTCATCTATTTGTGCAAATGGATAGTGTAAATCTTTCTATTTTAATTTTCAAGTTTCGACTTCATATTATTTTATCGCTTCTACAAGATTATTATTATAGAAATTTCAATAGAGATACACAACTATGAAGACGAGTGTTTGTGTTCAATATTTACAAGGTATTGTTTAGATCTATTTTTCTTTTGTACTATATTAAAATTGTGAGCTAAAATTTAGTTTTGACATGTGTGCTTATTTGAAATTAGAATAAAATATGATGAAATTTTTGACATTTTGCCTTCTATCTTTCAAGATCTAGAATTGTGTTCTTCTCCACGTGTCTTTATCCAAAAGACACAACAAATGTGTTTTTAATATTTCCTTGCACTTCAGCTAAATATTTCTTCTTCTTCTTCTTCTTCTTCTTCTTCTTCTTCTTCTTCTTCTTCTTCTTCTTCTTCTTCTATTTTCTTAGCTTGGCTATTGTAATTTCAAGGTTTGCTCTTCTCAATTGTGCCCAAATTTTATTTTTCACTTCTTTTTATCTGTTATTTATATTTTTTATTTTGTTGTTTTATCTCATTTTCTCTTAAAATGTGTTATAATCTTTCATTTAAATTTTAGACGTTATCTTCTAAATTTTAAGGTGGAAGAAGATGAATTGGTTGTTCAAGTCATATCTACGCTTAAATTGCATGGAAGATTCCTCTGTTATCGTGTATTTATGAAGATGGACAATGTACATATTCCCATTTTAATTTTTGAGATTCGACTTATATTATTTTACCGCTACAAGATTATTATTTGCAAAATTTCAATAGAGATACAAAACTATGAAGACTAGTGTTTGCGTGCAATATTTACAAGGTATTGTTAAGATCTATTTTTCTTTCCTTCTAATTCTGAGTTTTATTGTTTCTGATTCTAATATTGGTGGGTCCTTGTAATACCTCAGGTTTTGGACTCTGAATTTTTCTCAGTGATTGTGCTTACTACTCAGGTTACGACTTAGGTGATGAGTCGTGAAGACTCCTTACGAGTCGTATAGTTCCAATCGTAGTCTAACCAGTGAGATGGTCCAATGTTTCTGCCTTAATTAGGACTAGGATCCTACGAGTCATAAGGTAATGTCATGAGTCATGGTGAGGGACTCATGACCTTAACAGTGAGATAGCCCAAGGTTGCTATTTTGGTAACGACTAGACTCCATAAGTCGTAGGGTGAGGTCAGGAGTCATAGGGTGAGACTCATGACCAAACCATTAAGGTGGCCCTGAGATACTACCCAGACTACGAGTCATGATCAATGACCATGAGTCATGATCAATGACCATGAGTCATTACCCGACCCATAGCGACTGAGAGTTATTTAAGGGTAATTGGGTCTTTTCCCTTCTTTTACACTATTCCCATGACTTAAAACATTCCCTTATCCCTATTTACACCCATTAAACATAACATAAACACTCTCTTATCTCTTAAATTTCTAAGTCAAGAACAAAGTTAGGGTTTCTAAGGGTTGGTCTCTAGGGCTCAAATTGTGGTTCCTTCTTCAAATTGTCGGTGTTTTTAGTCATGCACTCTCCTCTTAAATTCATATTTTTATCTTGGAATGCAATGTTTTGGTATTCATATGATTTTAATGTTTGGTTTTGAAATTTGGGTTGAGGATTTTGGATGATTTTTGTTTAGGTAGTATTCTCATGGTTTCCATGCATTTGTTTATGCTTTATTGATGGATTTTGGGACTCATGGGGTGCAAGAGTATAGTAAATGGAATGAGACTATATGCATAATTTAACCACTTTTAAAACTATTTCATTGCATAAAAAGGCTAATGGAATATAAATGGTTTTAAAGGGAATTAATGGTCATGGATTGATTTTAAATTGGAACTTTCGAGTGTTATGGCTAATTGGTTTGGTTAGGCATAATGGAATGGGCTTCCAATAAGAATTAATTGGTATGACAATACCATTCAGTAAATGCCTAGGTTCATGACTCCTTGATTAAATGGATGGGTTATGTGTAAATATTTTAAGTTGGGCTTAAAGGGGATTGTGTAGCTCGCCATAAAAGGTGGAGGTCCTGAGGGGATCGATACTGGAAACGACGTTTCCAGCTTAGGGGCCTTGGTGTCCGTGTGTATAGTTCACACTTTACACACACACACACACACATATATATATATATATTGTAATGGCTAGGGTCGTGGATTCCATGAACCTTCCTTGGATTTCTCCAATTCATGCGGCTAACACATGTTGGAGCCCTTTCAGCAAGGAGAGCTGAACCTACATAGCCCATGGGTGTCCTTAGGATGGCTAGAGCTACACAATCTAGGTTAATGGTTTTAAATCTCATGCTAAACCTTGTTCCCTCAACATCTTCTATATATGTATGTATGCATTTATGTTTACATATACATAGAGTTTAGACTTGATTTTGAATTAGAATAATTTTATCCCTATCCTGAACTACATGCTAGTGCTCACCCCTCCAACCGTCTTAGGATGCTAAATTAGTACATAATGTAGGGTACGAAGACACTTTTTTTACCCTTGTACAGCATTAGGCAATCTAGTTTGTTGGTTGGTTAGTGTTAAAGTGGTGAGCTTTCATCCTCTAGAAGCTTAGTCATTTCATTGGATTCTTGCCATATTTTTGAATTAAAAAAGTTCACATTAGCATTATCATTGTCATTGTCACTGTCATGGTCAGAGGCATGTACCGACCTAATTTGATATTCAGATTGGATAGAGGCTTTTGTGGACATGTGCGTGTTGGATTGTGTTGTTGGATCTTAGAGCTTATTCCTGAATTACATTAACTATTTTATCTTTATTCTCTGATTATTTTCTGCTTTATTATTATTTGTATTTTGCTCATTTGAATAGGCTATGAGGGTGGTCTCTGGTCCTCGGTGGGATTGAGATACCTGTTATGACAAGGCCTGGGGTTGGATCGTGACAAGCTAGGTATTAGAGCATAGGTTAAGGTTCATTGGGTGTCCACAAAGCCGTATCGAGTAGAGTCCTTTTTATGGTTGTGTAGTGTACCACACTTATAAGGGGAAAGCTATAGAGCATTTAGGAATGCTTCTCTTTATTATGTTCTATTTCGGGTTATAGAGTCTAGGTTCATGGAATTTCTCTAACTTCTAGTTTGCTTGCATTTCAGATCACGTCTCTTTAAAGATCTGATGTTCGTAGAAACTTTCTTGGAACCTCTTCCCCATCTGAGGGAAATATTGAGGGTACTAGTCTTGCCTATGGAGTACAAACTCGGTCTAGGGTCCCTACTCCCGATTGTACCGCTCCACCTAGGGTTTCATCAGTGTCCACTAGTCCTTCTCCAGTTGGTGACTCTTGTACTTAATCACCTCAAGGAGACATCTCTAATGCAGAGTTTCTCCACTCTATGTATCTTCTTACTCAATTGGTGACATCTCAGTCTCGCTAGTCTGGTCTTATTAGTGCTTCTGTGAGTTCTTTGGAGGTTACTCAAGTTGCATAGTTTATGAGATTAAATCCCCCAACCTTTATTAGCTCTAAGGTTGGGGAGGACCCTCAAAGGTTTATTGATGAGATAGAGAAAATCATTAGGGTGATGCACACTACTGATGTAAAGGGTATGGTGTTTACTACATATTAGTTAAAGGACGTTGTATATCAGTGGTATAAGAAGTGGGAGCAGTCTAGAGGAGAGAATGTTGATCAGGCAATATGGGATGAGTTCTTTGGTGCCTTCATTAATAATTTCTTTCCTCAGGAGTTGAGGGAAGTAAAGGTAGAGAAATTTATGAATTTTAAGCAGGGCAAGATGAGTGTGAAGAAGTTTGCCTTAAAATTCCATTAGTTATCTCGCTATGCTGCGGAGTTAGCGTCTAGCATGAGGACTAGAATGAGGAAGTTTGCTTTTAGTTTATCTCGTGACTTGGTATTTAAATGTAAGATTGTAATATTGAACAATGATGTGGATATCTCCAGGCTAGTGGTGTATATGCAATAAAATAAATATGAGAAGAGCCAAGTAGATTTGGGAGAAAGGTAGAACAAGAAGTTTAGATATTCAGTGAAGGGTGGGGTCTAGTAGAATAGTAGGAAAGATGGTAGACAGTATAGCAAGAAGAAGACTTAGGGAAATTTTGGTTCATATTCTTCAGCTAGTGCTCCTTATCCTAAGCCATCTGATGATAATCGATTCTGGACTAGTAGTGCTCCTAAGGTACAAGGTACCTAGTCTCAGGCTACTGGAGCTCAGTCATCCCCGCCATATCCCCCTTGTAGATTTTACAATTAGCTTCATCGAGGTTATTATGATTAGGGAAGAAATCTATGCTTTAACTATGGTCAGCTTGGTCACATGCAGTAGGACTTCCCTGCGGCTAAGGTAGCCACTTGGGCTAATAAAGCTCCGATCGCCACATCTTTGGCTTCTACACCAAAGGGTTCTACTTCTGGTATCGACACTGGCTGAAATATTCTTTATACTCTTGCCACTCTTCAAAAATTTGAGGCATCTCTGTTGTTAGTTGTACGTTAAAGCTTTTCTCTTGATATGTACATTGTTGCTTGATTCGGGGTCTATGCTTTATTTTGTAACCTTCATATGGTTGTGCATTTCAGTTTTGGTCTCGAAACTATTTTTGACCCCTTTTCTGAGTCTACCTGGTGGGTGATTCTATTGTGGCTAGAAAGATCTATAGGGGTTGTGTGGTGTCCATATTTCATAGGGAGACATTAGTGGATTTGATAGAGTTCGACATGGTGAATTTTGATGTCATTTTGGGAATAAATTGGCTTCACTCATGCTATGCTTCTCTAGAATCTTGGAACTGTAAGGTCAGTTTCAATTTTTCTAATGAATCTGTAATTATATGAGAGGGAAGTTCCTTAGTGCCTAAAAAGAGGTCTATTTTGTATCTTAGAGCCCAAAAGTTGTTTTCTAAGGGGTGATCTTTATTATTTGGTCCAGTTTTCAGTTCTAAGCTTCCCTCTTTGCAATCCATCCATGTGGTTAATGAGTTTCCTGAAGTGTTTCTCGAGGATCTTACTGGTATTCCTCCCAATAGGGAAATAGACTTTAGGATTGATCTTCTATCGGATACCTATGCTATCTATTCCATTATATAGAATGGATTCGGCTGAGTTGAAGGAACTAAAGAAACAATTAAAAGATCTTCTTGATAAGGATTTCATCTGTTCTAGTATTTCTCTGTGAAGTGCTCCGGTGCTTTACATGCATAAGAAAGATAGATCTCTTCAAATATACATAGACTATTGATAGTTGAATAAGGTGACAGTGAAGAATAAGTATCCTTTTCCTAGGATTGATGATCTTTTCAACCAGCTTCAGGGTGCTAGGTGTTTTTCTAAGATTGATCTCCATTTGGGCTATTATCAGATGATAATTAGTGAGGGTGATATTCCCAGGATTTCTTTCTAAACCCAGTATGATCACTATGAGTTTTTGGTTATGTCATTTGGTTTGACTAATGTTACGACTGCTTTCATGGATCTCATGAATCGGGTGTTCAGACAACTTTTGGACTTGTTTGTTATTGTCTTATTTGATGATATCTTGGTGTATTCAAAGAGTGGAGAAGATCATCCCAATAACCTTAGAATTATGTTGCAGACCCTTAAGGATCAAAGGTTGTACACTAAGTTTTCTAAGTGTGAGTTTTAGTTGGATGTTATGATCTATCTTGGGCATGTTGTCTCTAGTGAAGGGATCAAGGTGGATCCATAGAAAGTTGAGGTGATTAAGAGGTCACCTAGACCCACGACTCCAACTGACATTTCGAGATTTTAGGCTTGGCTGGGCATTATAGGCGGTTTGTAGAGATCTTATATTCTTTGTTGCTTCATTGACAACTTTGAATCAAAAACGGTAAAGTTCCTGTGGTCTAATGCCTTTGAATGTAGCTTCACGAAGTTGAAGGATAAGTTGATTTCTGCGCCAGTGTTGACCCTTCCCAAGGGCACTGATGGATTTATGTTGTATTGTGATGTGTCCTACATGGGAATGGGTTGTATCTTGGTATAACATGGCAAGTTTGTGGCCTATGCCTCTAGGTAGCTTAAAGATCATAAAAGGAATTATATGACTCGTGATTTAGAGTTGGCGGCTGTGTTTTTTTGCTTCAAAGATTTGGCATTATTATTTGTAAGGGGTGCATATGGACATCTATTCAGTTAATAAAAGCTTGGAGTATGTATTTGCTCAGAAGAAGTTAAATCTTTAGTAGAGGTGATGACTTAAGTTGCTAAAGGACTATGATATGGATTTTTACTATCACCTAAGTAAAGCTAATGTATCTTGTTGATGCTCTTAGTAGGTTGTCCATATGGAGCTTATCTAATGTGAATGAAGAGAAAAGAAGATTAGTGAAAGCTATTCATGTACTGGATAATTTGGGAGTTTATCTTTTAGACTCTGGGGATGGAGGACCAATTGTTCAAGAAGTGGTTAAATCATCTCTTGATGCTGAGTTGAAGGAGAAAAACTCAGGATTCTATTTGTATACAGATCAAGGATGATGTGGGTCAGCAAAAGGTTATGGACTTTGATATTAACAGTGATCGTATTCTGAGGCATCAAGATAGGTTGTGTTCTCCTGATATTGATAGACTATAAGGGAGGATTTTGACTGAGGCTCATGAGTCGAGGCATATAATTCACCCAGATTTGATAATGATGTATCATAATTTGAAGAAGATTTATTGGTGGAGTAATATGAAGAGGGATAAGGAGAACTTCATGGCTAAGTGTATGGTTTATCAGTAAGTGAAGGTTGAGCACTTAAGGCCTGGTATCATGTCACAAGAGATAGAGTTGCCTGTGTAGAAGTGGGAGATGACTAACATGGACTTTGTTACAATTCTTCTGCATTCTGATACTTAGTATGATTCGATTTGGGTTATTGTGGATACGATGACTAAGTCCGCTCATTTCTTGCCTGTGAGCACCACCTACTCTGGAGAAGATTATTCTAAGTTATATATAAAGGTGATAGTTAGGTTGCATAGAGCACCGGTGTCTATCATTTCAGATTAAGGTATACAGTTCTCTTCATACTTTTGGCGTTAATTTCAGAAAGGTTTGGGGACTAAGGTGGACTTTAGCACTGCTTTCCACCCTCAAACAGATGGATAAGTGGAACAAACTATTCAAACATTAGAGGATATGATAAGGGACCGTGTTATTGATTTTGGAAGAAGTTGGGTTAATCAACTACCCCTAATTATGTTTGTGTACAATAACAATTATCACTCTAGTATTGGGATGGCTTCTTTTGAAGCCTTTTATGGTAGGAGGTGTAGGTCTTCTTGGGTGGTTTGAGGTTGGTGAAACTAGGTTGTTTAGTCCTGACTTGGTTCACCATGCCATGGATAAGGTGAAAGTGATTAGAAAAAGACTTAAGACTGCTCAAAGTGGCCAAAAGTCTTATGCAGATGTGAGCTGAAGGGAGTTAGAGTTTGATGAAGGTGATTTTTTATGAAGGTGATTGAATGTTTTTTAAAATTTCCCCTATGAAAGGAGTGATGCAGTTTGGGAAGAAAGAGAAGCTCAATCTTCATTATATTGGTCTGTATCTAATTTTAAAGAGAGTGGGGAATGTTGTTGATAAGTTGGATTTGCCTGCGAGTTTGGGTTCCATTAATCCAGTTTTACATATGTCGATGTTGAAGAAGTGAGTGGGTGATCCTTCTTTGATTGTGCCTATTAAGAATATTGATATTTTGGATTCCTTATCGTATGAGAATGTTCGGTTGAGGTTTTTGATAGGCAAGTCCATAGATTAAGGACTAAGGATGTGGTTTAGGTAAAGGTTCCTTAGGGGAATCAAAAGATGGAGGAAGTTACTTGGGAAACTGAAGAGGATATGAAGACCAAGGGTTCATTGTTGTTCTCCAGGTTGGATGATCATGCATAAGGTATGCGCTTCCCTCATTCTAATTACTTTTTGGGTGTTGTTCATGGCTCTGTGGTTGCTTTCTTTGTTGTATTTATGCAAAAAGGTTCCTTAATATCTCGTTCGGGGATGAATGATCTTGGAGGTGGAGGAGTAATGCAATACCCTAGGTTTTGGACTTAGAATTTTTCTCAGTAGTTGTTCTTACTGCTCAGGTTACAACTCAGGTGATGTGTCATATAGGGCCAATCATGGTCTAACCAATAAGATGGTCCAATGTTTCTACCTTAAGTATGACTAGGACTATACGATTCATAAGGTAATTTTACGAGTCGTGGTGAGGTACTCGTGACCTTAACAGTGAGATGGCCCAAGGTCGCTGTCTTGTACTGACTTTACTCCATGAGTTGTAGGGTGGGACTCATGACCAAGCTAGTAAGGTGGCCTTGAGACACTTCCCAGACTACGAGTCACGGTGAGGAGTCGTGTCTAGTGACCTCGAGTCATTACCCGATGCATAACGGCTGAGAGTTATTTTCCTGCACATTTTTCATTAAGGGTAGTTTGTCTTTTCCCTTCCTTTACACTATTCCCAAAACATAAAACATAACTATTTCCACCCATTAAATATAAAATAAACACTTTCTTCTCTCTCAAATTTTCAAGTGAAGAACAAAGCTAGAGTTTCTAAGGGTTGGTCATCTAGGGCTCAAATAGTGGTTTCTTCTCTAAATTCTTGGTGTTTTCTAGCATGTATCTCTCCCCTTAAATTTTTATTTTTATCATAGATTACAATGACTTGGTATTCATATTTTTAATGTTTGGGTTGAGGGTTTTGGATGTTTATTATTTAAATGGTGTTCTCATGGTTTCCATGCATTTGTTTATGCTTTAGTAATGGATTTTGAGACTCATTGGGTGCATGGGCAAGGTTAATGGAATGGGGGCTGTGGATTCCCCCAAACATATGGATTTTGGTGAAATTGGTAATAACCTTAACCCACATTATGAAATTATCTTTGAAACATGGCAATGTACATAATTTAATCACTTTTTAAACTATTGCATTGCATAAAAAGTCTAATGAAATATAATTTTTTTAAAGGGTCTTAGTGCCATGGATTGATTTTAAATTGGAACTTGGAGTCTTATGGCTAATTGGTTTGATTTGGCATAATGGAATTAGCTTGCAAACATAATTAATTGGTATGAAGATACCATTCAATAAATGCCTAAATGTATGACTCCTAGGTTAAATGGATGAGTTATGTGTAAATTTCTTAATTTGGTCTTAAAAGGGGGGTTGTGTAAGCTCGCCATGGAAGATGGAGGTCATGGAAGGATAGATACTAGAAATCACGTTTGTCGGTGTGGCAGTCTTGGTGGTCGTCTGCATTGTTCACATTTTATATATTGGAATGGCTGGGGTCGTGGATTCTTTAGCCCTATCTTGGATTTCTTTGGTTCATTCGGCTAACATGTGTTAGAGCCCTTTCGGCATGGAGAGCTGAACCCATATAGCCTGTGGGTTCTCTTAGAATGGTTAGAGATACAGATTCTAGGTTAATGGTGTTAAATCTCATTCTAAACCTTGTTTCCTATCCCGAGATCTCATGTATATGTATGTATGTATGTGAACTTGTACATTGAGTTTGGACTTGATTTTGAAATGACATTATTTTACCCCTGTCCTGAGTGACAAGCTAGAACTCACCCCACTAACCGTCATAGGACGCTACATTGTTTCATAATATAGGTTTTGAAGGCAATTCTTTAACCCCTATTCAGCGTTAGACGATACGGTTTGTTGGTTGGTTCGCGATGAGGTGGTGAGCTTTTATTCTCCAAAAAGCTTAGCCATTTCAACCGTTTCTTTCTATATTTTAGAATTGAAAGAGTTCACATTAACATTATCATTGTCATTGTCACTGTCATGGTCTGGGGCATGTCTCGACCTATTTTGATATTCGGATTAGTTAGAGGCTTTTGTGGGCATGTGTGGGTTGATAGTGTTGTTGACTCTTAGAGCCTATTCTTGAGTTATATTAACTATTTATATTTATTCTCTAGTTGTCTTTCACTTTGTTGTTATTTGGATTTTTCTCACTTGAACAGGATATGGGGGTGGTCTAAGGTCCTCGGTGGGTTTGAGATACAAATGAGTGGTGATTTTACCACTCATTTGCACTCAAGATTCATGCGCATTACCATGTTTTGAATAAATAAATGAAACATAATTGTGATTGAATGCACTAATATCTACATTTTGTAGGCACACAGTTAATGAGATAGAAATATGTGGGTTGGAGCTAAAAATGATCAAAAGGAAGCAAGAAAGTGCAACTGAAGACCTGGCCTCAGTTACCGTGGATGCGGTCTAAGGAATGTGATCGCGTGAGCTAATCACAATTGCGGTAGCCGCGGTCGTGGCCAAGCCTATGCGATCACGGCCTAGCGGAAAGATACAGCGCAAGGGTAGAAATATAAATGCACGTGGCTGATTCGAAATTTGAGAAAAAGAAGACTCAATTCCTATTATTGGATATATTCCATCTTCCCTAATTTTTAGACATTGTTCTAGGGTTATAGTCTCTATTTTTAGAGAAGACAATATTGTATAAATTTTGGATGAAGAATACTTTATTGTCACTTCCAAGTGAAGAATTGGTGAACTCCCATTGAAGATTTGTTAGATCTCATAGTTTGAAGTAGCATTCACTGAAGATTTTCTCAAATCAAATCAATAGAGATTTTGGGTAAAATCTTTACTTATGTATCTAATGAGTAGCTACTTTTTCGTCTTAGGATTATTCTAGAATAGAGTGCAATTGTATATGGGTTGTGATTTATTTGTGCATATATTAATGTGTTGATTGATGGTTTCTATTGTTGCTTGATTAAATTGGTTGGGATTTGTGGGTGAAAACCCTAAATACTTAAATGGGTTTGTGGGTGAAAATCTCTAGCTCTTGAAAGCTCAATCTATCTTCGAAAAAAGGGTTTGGGTGAATATTAGGAACCAACATCATCCTTGAAAGAGGGATGTAGGAACCAAAGCAATAGTAGACAAATGTTGGCATAGTTTGCTAAATTTTCACTATCTTAGACATAATAGTGATTGTGAAGTTGACTATTCCTTGGGTATCATCCTAGAAATAGGGATGCTTAATTGAGGTATTGGGTGGCTTTATTTGACACACTTTTAAGGTACTTGAAAGATTCATTGAGTGACATCTTTGAGGCTATGTTGACAAACTAGACCCAAGGACTTACAACCTAGCCTACCCAATCATCATCAATTAGAACATGCACCGAATTATCATGTCTCCATGCATATCTTGCCCCTAGGAAAGCATAATCCCAAAATCCATGCATAATTATTTAGACCCTAAGTATTCGGAGCCCCAAATTTGTACTCGAAAAACCCAAAAAAAAATACTAAGTGTGATACCTTTCAAACCCCCCATTTTTATTTTTTTGAACTTTTGGTTTGAATTTAGCTCGTATTTGTTGTTTCAAACTAATTTAGTCGCCACTCACATTGTTCCTCATGGATTCGATCCCGACTTTAAAGTTGGATAAATATATTGATAGTGATCGCGTTATGAGATACCCATCATGACTAGGACCAGGGTCGAATCGTGACAGTCCTTACATTGCCTTTACCTCACTAATTATAGTTGCATGTGTGTTATTTTTATTTCTTTTCCTTTATTAACTCTTAATTTCATTAAAATTAATAGTTAATCTTTATATTCAAATATGTTGTTTATATCCAAGAGGGAAAATGAAAACTTTTCCAATTTTATCCATTAACAAGGGGTGGGTGATGAGTAGGCTTTATGCCTAATTAAAATAAAGCCATATGACAACTAATTTGGACACATGGACTTCTACATTTTTCATAACACTCCCTCTTAGATGTCTATGTGAAGAAAAATTTATTGAATATACATTTTAGTGTCGCCTCATTAAAAATCTTACCAGTAAAACTAGTGGGATAAAACCTTGGTCAAGGAAAAACGAGTACAACGCGTATTCTATCTCCCCCTAATAAACAC
This sequence comes from Capsicum baccatum var. pendulum, assembly GCA_030864225.1. Lineage (NCBI taxonomy): Eukaryota > Viridiplantae > Streptophyta > Magnoliopsida > Solanales > Solanaceae > Capsicum > Capsicum baccatum. The sequence goes on from CM061560.1 coordinate 45,024,221, forward strand.
CCCGATTCAAGTGGTTCAGTCTTCGTATTTCAATCTTATTTACTATCTTCTAAAAGTTGAATTTGGTAAGGATTTAGTAAAAAAATTTGTTGTCTTGTCACTTGAACGGATTTGTAAAACATCAATATCACTATTTTTCTGGAGATTATGTGTGAAGAATAACTTTGGCGAAATGTGCTTCATTCTATCTCCATTTAAAAAGCCTCTTTTTAATTGAGTTATGAATGTTGCATTGTCTTCAAATATGATTGTGGGTACCTTGATATCAAACTTAAAGCCACATCTCCCTTTTGATGGAATGTATCGCTGATCTCAACCATACATATTCTCTAATTGCCACATAAATATCTATTATCTCAGCATAATTTGAAGAAGTTGCAATAATAGACTACTCTATAAATCGCCATGATATAGAAGTACCTCTGTATGTAAAAACATAGCCTGTTTGGGATTGTGCTTTCTGTGGGTTAGATAGATAACCTGCATCTTCATGACCAACAAAATTTAAACTAGCTTTGTTAGTATAAAACAAATCCATATCATTAATCTCTCTTAGGTATCTCAATATATGCTTAACTCCATTCCGGTATCTCTGAGTAGGAGAAGAACTATACCTTGCTAGCAAATTAATAGAAAATGTTATATCCAGTCTTTTAGAAATAGCAATATATATAAGTGCACCAATAGAATTAGATATGGTAATTTGGGACCAAGGATCTCTTCACCCTCTTCTAAAGGTCAGAACGGATCTTTACTCACCTCAAGTGATAGAACAACCATTGGAGTAGTTAATGGATATGCTTTGTCCATGTAAAAAGATTTCAAAACCTTCTTGGTATAGGCAGTTTGATGGATGAAGACCCCATCTTCTAAATATTCAATCTACACACCAATACAAAGTTTTGTCTTTCCAAGATCTTTCATCTCAATTTCTTTCTTTAGATATTCAATAGCCTTTTAGACCTCTTCTAGAGTTCCAATGAGATTTATGTCATCCACATAAACAATGAGTATAACAAATTTTGAAGGGTTTTATTAATGAAAATTCAAGGACAAATGACATCATTTATGTAACCTTCATTTATCAAGTACTCACTAAGGCGATTATACCACATATGCCCTGATTGATTTAGATCGTATAATGATCTTTGTAATTTGATTGAGTATAATTTTAGAAACTTTGAACTGTATGCTTCAAGCATTTTTAATACTTATGGGATCCTCATGTAAACTTCATTATCAAGTGAGAAATTAAGGTAAGCTATAACCACATCCATTAGAAAAAATTCAAGATTTTTACATACAACTAGATCAATGAGGTATCAAAATGTTATTGCATTCACAATGGGTGGATATGTTTCTTCATGGCCAATACCAAGTCTTTGAGAGAATCCTTTTGCAAAAAGGTGCATCTTGTATCTTACAGCATCATTTCTCTCATTACTTTTACGTACGAAGACCCATTTATAGCCGACAGGTTTTACACCATCTGGAGTTTAGACTATAAGTCCAAAAACCTCTCATTTATCAAGTGAGTTCAATTCTGATTGAATTGCCTTTTTCTATTTTGGCCAATCATTTCTTCTTTGAAAATCTTCGACAGATAGAGGTTCAATTCCTCATTGTCTTGCATATATTTAATGCAAAATTCTATGCAAAAATATTAACCACTGTAATTTTTGATCAATCTAACTTTACATCATCACTAGCAGGTCTTATTGAAAGTTCTTTATTCACTTGAGTCTCGGGTTCACTGATTTCTTCAGGAATATTAGGATTAACTAGATTTTGAGTCTCTTCATGAGACTCTTTTATAATGTTATCCTTATTATTTTTTGCACTTCTTTTTCTAGGATTTTTATCCTTTGAACCCAATAGCCTACCACGCCTCAGGAGTGTTTGGGATTCAGAAGCTATGACATTAGCAGATGGTCCTTTTAGGACTTCAATTCGGACATGCACATTTGCTACAGGGATATGTAACTTAGTTATCCTTTTCAAATCAGTAAATGCATCTGGCATTTGATTTGACAATTTCTGTAATTGAATGATCTTCTGGACTTTATTTTCGCATATGGGGGTATGCGGGCCGAAATGACATAATGATGAAACTTTCCATACAATTTCTCCTTCAAGTTCATGTTTCTCTCTCTCTCATTGCGAGAAATTAATTTTATCAAATCGATAATTTATAAATCAAATAGTAAATAAATCTCGCATCAATGGTTCAAGATAGAGAATTATGGAGGGTGACTAAAATCCAACATATATTCCTAACCTTCTCTAGGAGCTATCTTAATGCGTTATGGTGGTGCAACTGGCACATATACAACACATCCAAAAATTCATAGGTGAGGAATATTTGGCTCATGACTAAGGATCAATTATGATGGGAAGTACTTATATAATGTGTTTTTATGAGATGAACAAGTGATGTTGCATGTAATATAGCATGACCCCAAACAGTAGTAGGCAATTTTATTTTCAAAAGTAGTGGCCTTGCTATCAATTTTTGGCGCTTAATAAATAACTTAACAAGGATATTTTGAGCATGAACATGAGAGATAGGATGTTCAACTCCAATCCCAATTGACATACTATAATTATTAAAAGGTTGGGATGTAAATTCTCCAGAATTGTCAAGAAAAATAGCCTTAATGGAATAATCTGGTAATTACGCCCTTAATCATATTTTTTGTGCCAATAATTTCGCAAATGCCATGTTGCAAAATTATAAGAGACACACATGACACCATTGATGATGTCCAAACTACACCTTTTCTCAAAAGATTTTACAATCACTGTAAGAATATACAAACCTAACAAAGGTTGGGGTTAAATCCCAAGGGAACACGTGGAATCTTGGCTTTCAGTATTTTTAGTCTACAGGCAGAATTGGAAAATAAATGGGAGGTTTTGTGTAATATTCTGAACCAAGTAACTATATTAACTTTGATTGTAATTAGTCGTAGTTGAATACTAGGATTGTGTTCGCCGTAGCTTCTCACCTCTGTAAACTTATCATTCTTTGTTGAACAAACCCGATACTTTGCATGTAGAATCGATAAGTTATGTACCTTCTATAGTCTTTTGGATGAGCAAAAGGATTTCACTTTTTACCTTTTGAGTCTTAGGGTGTCGCCTAACTGACCCTTATCTTGATCCCAGTTAACTATTACCTTTTGAGTCTCTAGTTATTAGATGAAATCTAACCATCTTACTTAGATAAAACCTAGAAGCGTAGATCGATAGTAAAACTCCAAATTACTATTGTCTTTATCTTTTTCTAGTCACTAATCCTCTTTTGGAGCAATTAGCAATATCTAGGTGGGATCCTAACATGTGCACCAGTTAAGAAAACTATTATAATAGAGATAAAACAGTACATACATGGGTATCGGTTAAGAAATCATGCTTGTTAAGAAATTAATAACACTCATAATTGAAAGCATAGATTAAATCACTATGATAAGAAGTATAAAAAAACCCACAACCGTAACTGAATAAATCAACTATAGTCAATACAAGAGAATCCCAAGATCAAAATCAAATCTTAGAATCAAAATATGTTTGTGAGTGTCAAAAGTGTGTAAATCTTACTAAAAAAATACATAAAGGGCATATATAGTACATGAGGAAAACCTAAAATCAAAACCCAAAAGAAATAGGAGAAAATAGGGTCGGTGGCTACTTATGGTCTACAGTTGTGCCCTGACCCGGGGCGCAGGTAGTACCTACGGTCTGCAGGGTGGGTGCAGTTACTATGATTCAAAAATCTTATGGGTCATCTCTCGGAATTTTGGACTTCTGGCACTTGCTTTGCCTACTTGCGGTCCATGTGTTGACTTAGTAAGTGCCGGGGGTCATCTTTTCAGCTCTTCTTCAATTCCCCAACATGTTTTGATCACAAACAAGCCAGAAAGTGTCTCAAAAATCCATAATTGCTCTAAAGAGTAGCCAAAAACACCTTTTTTCATCCTTTTCATGAAATTAGCATTCAAAACATGATTTCCTACAAAACATACCCAAAACACATTATATCTAACAAAACTACCTCAAAAACTTGCATATTTTCCTCGTTTTAAGCATTGAAAGTGCTATATTTCTATAGCACATCTACACCCTCAACTTAGAACTTTTGCATGTCCTCAGGCAGCAAAATGCAGCAAAACAAAAATGATGCTTAACTTAGAGAATCTAAGCTATTCAAGGAAGTCAGTTAAACACTTTATGTTCAAATCATAATATCCCCTTCCTATCTCACTTTTCAAAACCTACTATGTATGAACATGAAACACAAAAATATGACTTAATGGAATCAAGGTATGGAATTACATTAGCAACAAACAATTATGCATATGTACAAGTTACACTACTTGAAATAACAAATAGCTAGCAATATGACTCATGTGACCTCACTACAAAGAAGGCACACTCATTCATATGAAATAATGAATGTTAATGCAGGGACGGTTAAGAGACACTCACACTCAGAAGAGAAGTTTCAATCAATGTGCATCAAATACCATAGGCTTGCCCTTATTTTATTTACCTTAGCATTCAGATAGTCAATTTAGGATCACTATAGGACTTCTCTCGGTTTGTAGTGTAGGGATGGACATATGAAGTGACTAAGCCTCTTTGGTACTGTAATAACCTTGGGGTCTCACTTACTTTCCAATTTTTAACTTTATTTCCACCCTTATTCCTCCTTTTTATTGTTTATTGCACATTCAGGTTGGGTGTGGTTTTTTATTCTTTATTTTTTACTTTTGCATAATTTTTCTTTTCTTTTTCTTTTTCTCTTTCTTTTTCTACCACACCCAGCCTTACTAACTTTTTCTCTTATTTTACCCTTCTTATACCCATTTAACACTACACACTCATATGATAGCCACCCTCAACTTAGCCATTTTTCCTGAGTTAAGGTGCATAATGTCCAAGAAGGATCGGGGCACAAATAGGTTTATTGTAATATAAATGGGAAGGTGAATGGCGAAATAAGAAAAACAGGCTTATAAGGCTCTAAACAGGGATCAAGGGATATAATTGACATGTGAAAGGTCATTTAGGCTAAAAGTGGACTGAAATAAAAAATGTCCTATGATCCTTTCCTTACAAACTATTCTTCAACCTAGGCAAGACTAACTAGGCAAGTTTTGAGTTCAACACATAAGGGGAACTAGGTAGTATCTCACACACATATGGCATAGAGTCAATATTACCAACTACTACCTATCCAGTTCATGCAATTGTTAGCAAGTGATTCTTATGTCCCTGATTCTAATGTCATAACAATATCCATAATGTTCACACATATATACATTCAGGTAGTTCTAAAATAGAAAATTTTGGTGAGGTATCAAAAATCAATCAAAATATGACTATTGCTCAAAATACTTAAGAATCTCCTAATTACACAAAAACACAACATAATATGAAATAAAATACAATACAACTCAATATTATCCTAGACATATTAGTTCTACAACTATACAATAGCTGACAGGAAAAGAAGCACGACAATAAAAATCCACGATGGCATGGTATACGCATCCTCAACAAAAAACCTATGCATTGTCCTCAATGCTGTAAAATAAAGTAAAATAGAGAGAAGTACGAACATACTTGGGACACACTAGGCGCCCAAATCATGAGCATCCTCAAATGGAGGAATATCAGATAACGGAGGTAGTGGTGGTGGTAGTGCTCTAAAAAGGGATGTACCCGCTGCTATAGACGAATGCCTCTACTTATCAACGAATGCAGTCTCCATCAAGTTATGTCTGGCCTTTTTAATAGCCTGGTCATATGGAATAACAGGATTTTGCAAGTTTATCCATCTCATCTCTCTTGGCCCTAATTATTAGGAACTTCTCATCATTATCCACAAAGGAATCAAACTATTTCAGTGTGTGTGGATATGATACCTGGACCACTAGGGGTATAACTAAGGGAGTGGCTACTATACGACTCTATGTGAAAGAGAGTATCTCTACTTATAGTATATTAAATCCTTCCTTATCTGGGTAAGATCCAGCATATCTCTCTCTATATATCAGGCTGTAACCCATCTCTTAAACTCATCAAGCCATGTCTAGAAATTAGCACGTAGTTCTGATAGTGTAGCTCTCCGTACGACCTCCCATTTAGCTTCTACCTGCTCGAATCTAGTCCTAACCCCTGATCTTATTTTCTTATAGAAGGTAGTTATATCAGTCTCAACAACCCTCAATCGAGCATCAATGGCCCTCTGGCTGCGCACTAAGCTCCGCAAAAACTTATAGATATAGTGATCACACCTATAACAGGAGTTGTAGCAGATGGGTGAGTAGGCTTTGAAGATACACCAATCAGCTCTAAGGTTAAAGTCAGGGCTAAAAAAGAAGTGGTTGGGGTCCCCTCACCCTGCGTACTCAAATCTGGAGCCTCTCTCTAATCCCCTATCTCCATATCAATATACTAACACCAAAATCACCTCAATATGCCTTACCAATATCTGTGGAAACTACGGGCCCTCAGTATTGGCCTATGGTACTGCTGCTTGCTCTCTCAATCTCCTGGGAAGTCTTGGACATGCTAGATACTAATCTTTATCTACATAATCACCTTTGAAAGTACCCTCTTGTCTACTCTCGATATCTCAGGCACACCACCTCATCACACAACCTCTGAATAATGCAAGGGAATGGCAAATTAGTCAACTCCTCAAATGCTTTATCATATAACTCATATCGAAGAATGGCTAAAAAATCAACAGTGTATCCGACCATCATATAAGCAACCACTATTACTCTCTCCTAAGTCAACATATTATATGAATCAATGGGTATCGATTGATATCTGATTGGCAACCACCAAAACTTAGCCTCAAATATTAATAGGCACTTCTTGATCATACCATGACCCTCAATATAGGGGGTCGCATCACCCAAAGGTGAAATATAACTGGCTATTCACCTAGCCATCTCAACCCTCTCTCATTAGTTCTCAGCCTCTCGCATGATATATCGATCACATGCGACCCTCAGTATATGATCACACTCATCTATAGATGTAAGAGTAATGTAATCTATGCCAAAGATACCTGTAAAGATAGTCTCTGCTGAAATATCAACTCTAACCTCTCTAACAGTGTATGATCAAGCTATGGCTACTTTGCAAATCTCACCAGGCCTGGAGCTCTACACATATGAAGGACTACTATAGCTCGGTAGGATGAAAAAAATTCCTATACCATAGTCGAGTTATAGGAACCAAGTGGTCTAGTCATCCACTCTAACTGATATCGATCAAATGTCGCCCGTAACTGTGGTACTCGACTCAACCCCAATAGATCAATCTGATGCTCCTTATAAATAACCCTTATAAGCCTTCCTACCTCCCAAATATGACTATCAATATCAAATATCTCTCGAATCCCTTCCACACACCACCTTAGATGTCCCTCCTCGAGAGGTGTATCTGAGGCATATATAGGTACGAGATTCTGCTTTTGCTGTACTGATGTATTATGGGTATCTAGATCTTTACCCTTCTTAGACTGGGGTACATATGTATGATGTATATAAGTTGCAGTACCCTCCACAGACTAGGGTACCGCTGATGACTCCTCTGGCTCTGCCTCCTCGGATGAATCTTGGGACCCTCTTCATGGGGGTCTTGAGCAGCAACTTTTAGAGTAGGCTCAAATTTGTCTCCTTCTCGCCATCATCAGGTAAAGAAGTGTGTGGGGTGACATTTATACTGAATTCATCCTTGGCCGAGCTGTAGCTGCCTTAGCAGCCAAGCGCGTTTGTCCTCTTGAAAATTATTGTGTCACTCCAGTTGCCACTTTTTGCTCCGTGGAATAGGGTACTCCTCCACCGAACCACTAGGATTGGGGTACTTTTACTATTTCCTCATGGTCTCATCCTTCTTTTCCTTAACTGTTGGTGCCATATGTACCTAAAAAAGTAGACGTTAGTTTTCAACAAGAATGAGGGATAGCAAAAGTTGAAGATAAACCCAAAATTCAAAAAGTTCAAATTTTTTCCGTCACTTTTCACACCCCTATGACCTATTTGAAATCCCAAAAATTCCAATGTGCACACACCTACCATAAATTATAACTTTCAAAGAAAGAAAACATGCTCAACTAGTGGTATTACTATATTCATTCAATTTCAACTTTCGGTTGGGGCCTAACTTTAGATTTTACTTCAAAACATAGCCCTACATTAAGATTTTAGGCTGCTTCAAGGCTCCTACATACAAGCATGATAGATTCTATATATTTTTCAATAGAATACACATATCAACTTGTTTAAACAATAAATAGATATAACCATTAAGAGCCGAGAAAGTTACCTCTTTTATGAAGAACCCGAAGTGAATAATGAAGAAGTCAAGCAAAACCAAAGTTGAAAATTGTTTTTAGTGTGTTGGGACAAGTTTGTATCTCAAATAAGTGTCAATTTAGCCTTTACTTAAGTGTGGGGTTTTTAACAAGGAAGTTTGAATTCAAATAGAAAAGTGAAGTTTTGAGGATTTGAATGAGTTAGAATAAGGTTAAGGTTGTTTAAATATAGGTGGGGCCTATTTTAGGTCATATATGTGTTGGTGTGAAAAAATCTTGAATTAAAAATTAGGACCACCTATAAACTAGCCGCGGCAGCCACCTGCGCCAGGCATTAGGCATAGGTCCCACCTGCGGCTAGAGGACATAAGTGCAGATAATACTAACTCATAATTTCATTGCTCTAATGGTCTACACATGAATTCTCACTCACCTAAATAAACTATATCTAGATAATACTAACTTTATTTATGGACATTCTCTTAATATATACTATCCTTAACTTCCTCTAGCTTCAACAATCATCATTATAGACTTATACTCTATTAGCTCGATAAACATACCTGACTCACTAAACACATAATCATAGCCTACCAAGATCACATCTCAAAAATTATATTTTTCCCAAACCATAAGAATCAAAATCATACTTAAAAGACTCTGCAACATCTATACATAACTTATTAGCTTAGCCATCAAGAATACTATATACTATATAACTGGCCTTCTTCCACTTAGCAACCCAAGGGTACTACTAACCACACATAGCACTTAATAACCTTGGAAAATAACTCAACCCCAAATCACCTTGGGCACACCTCTATATCATACTTGAACTATCCTACTTAATTACGGATAAATGAACTTAAATTCTTGTAGGCATTGTTCAAGACTACTAGATCACTTCTATATAACTAACATCACTAACCAAACAATCGTTATTTCCACCTTGATGATCATCCACTATTTAAACTTAGTGTCTTGTGTTAAGCATGACCAACAACATAACCTAACATACTACTCTCTTGAAAGCTATAAAATAAAAGACCAAGAAACACTAGTCCACTAGAGCCTCATAACAATAGAAATCGATCATAATTCTATGGTATACCTTAGTAAAATCTGTTTGGACATTCTCCTTCTAAACATCACGACATTTACCCATATGTAAACCTAAATTACATTCATAGCTCTATAAGTTTCAACTAAACTTATTTTGCAACCTTAAGGGAAGCCTAAATTAACAATACACAACAACCAAATACTTCATTAATATCCTATACCTTTCTAACACAATAAATACTATCAAGAACTCTTTTTTTACTTCAAGCAAACAACAATTCACCTTATCTAATAACTTATTCTCTACCTTCCACCAAGGAACCTATACCATATTCATTATCCCTAAACTAACACACAAGGACATATCACCTTACTACTAACTTGATTGTGTGCAAAAGTTTATTTATATGTATTCAATCATTCGTCATCACCACCTTTCTTGCCACTACACTTCTATACCTATACTTCCAATTATAAGAAGGTTTTACTATTTATGAATCATAACACTTAGGTCATAATGTCCCTCAAATACGAGCTCTATTCAATAATCTGGGTTTATACTATTTCCTCTCATGAGCACTATCTGGATAAAAAGGATTAACGAGGAATCTAAATACAAAACATAGTATGTCTTAACTGTACAACTCATATGGATGAGGACATAACTTTAAACTTGAAGAACTTATAACACACTAGCGAGCTTCTCTCAAGCCCCTTGTGTGGCTTCTGAAATTACTAATAGTAAATCTGATGGCATCATTTTGAGAGAAATTGGAACTTTACTAATCATGTTATCTCAAGAATAAGTCATAGATGAAGAATTATTGGGTAACACATGAATAGATAGAAGTTTCTAAGAGAACAACTTTACTGCACGATCTACAGTATAAAAGAAAGGAGACATTTCTTAAATGCCATATAGCCTCTGGAATAAAAGTACCGACGTCTTCGTACCATTCCACAAGACCCTACTAGACACGGCTTCACAGACACCCTAGGACACTTGAACTCTGTGCTTTGATACCAAGTTTTTAATGAGCCGAGACTACCCCCTGGACGTCACACGGTGCTTAGGACACAAGTGATCCCAAGTTAACCCTTATACTATCATAACTCATGAGAAACTGAATAAAATACATAAGTCTGAAAGAAATAAATGGAAAATATGTCTTTATTGAATATCTTCAAAACAAAATTATTAAAATGACTACAACTCTGGTTATAAAAAACAAAACTAAAACCAAATACATTAACTCTACTAACTATCTATGAAGCCTCTACTAGTGTTGACATTAGGTAGCTGGGACATGACCTCCAACTATCCCAAGTCAATACAACTGAATCAAAATATGTTTTGGGCATAAGGATGAAGAATATCCATGTTCATAAGCCAACATACCCTATTTGTTTAATTGGATGTAGAAGCTTGAACTTTGAATCCTAATGATGTCCTTAAAGCTTCTTCTTGAACTTCTTGAACCCGAAAACTTAAATTCTTGGTTATCTTGAAAAAAGAATGGTGAAACTTTGGATTTCTTGGAGTTAAAGTTAAAGGCATAGGTTTTCTTGGAGAGAAATTTGGTGAGGAATAAGTATATTATGCTTAGAATAGGGTTAAATATTTTGTTTTTATGAATTAGAGCGAGGGTAATTGACTTAAATGTCCTTCTAGGATTTAAAGTTGCAGCTGAAATGCAATTTTGCACATTGGCATGATGCGGTACCAGTGCCACAGTGATTATTAGCGCAATGCGACCCAATTGTGTTGAGCCACTACAACTGCGATCCAAGGATGAGGGCAATTTTGCATGTTACTGTGATGTGACAACCATGACACTGCGATTTCTAGTACGGTGTGGTATAATCATGGTGAGCTACTATAATTTCAATCTAAACATGGCTTAAACCTTATTTGAAAAGTCTAAACTTCCCCAAGACATGCTCCTTACACCCCTAAACATGAAATAACTCAAAACCTTATATCTCGAGGTTAGGAAGGTCAACTTTAAAATCCTCAAAGTTAGGAGGTCTTAAATAAGACTAAGTCCCCAATGCTTAGTGAAATTTTCAGGTTCTAAACCTTTTATGCATGTACTATGAGCTGAACTAGACTAGAAAAAGTATGGGCTATTACACCAATTGTTTCATAAACCTATCATATCTAGGCATCGATTCAGCATCTCAATGAATCACTTGAACTTACCTTCCTCTTTCTTTAATTTTAATCTCTAGGGAAAAAGTGAGGATGGTCTCAGAATTTGTTACTTCAACAACTAGACCCTTACCTTTGTCTTCAGAAGTATTACCCTTATCACCTATTTATTTTTTTAGCCTTAATCGCATGTGTCTCATCATCATCAACTTCTACAATAGGTAGTTGGGGATCTATAGTAGTGACACCACTTCTTGTGATAATAGCAAATACATAACCATTATTTTTTGGATTTATCATCGTGTTGCTCAAAAAGATACCTGGCTGCCTCTGGTTCAGAGTTGCTGATATCTGTCCGAACTGGTGCTCCAACTGCTTTATAGCAGTGGCATATGACTCGACCTTCTGGGTCTATCCTAAAATGTTGGCCTTAATCTCTTTAACGCTGATCTCTCAATTTGTTTAACTCTTCACTAGCTTAGCCAACATCTATTCCATTTTAGATTCTGCATCTCATCTTCCAAGTGGAATGTACCTATCTTCTTTCTCTTAGTAGTCATACTTCTACCTCCAGTCACCATCTCACTCTTTGCTACGATCTCTATATCTATCATAGTAGTTCCAACCTTAGTTCCCTTCCCCTGGGATCTAAACCCCACCATCTGATATCTAAATAAGTTTTTTTCTCCTCTAATTTTGACTCACACACTTTGGAATCTGACCCCTATGCTTCTACTGTATTCACTTTCTTGGGAGTTGCTTCTACAAGATACTTTTCTAATACCCCGATATCAGTCCTTAGCAACACAATTTCTTGCTCTAATGATTCATCAGCTACTCTCTGGTTGTAGAGGCACCAATAGCATATGTTTCATATCCCCTCTTAGCCTCCCAACTTTTCCACCCTTGGTTAGTAAGTGAGATTTGATCTAACAACTCTGAAGCTACCTCCCAGCATAGTCTAATAAAACCCCCTCTATAAATGGTGTCTGCCATAGATCTAGAGATGATGGTCAAGGATCTATAGAATATTTCTGATAAGCTCATCCCTGAAACTGATGGTTTGGCACCATACTCAGCCTTTTCTTAAACTTGATCCTTGCCTCATACATAAATTCTGACTGCAACTGCATGAAATTATAGATCTCATCCTTAAGCTACAACATCCTGGATAAAGGAATGAACTAATTTAATAATTGCTTGCGTAACTCATTCCATGAAGTGAAAGAGCCTCTTGGTAGTTCCCCTAACCATAAAGATGCTTCTCTTATAAGTGAGAGCTTAATAACCTCAGTCTAAGTACTTCCTAATCCACCCCTGGAATAGTATACGAGCTGCAGATCCCAAGAAATTGACAAAGTACAAGTTTGCATCATCTGTAGGTAGACCTGCAAACATACCCTTCAAATGTAAGAGCTGGACCGCTGCGCTCGTGATGTCAAACTTGATGTCTGGGGTAAAATAGGAGGAATAATGGCTCCAGTCTCTATCAGCTCAACATATCCCAGATATTATTCATCATCTATATATGGATGCACATACTGGTATTCTTGGATCACTTGAACATGGGAACCTTTAGCTCTGTTCTAGTTTCACCGAGTACTGCTCAGCAGTTTGCTCCTTGTCTCTGCTCAACTAGATTTGCCTCTTTAGCTACCCACTGAGGTTTTTTCGTTGCCTACCTCTTGATTTCATATTTAGCTTACTGCTCACTATTTTAACAATCAACAATATCTTGTACTCCTTCAGGAGGAGGGGGAGGTACAACATCATGATCCCCTTTAGGATTATCAACTCTTTTCTACTTTGACATCCTACTAGCTATTTGTAGGATTCTCTATGAATTTGGATTTAGTGGGAGTAAGGGATTGCATTTACTCCATATGCTAAGCATACATCGGTGTATGCCAAACTAAAAAAAATAAAAAGAAAAACCAAAAACAGTAAACAACTTCAATCATAAATCAACATCGTGTTCCCTAACAATGGTGCCAAAATTTTGATGACTTCCAACCTACACTTCCTCTCAGAAGATGATATGGTCACTGTAAAAATATATTAACATAATAAAGGTTGGGTTCAAATCCCAAAGAAAGATATGGAATCATGGATTTCAGCAGTTATAGTCTACGGGCAAAACTGGAGAAGTAAATGGGGGTTTTGTGTGGTATTCTCGAGAAAGTAACTTCATTAACTTTGGTTGTACTCAGTCATAGTTGAACACTAGGATTATGTTTCCTCTGGCTTCTCAACTCCATAGGATTATCGCGCTTTGCTGAACCAACCCGATATTTTGCATGCAAAATGGATAAGTTATATACATTCTACAATCTTTTGGACAAGCAGAAGGTTTTCACCCTTTACCTTTTGAGTATCAGGATGTCGCCTAACTAACCCTTATCTTTTTCCTAGTTAACTATCACCTTTTGAGTCTCTAGTTATTAGATGAAAGCTAACTATCTTACTTAGATAAAACCTAGAGGCGTGGATTGATAGTTAAATTCCAAATTACTATTGTCTTTATGTTTTCATAGTCACTGCTCCTCTTTTAGAGTAAGTAGCAATATCTAGGCAAGATCCTAATGTGTGCACCCATTAATAAAACTATTATAATGAAGATAAAGCAATACATGTATGTGTATTAGTTTAGAACAACGACAACACTTCCCCTACTTTGTTAATCTGTCAGGGTTTCCACAACCTTAGCTATGGGTTTTAGCTACTCATGCTTGTGAAGAAATCAATAACATTCATAATTGAAAACATAGATGAAATCATAATGATAATAAGTATAAAAACCCACAACCATAACAAAATTAATCAACTGAAGTCAATACAAGAAAATACCAAGATTAAAATCAAATCTTGGAATCAAAATATGTTTGTAAGTATCAAAAGTGCGTAACTCCTACTAAAAAAATACATAAAAGGTATTTATAGTCTATGAGAAAACCCTAAAACCAAATCCCGAATAAAATAGGAGAAAAAAAAAGTTGGTGGCCACTTATGGTCTGTATTTTCACCCTCAACCTGGGCACACGTAGTACCTGCAGTCAACAGGGTGGGCGCAGGTACTAGGATTTAGAAATCCTGCAGGCCAGCTCTTGGGATTTTTGACTTTTGGCACTTGCTTTGCCTACTTATGGTTCGTAGGTCCTACATGTGGTCCATATATTGACTTAGTAAGTGCCAGGAGTCATCTTTTCAGCTCTTCTTCAATTTCCTAACATTTTTTGATCATGAACAAGTCGAAAAGTGTACCAAAGATCTTTAATTGCTCTAAAAGGTAGCCAAAAATACCTTTTTCATCCTTTTCATGAAATTAGCATCCAAAACATAATTTTATACAAAACATACCCAAAATGCATCATATCTAACAAAAAATCTCATAAACTTGCATATTTCCTTGTTTTAAGCGTCGAAAGTGGTATATTTCTATAGCACATCAACCATCTTGAAGATGCATCGATTAGGACCATAAATATCTACATGACCTACTAGGTGGGTTAATAGGTCCACATATATCCCCATGTATACATTCTATAAAAAAAAAGGGATTTGACATCAATTTTCAGTGGCGATGATTTAGTTATCAGTTTGCCTTGATAACAAGCAACACATGAAAATTCATCACTTGTAAGAATCTGTAGGTTTTTCAAAAAGTGCCATTTTAAATTTTCAATGATTCATCTCATAATTATTGAGCCAGGATAACCTATTCGATAATGCCAAAGAACAAATATTTTTAGATTGGAAAATTTTTTATTTATGATAGAGTGTGCTTCAATTGTACTAATTACTACATAATATAAGCTGGAAGACAAATTTGGTAATATCTCCAAATCTTGTTCCTGGCCAAAGACATTCTTGGTAATGCCAAAATATTTGACATCCAGTTTATTTATTATCTCAACATGATACCCATTTTAGCATATATCTTTAAGACTTAATAAGTTTCTTGGGTATTTAGAAAAGAACACTGCATCTTCTGTAACTAATTTTGTCTTCTTAGGTAAAAATATAGAAGCTCTTCCGGAGCCTTCAATTAATTTTGAATCACCAGAGATGGTTGTAACATTGTTTTCCTTCTAAGTAAGTGGAAAAGTATTTCTCATCTCTAAATATGGTGTGCGCTGTTCCACTATAAATTATAAAAATAACATCACAATCAATTATTGATCCAAATAAAATCTGAGAGTATCCATATATTCTTTTAATATGAAAATATAAACAACATAAATATTATAGCATTACTAGCACACAATGTATTATACAAACTTTATTTATTTATAAGATTAGAGATACACTACTAACAGAAATATTAACTAATACAAAAAATAAAGAAGTAAAATCTCAGACCATTGCAGTTTCATCACCGACAGGATGACTAACAACTCCTTCAGGGATTGCAAAGAAATCTGCAACATCAAAATTCATAGGCTCAACATTATCTTTAGAGATAAAGTTTGCATCTACAATGTTATCCATTTTCTTGAGGGACGCCTGATAAAGATTAACCAGATGCTTTGGTGTACAATAGGTATATGACCAGTGCCTCTTTCCTCCACACTGATAACATTTATTTTTTGAATTTTTCCTTTGCACTACTTTAGTATTTTCACTCTTATTTTTACACTGCTAATGTTGAGGGTCATTATTCAATGCAATACGATCACCCTAATTAAAATTTCTTCCTTGACCACGGCTACGACCACGACCATTACTTGGGATAGGGACTCTTTCATGCCTGGTTTGGTGAAAATTTATAAAATTTACTTCAGAAAATAGAGCAGTACTAGTAGGTTAACTTTCATGATTTATTATCAAAAGATCATTGCATTGTTCATCAACAAGAAGATGTGAAATAAATTCAAAATACTTTTTGAATCTTATTTCTCAGTACTATTGCTGCAGGAGCATACTTGAGGAGGAAAAGGTAGAGAATGTTTTCTCTAACGTGTCACGGTCGGTGATGTTTTCTCCACATAAATTTAATTGTAATTTAATTATAAACATGAAAGAATTATAAGCAGTTATATTTTTAAAATCTTGTAACCTCAAATGGGTTCATTCATAACGTGCCTGCGGAAGGACGACCATCTTTAGGTGGTCGTATATCTTTTTTAGATTATTCCACAATATAAGAGGATCCTTAATAAAGAGGTATTGCATTTTCAAGCGTTTGTCAAGATGATGATGGAGAAATATCATGGCTTTGGTATAGTCTTGATTCAATGCCTGATTGTCATTTTGGATGGTGTTTGTCAGACCCATCGCATCCAAATGTATTTCGACATCAGGTGCTCAGGACATGTAGGTTTTGCCTGATATATCTATGGAAAAAATTCATGTTTAAATATATTTGATATTACTTTAATAAAATTAAATTGTTACCTTGGCTATCATTGAAAAGTTTTCCAGGGACTCGTGCTGATAATGTTATATATAATTATCTAAAAGTAACCAAAGTAAAAGTGTACAAAATGGAAAGTGATAGTAGTAGTATTCTCTATCTCACCTTGATCTCTTCAAATATGCTATCTATAGTCAAGAGGGAAAATGAAAACTTTTTCAATTTTGTCCATTAACAAGGGGTGGGTTATGAGTAGGCTTTGTTCCTAATTAAAATGAAGCCACGTGGCAACTAATTTGGACACATAGATTTCTACATGTTTCATAACATTGTTCTTATTTTAGTTTTCTTGATTCTGAAGTGGTACTTTCTTGAGAAGAATTGGCATAAAGGCCACTTTTAAAATTTATTTTGTCAAATAGTCACTAAATTTCTTTTCCATTTAATTTTTAGGGTTACGGTTCAAAAAGTAAAAAAGTGGAGTCCACATGTGGGCCAATAGGCCTTTTCAATATTTTCAAATCTTGGGAATTAAATAAACTACACCAAACTCCCTCAACTTCTTTCAATATTAAAATAAACCCCTTTTCTTTCTCCTACTCAAATTTTTCTCTTTCCGCTACTCCTAAGAAAAAACTCTTCAACTCCATTTTTGCTTCTTCTTATTCTTCTTCTCCAGCGGGAAAGGGCTTCATTTTTCATAGAAACTTTTTTTGAATAGTATATAATTTTTTTTCGAATATGATTGATTAAGTAGTTAAAATATGATAATTTTATAGATAATTAGTTTGATTCTATAGAAATAGTTTAGTTTTGATTCTGCAGATTCGCCAGAATTTTTCACTGATCACGCTGTTGGATTTTAAAATTTTTGTTAAGAAATAATGATTCAGTTCTGGTATTATTTATGTTCAACATTATTGAATGGTGATATAATTCTTAGTTATTTAGTCTATTTTAATCAAGCATTGAATTAAATAAAAACTATTTCTGTTTGTAGACTTGTGGTGTATGAATTGACAATGCCCTAGATTGTGTTAAATATTTAGGTATATAAAGTTCTTTTCAAATATGATTAGTTAAATAATGAAAATATGAAAATTTTATAGCTAATTCGTTTGATTCCATAGAAATAGTTGAGTTTTGATTCCGCATATTTGACTAAAAATTATTTGTTGATCACATTATTGTATTTTGACTATTTGTCTAAAAAATTGATTCAGTTTTGATATTTTTATGTACTAAATTTTTTAATAGTGGGGTAATTTTTAGTTATTTTGGATTTTTCATTTGAGCATTGACCTATTTTTGTTAGTATACTTGTGGTCCATGAATTGACAATGGTATAATTGTTTTTAGGTATAGATTCTGTTAATAAATGGGTAAAGCTAGAGTTGGTATTAAAGGCATTGTTGGTACCGCGTCTGGTTTGATTTTTAGTAGTAGAAAAATAAAAAGTGAGGCAGTTTAAAATGCCTCTAAAAGGAAAAGAACTAAAGCAGAAGAATCGGAATCAAATTTGGAAACCATAAAGGAGATGGATAGATAGACAAATAGATAGACAGATAGACAGATAGATAGACAGACAGATAGATAGATAAATAGATAGACAGATAGATAGACAAATAGATAGATAGACAGATAGATAGACAGACAGATAGACAGATAAATAGATAGACAGATTAGATAGACAGATAGATAGACAGATAGACAGACAGATAGACAGACAGATAGACAGACAGATAGACAGACAGATAGACAGACAAATAGATAGACAAACAGACAGATAGACAGACAGACAGACAGATAGACAGACAGATAGATAGATAGATAGACAAATAGACAGACAGATAGATAGACAGACAGATAGATAGATAGATAGATAGATAGATAGATAGATAGATAGATAGATAGATAGATAGATAGATAGATAGATAGACAGATAGAAAGATAGATAGATAGACAGACAGACAGATAGATAGATAGATAGATAGATAGATAGATAGATAGATAGATAGATAGATAGATAGATAGATAGATAGATAGATAGATAGATAGATAGATAGATAGATAGATAGATAGATAGATAGATAGATAGTTAGATAGATAGATAGATAGATAGACAGATAGATAGATAGACAGATAGATAGATAGACAGACAGATAGATAGATAGACAGATAGACAGATAGACAGACAGATAGACAAATAGATATATAGATAGAAATATCGATGACTTTAGTAAAAGCATTGAGTCTAGTGATTATTTTACTGAGTGTAGTGGTAGTGATAATAGTGATGGGAGAAAGTATGGTAAAAAAATAGTATTGATGGGGATAATGATCCTTTGTCCATACCATTTTAGTCAAGGAATATTTTTGTAGAGCGGTATGATCTTTGAACTTTGATGGACAAGTTTGGATCAATTCAGGTGAAGATACCGGTTAAATCAATGATGGTTGTATACCAAGATTTTATAAAAAGTGTTGTTGACCAAAATTTGAGGAAAAGATTTAAGAAGCCTTGTTTTGGACACTTGAGAAACATGTCGCAACATCTCAAATTCAATGAACATATGTCTATTAATTATTGCGACGTGTTAAGAACGATAGGATGCTTCATGAGATATGTTTTTGTGTGAATTATAAGCCTAGTTTTTTTGGCTTAAATCTTTTTTTTTATCACAAGGTTGAACTGATCATCATACCCCAGTGAATGAAAATTGAAGAAGGTGTTATAGAAGGGAGAAGGACAAAAAACAAAACTATTACCTTGGCCAACTTGTTACAGTTGATTAGAAGGAATACGTTAAACAAGGATCAGAATTTTAAGTGTTGTTTTTTGTGGTTCTTGCACACCATGTTGCTTGCAAAAGATCCGACAAAGGTTTTTGATACAAAACTGATTTAGATGGTGGGTTCTTTGAGTTTCTTCTAGAGTTACCCATAGGGAAAAGAGACATTTCAATTGACCTTGGATTATCTGAAGAAGAAAATTAATCTAAGGAATAAGAGAGAATTATTTGATGAGAAGCAGAAGATATTCTATGCTCTATTCGAATTTTCTCGGACATTTATGAAATCTATCATCAACCCTTTAGTCGGTTTATCATAGATTCTTATTTTATTTATATTCTTTCATAGACTATGATTTTTTAAATTATTGTATTGATTATAGATTTGGATCTATGAAGCCTTTCGTCATCTTAAAAAAATTACTGAAAAATCAATGGATAAACTCTTTCCCATTTCCCACATCCTCAGAAGGCACACTACAAAAAGGGATGAGATAATCAAAGGTGACCCATTCAAGTATAAACAAAAAATTACTGAGGTATGAATTTATTTTTATCATGCAATAATACTACTCTAATATTAAATATAATGTAATTATTAAATTATTTTATAGAATGTTTACCCATATATCATCCCTACAGTCGTGACATGAAGAAGGATTGCATGGTTATGTTTAAGCCATATAAGAACGAAGTGAAGAATAACTTCATGATGACTTGAAGAAAAATTTACAAAGGTGACTGTCCTTACTTCTAATGGGGACAATGATCATGACGGGGATTTGGGTGGTAATCCTATTGGAGCTTGATTGGTGATAATGCTTGTCCGGGTACCTAAAAAATTATAGGGGAAACCTCTATCAATGAGGATATGCATAAGCGTGTTTATATGCTCGAGGAAGCCGAGTTGGTTATTTCTATCTATATAAAAAAAGACTAAAGAAAAAATAATAGAATAAAAAACAACATAAAGAAGGTAAATTTATTTAATAAATAATGTAGTCAATTAATTTTTATCTATAAATTTTACTAACACTTTATAATATGAAATAGTGAATGTCGACCTTGACGAAGAGGAGAGAAATAAGAAGGAAGAAAAAGAAGTAAAATTGATGAGTTGGCCACTGTTGTAGCAGAAGAGGAAAAAGAAGAAATGAAGGATGAAGATCAAAAAATAGGAGAGAAAGAAGAAGAAAAAGAATTGAAAGAAGATACGATTGAAGAAGAAGCTAAAAAAGAAGAAGCAATAGATGAAGAAGAGAAAGGTGATAAAGAAGAAGAAGCTAAGACAGAAGGAGAAGATGAAGACGAAGGTGAGAAAAAAGAAATAAAAGAAGAAGAAGAAGAAGATGATGATGATGAGAAAGAAAATAAGGTGAGAAAGAAGAAGAAGCTAGGAAAAATAAAGAAGAATTAGTTAAAACTGATTAAAAGGAATAGGACAAGAAGTAGACAAAGAAGAAGAACTAGACAAAAAAAACATGAAGAATAGAAAGAAGAAAGAGAACAAGCAGACAAAGAAGAGGCAAAAAAATAGGGAGAGAAAGAAGAAGAGAAAAAGAGGAGGAAGAAGAAAAAGAAAATGTCCATGATGTGGTGATGGAAATCATTGATTACATCAACGATAAAACTTATGTTGATAAGAAGAAAGACATTTGAATGATAATGTGGTAAAATTTTAAGATAATTTTTTTATTTGGGCAACAAATGAGTTGAATGATATCACAAATAATTTTTTATGTTATGAAAGTTCTTAGGATTTGATAATAAATCTATTTTTATCAAACTGTGTTATTGCAGGAAAATTTAATATGCATTGTGTTATCCTAGATGATACAGTGTATGGTGAACATCAGAGAATGCATTTTATGCTAGTTGATTTTTGTAACACCCCGATTTGCTGAACCGGAATGTTACACTGTGCTCATGACCCCGAGGGACTACACGCTAACCCATGACTGATATCTGTACCTGTATACTGCAAATCATGATATAATAATGCAGAATACATGGAACTATAAGGCCATAAGGTTCAACTGAATACAATCATGTGGGTGAAAATTCCCAAAACAACTCAATCTGAGCGTAAATCTTAACGTAAATCTGAAAGCCTCTAAACTATCTGAATAAGGAGTTAAAAGAACATGTCTCCAACTAACTCCATAAAACTAAACTGAAGAAATAAATAAATGAATCAAATCATATTGTCCTCAAATCAATGAGGACTTACTGTGTCTCTGCGATAGGAATGCTACCGCTACTACTGCGATGGAGCTTGTATCTCAGAACCTATGATGTAACATGAAAAGAAAGCAGCATAGCATAAATGCGTCAGTACAACTGGAGTACTGAGTATACGAGGAAGGTAGGCTGAACATAAAGGGTTTCATGCATGAAAAACACTGACTGAATAATATGAACGTGGGAGTGCAAAAACATATATAGAAACTGGGACCTTGAATACGGGATAGCATGACCTGTAAGCTAATACATGGTTTACTGATAATTGTCATGACTGATACTAAAACTGATAACATGGAAGACTGTATCTGACAGTCCTGTATATACTAAAATCTGAAGAACGCCCTGAGTTCTTTTACTGAGACTAATATTGAAACTGTGGGAAGTAGTGTTTACCCAACATGCCCCATGTATGCCATTATGGCTAAGATGGGGTCCAATCTCTGCCCCAACTGGAGGGGTGTCAATACCGTGCCACGGTAAGGACAGCCTGTGAGTGAACTTTATCTGGCGGGTACTCAATAAGATAAGATGGGTTAAGATGTCTCAAAACACGCTACCTACGTAGTTCTAGAACACAAGGATGACTACTAAGAATCACACCCTAAACTGGCGGGTAAGTTCCTATCCTTAGGTTCACTCGGTGCTAACCTCTACTCCCATCTGAAGGGACTCGACATGAATAACTGACTGTGCATGACTTAATCTTACTAAATTCTGTTGACTGGCGGAATGTTATTGATATCTGACAACTGACTAAGATCATGAGGTTTTCCTGAGTCACATGACTGACTGAAGTCTATGGAATCATAGCTTGAGTTCGGATATCGTGAAACATGACATGGCTCTAGGCACACAACTATAGTTTTTGGGTACAAGTACCCCCAGGACTCGATGGAAGGAAACTGACACACACGACTGACTTGATCATAAGAGTAGAGTCCATAATTTATAATATCATAAGTAGGGATCTCATACTAAGCATGGTTATCAACAATGTATTGCATGGAAGGGATTTCATATCACATGGAAGTACTTGCACAATCTTAATATCATGTTCATTGTATAATCATATTGGCAACACATACCAATAGCATGGAAGTTCATGTGGATTGCATGGTTATCATACATCTTGTTCATAAGTAGGATTTACAAGTAAACATAGCATGATCTCATAAGAATAGTTCATGAGTATTCCAACAACATTTACAAGGCACATTATCAACATAGAAGTCATTGGAACGTAAGGGCATATCATGAATCCTTCACTTAGTCACAATTTAGCTATATTGTATGATTTCTAGTTTCTTAGGCATTTTATCAAATACCTTACATGCACATCTTAAGCATAGGTGAAATCATCAAATTATACATCATGAATAACCAAATTTACATATTTCCAACTCATATGATATCATGAATTCATAAAAACATATAAAGATTCCATCTTGGGAATCACCCAATATCAACAACATGATCATCAACACCCAACAATATAGAAATCATACTTTATGATGAAAAAGAGGGTTTTTGAGCTTTATGGATGAAAGGGATCCATAAATGAACTCACGCATACCTTAGAAGGAAGATTCTTGATGATTGATGAAGGAATTTCCTTGAAATCGGATCTTTATGCTTAGTTACGCAACCCTAGTTGTTTTTCTCTTTTAGTGCTCTTGTATGATGAGCTTTGAGATGATAATAGGGTTGTAATATGTTTAGAAACTATATATTTCGTAGGGTTAAGTTTAGGGACGTGTAAGGAGTGTTAAAAGTCTTAATTACCCTTAAAATAACTCAAAACGGAGTGTTTTTGGCACCTAGAACTGACTTAGGCGGCGCCCAAGTGATTTCCTAAGCTAGGTTGGGCGGCGCCTAACCAATAGCCTATGTTTGGGTTAGGCGGTGCCTAACCAATCACCTATCATTACTGTCTCTCACGAAAATGGGCTTAACTTTTCGCTCGAGTATTGGATTAAGGCGAAATCGATATCGTTGGGAAGCTATTTCGATTAGCTAAAATTTGGTAGGTCTAAATCAGCCAAAATACCACATTAAAATCGAGTTATACTCATTCAAAGATGACCCTTGCAAAATCAAACACTAAAACTTGATGGATTCAAAACCTCTTACCTTAAGTGACTTATATGAACATGCTTAATGCAACATAAGCTATCCTATCACTAGGATATTCATTGTAAGTCATGTACTCAAGTATGAATCACAGAACAGGAGATTTCATACGTAGGAATACTTATTCACTTCCTATCTTAGAAACATGCAGGGTATTACAATATCATCCCCTTGGAAACATTCATCCTCAAATGAGAATTTACTGAGAAGGGATACAAGACAATAGAACCTAAATTGAACATGAAGAACTGAAACTTGATCTCATGACTGACATGCTAAACATAATGAACTCATGCATATCTGATGCACGGACTATTGACACATGAATGCATGACTGAGTATGAAACGGTTAATAGATACCAAGTTTATACTGGAAACATGAACGTGAACTGAATAAGATTAAGGAGAACTGTTACCTTGAGCTTGATCTGAATTGGCGGGGAAGAGGTGAGGATACTTGGTATGCATATCTGCTTCTGCTTCTCAAGTAGCTCCCTCATGAGACTGATTTCACCAAAGAACCTTGACTAGAGGGATTTCTTTGTTCCTCAATCTACAAGTATGATAATCTAAGATTTTGACTGGAATCTCTTCATAGGAGAGGCTGTTCTAAATGTCGATGCTCTGAATAGGAACAACAACTGCTGGGTCACCTATGCACTTCTTTAGCAAAGAGACATGGAAGACTGGATGGACTGAGGCTAGATCTGAAGGCAACTCAAGATCATAAGCTACCTTACCGAAGCGACAAAGAATTCTGAAGGGACCGACATACCGGGGACTGAGTTTCCCTTTCTTGCCGAACCTCTTCACTCCATTCATGGGAGAGATCTTAAGATAGACATAGTCATTGACCTCAAACTCGAGATCCTTTCTACGAACATCTGCATAGGACTTCTGTCGGCTCTGAGCAGCCCATAGTCTCTTTCTGATCAACTGAACTTTCTCTAAGGCGTCGAATACTAAGTCAGGACCTATGATTGAGGCCTCACTAACTTTGCACCAACAAATTGGAGATCTACATCTCCTACCATAGAGAGCTTCGAATGGAGCTATCTGAATACTAGAATGATAACTATTGTTGTATGCAAACTCAATCAAAGGAAAGTGGCCGCCCCAACTTCCCTTGAAGTCAATTGCACACGCCTTTAGCATATCTTCAAGAGTCTAAATGGTCCTCTCTGCTTGATCATCTGTCTGAGGATGAAATGTTGTGCTTAGATGGAATTGGGTACCGAGACCCTTTTGGAATGCTTTCCAAAAGTGAGAAGTGTACTGGGTACTTCTGTCTGAGATGATAGATAGTGGAACACCGTGTAACCTGACTAAATCCCTGATATAAAGTTTGGCATAATCCTCGGCGGAATAAGAAGTATGAACAGGAAGGAAATGAGTTGACTTGGTCATTCTATCTATAATGACCCAGACTGAATCATGCTGATGATGAGAAATAGGCAAACTCGTTACGAAGTCCATGTTAACTTCTTCCCACTTCCAAGTAGGAATGGTGAACTCTTGCATGGAACCACTAGGTTTCTGATGCTCTATCTTAACCTACTGACATGTAGAGCACTTAGTGACAAACTCTACAATATCTCTCTTCATCCCACTTCACCAATAGATCTCCCGCATATCGCGGTACATCTTAGTGGCCCCTAGATAAGCAGAGTATCACGCACCATGCGCTTCTGCAAGTATTCGCTGCCTCAATTCATCTACACCTAGAATACATAGACGACCCTAACAACGAAGACACCATCTCCTCCTTGGGAGAAAACCTCGACTTTCTAATTCTAAACTGACTCTTTGAGCTTGACAAAGCTAGGATCCCTGTCTTATTTCTCTTTCACCTCGAAAACTAGAGATGACTCTGAACTACTATGAACGCACACATACACTACCCTCTGAAGAATTGACTAAGCGAATGCCTAGTCTGGTAAGATGATGGATCTCTTGAGCCGTTTTTTTCTTACTATCCTCAACATGAGAAATACTACCCATAGAGAGTCGACTGAGAGCGTCAGCCACAACATTGGCCTTGACCAGATGATAAAGAACACTCATGTCCTAATTCTTCAAGAGCTCTAACCACCTTCTCTGGCGAAGATTGAGATCTTTCTGGGAAAAGACATGCTGGAGGCTTTTATGGTCTATGAAGACATCTACATGAACTCCATAGAGATAATGTCTCCAAATCTTCAAGGCAAAAACTACCGTTGCTAACTCAAGATCATGAGTAGGATAATTCTTCTGATATGGCTTTAACTGTCTAGAGGCATAGGCTATGACCTTACCATGCTGCATGAGGACATAACCTAAAACCACTCTGGATGTATCACAATAGACTACAAAATCGTCTGAAGCATCTAGAATATCTAGAACTGGAGTGGAGGTGAGTTGAGTCTTCAACTCTTGAAACCTCTTCTCGCATGAATCTAACCACTGAAATTTAATCTTCTTCTGAGTCAATCTAGACATGGGAGATGCAATAGAAGAAAATCCCTCGACATACCGTCTGTAATAGCCAGCCAAACCCAAGAAATTCCTAATATCTGATGAAGATACGGGTCTAGTCCAGTTTCTTACTGCCTCAGTTTTCTGAGGATTTACTCTAATTCCATCACCATAAATAATATGGCCAAGGAATGCTACTGATCCTAGCCAAAATTCGCACTTGCTAAACTTAGCGAATAATTGGTGATCCCTGAGAGTCTGAAGAACAATCCTGAGATGGTATGCATGATCACGCTCTATGCGAGAATAGACCAGAATATCATCTATAAGGACAATAAAAAACATGTCCAAGTACTGCTTGAGCACAGGGTTCATCAAATCCATAAAAGCTGCAGGGGCATTGGTAAGACCAAATTACATGACTAAAAATTTAAAGTGACCATACCGAGTACGAAAAGTTGTCTTCGAAATGTCACATTCTCTAACTCTGAGCTGATGATAGCCTGATCTGAGTTCTATCTTGGAAAAGTAACTGGCACCCTGAAGTTGATCGAATAGATCATCAATCCTGGGAAGAGGATATCTATTCTTGACCGTGACCTTGTTGAGTTGACGGTAATTAATACACATCCTGAGAGAACCATCATTTTTGCACATGAATAATACTGGCGCACCCCATGGGGAAACGTTGGGTCTGATGAATCCCTTATCTAAGAGATCCTTCAACTGATTTTTTAATTCCTTGAGTTCTTCTAGTACCATTCTGTATGACAGAATAGAAATAGGTTAAGTATCTAGAAGAAGGTTTACACCGAAGTTTATTTTCCTTTTGGGAGGAATGCCTGGAAGATCTTCGGGAAAGACATCTGAGTATTCAATAACAACAGGGACTATTTCAAGGCTGGGATATTCAAAACTAGAATCTTTAACATGCACAAGATGATACACACACCCCTTAGAAATTATTTTCCTTGCCCGAAGGTAAGAAACAAGTTGACCCCTGAATGTTGAAATGCTACCCTTCTACTCTAGGGCGGGCTCATTTGGGATCTGAAACTGAACTATCCTATTTTTGCAGTCAACTGTGCCATAGCAGGAATGAAGCCAATCCATGTCGAGAATGACATCAAAATCAGTCATCTCTAACTCCACTAAATCTGCTGACGTGGATTTCTGAGATATCATAACTGGGCAGTTCCTGTATACTCGTTGGGCTATGATGGTTTTACCTACTGGGGTAGATATTGAGAAGGGCTCTTCTAGGACTTTGAGATTGATTCCAAAATCGCCTGCTATGTATGGAGTAACAAAAGACAAAGATGCATCTAGGTCTACCAAAGCATAAACATGAACATGGAATATCTATAACATACCAGTAATGACATCAGGAGAATTTACCTGATCCTGCCGGGACTGAAGAGTTTAACTTGTGATTATGCTCACTAGCATGACATGAATAATGAAGAAAGCAGATTGTTCCTAAAACATCTTATAGCCTCCCGCACATAAATGTGACGCGCAACACACCCATGTACAAGACTCTACTACATGTGGATTTTAGACTTTCTATGACTCTATTGAACCTTAGGCTCTGCTAACAAGTTTGTAACACCCCAATTCGCTGAACCAAAATGCTACATGGTGATCATGACCCCGAGGGACCACAAGCTAACCCATGTTTGATATCTGTACCTGTATACTGTAAATCATGATATAATAATGCATAATACATGGAACTATAAGGCCATAAGGTTCAACTGAACACAATCATGTGGGTGAAAATACCCAAAACAACTCAATCTGAACGTAAATCTGAACATAAATCTGAAATCCTCTAAACTATCTGAATAAGGAGTTGAAGAAACATGTCTCCAACTAACTTTGTAAAACTAAACTGAAGAAATAAATAAATGAATCAAATCATATTGTCCTCGAATCAATGAGGACTCACTATGTCTCTGCGACTGGAATGCTACCGCTACTGCTGGGCTGGAGCTCGTGTCTCAGAACCTATAGTGTAACATGAAAAGAAAGAACCATAGCACAAATGCTCCAGTACAACTGGAGTACTGATACGAGGAAGGTTGGCTGAACATAAAGGGTTTTATACATGAATAACACTGACTGACTAATATGAACGTGGGAGTGCAAACACATATATATAGAAACTGGGACCGTGAATACGTGATAGCATGACCTGTAAGCTAATACATGGTTTACTAATAACTGTCATGACTGATACTAAAACTGATAACATGGACGACTATATCTGACAGTTCTGTATATACTAAAATCAGAAGAACGCCCTGAGTTCTTTTACTAAGACTGATACTAAAACTGTGGGAAGTAGTGTTTAACCAACATGGCCCATGTATGCCATTATGGCAAAGCTGGGGTCCAATCTTTGCCCCGACTAGAGTGGTGTCAATACCGTGCCATGGCTAAGGACAGCCTATGAGTGACCCTTATCTGGAGGGTACTCAATGAGAATGGTGGGAACCCTAAAATGACGGGTTAATCCACCTCATCAACCCTAATCTGATGGGTTAAGATGTCTCAACCTATGCTAGCTAGGTAGTTCTGGAATACAAGGATGACTACTAAGAATCACACCCTGAACTGGCCGGTGAGTTCCTATCCTTGGGTTTACTCGGTGCTAACCTCTACTCCCATCTGAAGGGACTCGACATGAATAACTGACTGTGCATAACTTAATCATACTAAATTCTGTTGACTAGCGAAATGTTATTGATATCTGACAACTGACTAAGATCATGAGGTTTTCCTGAGTCACATGACTGACTAAAGTCTATGGAATCATAGCTTAAGTTCGGATATCGTGAAACATGACATGGCTCTAGGCACACAACTATAGTTTTTGGGTACAAGTACCCCCAGGACTCGATAGAAGGAAACTGACACACACATGACTGGCTTGATTATAAGAGTAGAGTCCATAATTTATAATATCATAAGTAGGGATCTCATACTAAGAATGGTTATCAACAATGTATTGCATGGAAGGGATTTCATATCACATGGAAGTACTTGCACAATCTTAATATCATGTTCATTGCATAATCATATTGGCAACACATACCAATAGCATGGAAGTTCATGTGGATTGCATGGTTATCATACATCTTGTTCATAAGTAGAATTTGCAAGTAAACAAGCATAATCTCATAACAATAGTTCATGAGTATTTCAACAACATGTACAAGGCACATTATCAACATAGAAGTCATTGGAATGCAAGGGCATATCATGAATCCTTCACTTAGTCACAATTTAGCTATATTGCATGATTTCTAGTTTCTTAGGCATTTTATCAAACACCTTGCATGCACATCTTAAGCAAAGGTGAAATCATAGTATTATACATCATGAACAACCAAATTTACATGTTTCCAACTCATTTGATATCATGAATTCATAAAAACATATAAAGAATCCATCTTGGGAATCAACCAATATCAACAACATGATCATCAACACCCAACAATATAGAAATCATACTTTATGATGAAAAAGAGGGTTTTTGAGCTTTATGGATGAAAGGGATCCATAAATGAACTCACGCATACCTTAGAAGGAAGATTCTTGATGATTGACGGAGGAATTTCCTTGAAATCGGATCTTCAACCTTAGTTACGCAACCATAGTTGTTTTTCTCTTTTAGTTCTCTTGGATGATGAGCTTTGGGATGATAATAGGGTTGTCATATGTTTAGAAACTATATATTTCGTAGGGTTAAGTTTAGGGACGCGTAAGGAGTGTTAAAAGACTTAATTACCCTTAAAATAACTTAAAACGGAGTGTTTTTGGCACCTGGAACTGACTTAGGCAGCGCCTAAGTGGTTGCCTAAGCTAGGTTGGGGGACGCCTAACCAATCGCCTCTGTTTGGGTTGGGCGGCGCCTAACCAATCGCCTATCCTTACTGTCTCTCACGAAAATGGACATAACTTTTTGCTCGGGTATTGGATTAAGGTGAAATTTGTATCGTTGGAAAGATAATTCAATTCTCTAAAATTTGGTGGGTATAAATCATCCAAAATACCACATTAAAATCGAGTTATACTCATTCAAAGATGACCCTTGCAAAATCAAACACTAAAACTTGATGGATTCAAAAACTCTTAGCTTGTATTACCTTAAGTGACTCATATGAACATGCTTAATGCATCATAAGCTATCCTATCACTAGGATATTCATTGTAAGTCATGTACTGAAGTATGAATCACAGGATAGGAGATTTCATACGTAGGAATACTTATTCACTTCCTAGCTTAGAAACATGCGAGGTATTATAATTTTAAGTTGATGTGTAGTTTGATCGACTATGATTCTATGAATAACAGTATTAACATTCTAGTAAAATAGAAATATTTTTATTTATTCAATCTCACTACATCCATGTTACACCTTTCCAAACAATGAATACGAGCATTATACCACATAATATCATTTTTAGGTTCTTCCTTTCTTCGGCCAAAACCAACTTTTATTTTAGTTGATCCCTCTCTATTTAGGTGTATTGTAGCAATAATTTTAAGTGATACATTTGCTCTTCAACTTATTTGAACAATGTCATGGGGAAATATCTATTTTCGTCATATTATCGAAGCCTTTATAGCAGATTAAATTTTGCAAATTCATGAAAATTTGATGTCTCGAGCCCCGGACTCAATGTTGATGGACAACTTGGGGGTGATACCTCATCAAGCCATTTAAAGTATGAGCAATAACAACAACAACAACAATAAACCCAGTGTATTCCCACATAGTGAGGTCTGGGGAGGGTAAGATGTACGCAGTCCATACCTCTACCTCTAAAGAAGTAGAAAGGTTGTTTCTGATAGAACCTCGACTCGAGACACAGAATACTAAACAAATTCATAGTAAAGCATGGAACAAGATGGCATAACATAAATATGACACCCATAAGTAATACTAAATAGAGAAAAGTAGAAAGATTTATAATAAAGCATGAAACAAGATATCATAACAAGAATAATACCCCCACCAAGTAATTCCCTACATTAGCGACCGAAAATGACCCTAGCCTTCTGCCCTAATTTGCATCTTCCAGGTCTTCCTATCTAGGGTCATGTCCTTAGTGAGCTGTAACTGCTCCATGTCCCGCCTAATCATCTCTCCCCAGTACTTCTTCAGCCTACCCCTACCCCACCTAAAACAATCCAAAGATAGCCTCTCATACCTACGAACCGGGGCATCCATGGCCCTCCTCATCACGTGTTTGAATCATCTCAATCGGATTTCCCGCATCTTATTCTCCACTAAAGTCACACCAGCCTTCTCCTTGATAGTATCATTCTAAACTCTGTCCCCCCTAGTCAGCCCACACATCCAACGCAACATTTGCATTTCCGCCACCTTCATGTTTTGAATGTGGGAGTTCTTAATTGGCCAACACTCTGCTCCATATAACATGGTCGGACGGACTTCCACCCTGTAGAATTTGCCTTTAAGATTGGGCGGCACCTTCTTATCACACAACACCCCCGAAGGGAGCTTCCACTTCATCCATCCCCCTAATATGGTGCGAGACATCCTCGTCAATCTCACCATTATTCTAGAAAAAATAATTAGATAATGATTTACTTAATTTTAAAAATATCAAACATAACTCACCTTCGCAATTGCATAGTTATAAAATTTGCGAAATGAATTTTAATCAGTACGTGACGTCCTCAAGACAGACATATTTTTGCAATGACAAACTATAGACATTTTTTAATTGGGTGTTTGATATGCTTGAGACATTGTAGAATTTTAAAATAAAAAGTGAGTGGAGGAAATAGTGAGGGATGGAGGACGGACTTTATATATGAAGTAAAAAGAATTTTTACCGTTTAAGAAGTACAAAATTATCCATTTGTTACTGTTGGAATAGTAATTATGTTTTTTGAATTATTGGAGATACTTAATAGACTGTCATTGATCGTGACCTATGCCAATACTGGATCAATCATATCCGTCTACCATAAAATAGCTAAATCGGTAGACCCTTTAGCATGTTTTTTAAAAGAAAATAATAAAATAAAAAATTAATAAATTATGAGATTCTACACAAATGAAGGAGTGTAAACAAGTGACTGATCATGTAATAGTCCACACAAATTGGGGGTGTGGTGTCGAAGGGGTTTGTGGGTGGATAGTGATTAAACAAACAACATTCTCAAAATATACTTGTTCTTTGAGGGTCCATTGATTCATGCAGTCTACCGTAGAGGTATATTGTTAGTCAAGCATGGTTTATGTAATACCCCGTAAGGTCCTAAGCTCAATTCAGCTTACAGTTGTATGTTTAAGGGGTCCAAGACTTAGAATTTCCACTAAGTGTTGAGGACTTTGTCATTTTCAAGACCCCTAAACTTTGATGATTTTATTTTTAACCTTCTCGACCTCAGGACGTCAATTTTTGAGTTGATTCATGATAGGAGTTGTTCAAAGTATATCTCGGGTGAGTTTCAAAATTTTAGGATGAGCATAGGGGCATGTTTGGAAAACTAAACCAGTATCACCACCGGGATAAGTGGGCGCTGCCCCCTCCAGTCCATCAAGATAAGTGGGCATCGCTCTCTCCAGTCCACCATGGTAAGGCAGGCGCCGCCCGATCCAGTCCACCACTCTAAGACAAGCGTCCCCGGCCTAGTCCACCACTCTAGAGCCTGTGCCGCCCCCTCCCTATTCCATCCAACTTTTGTTTCTTGGTATTTTAAAGATATTTTGGTCATTTTGCTTCACCAAATTTGTTCATAACACTAATTTGGGACTTCCCTAAGAGCATTATTTGCCCTTTTATTCACAATTTCTCTCAAGAAAAACCTTTTCTTTCCCCAAAAATAAATCCAAGCTTCATTCTCAAGGAATCAAGAGTTCAAGCTTCCATCCAAGAAAATCTTCAAGAATTTAGTTGTTAAGGTATGTGGATGTTCATCAATAGGTCCTTTCACCCATTGAGCCTCAAAACCCCTTTTTGAGTAAAGTATGAGTTTTTCCTCTATTGTGATGTTTATTATGTTCAAGATGAGTTAAATTTATGTTTTTCCTTTGTCTTTTGAACTCAATTCATGTTTAAGTATGATTCCATGAAAAGTTAGATTATTTCATATTTCAAGATTCAATCTCCCATGTCATTTTCAAGTGCATTTCATGTCAAGTTATGAAATGCACTTGAAAAGTTAGTATAATGTCAAGTTATGATCTTAGTCACGCTAAGATGAAATATATTTTGAACTCAATTTATGTTCAAGTTCATTATTTTCACATGTTTGATGAAATGTCTCTTTTTGGGTCTTTGAACCATGATTCAATCCTAAAGTTTTAAGCTTTAATATTGTATTTTATGATCATTCAGTGTTGATGGGCTATGAACATCCAAAACCTATGTGTTTACATAATTTCAGAATTTTAAGTAATAAGTCAGTTTAGCCATAAATCTTATCAATATACTTAGATATTTATGATCATGATGAGCACTATAAGAAATAAAGTTCAGTTGAATTTAGTATAGTTCAGTACCAGTGTCATTCGATTGGGAGTAGGCTTTATCACTGAGCAAACCTAGGAATAGGGGATCACCTTCCAGTTTGGACTAGGTCCTTAGCAGCATTCCCTAAGTTCTAGAACTGTGTAGCTAGCGTAGGATTATGAGACGTTACCCACTAGTTTAGGAATGACACTCTCTTAGGGGTCACCCTCCAGTTTAGGACTGACTCCCTAGTCCTTTGGGACTCATGATTAGTGGATCCACATAGCTGGTGTTAGTATCCATGGCACACTACTGATACCTTTATAACTGGGGTTACAGGTTGGACCCTGATTAGCTCATATTGTGGCATGTTTGTTATATGATACCTCCCACAGTTTACGTCTGTATTTCAATATATCTCAGTTTAGGTTTGCTTGACCAAGTGTACAGGTTTTAAGTCATTCAGTTATACAGATTTCAATCATTTACATTTCAGATTTATTTCAAAAACATTGTTATGCTTGGTCTTGCATTCTCAAATATTACATGTTCACACATTTCATGCTCAGTTATCTCATACATTTCAGTCATGTCCCAATCTCACATACTAGTACATTCAAATTACTAACTGCATACTTTTCTTTGCACTATGATGTCTTATATTGTAACGCCCCGAGTTTGTACCTCAGATACTAACGGTGCTCATAATCTCAAGGGACCACAAGCTAACCCATAATTGGTACCTGCTATAATAACTGAATAGTAATGTTATAATTATGCAGAAATTAGGCTAAAATCTACCGTAGGGTTCAAACTAAAAGTAAATACTAAATACTAAAAACTGAATACTGATACATCTGTCTAAAATATTTTAGTCTGATAAGCCTCTACTGTCTGAATAAGGGATTGATAAGACAAGCCCCTAATTAATCCTGACTACTGAAAACTGTTAAACTGAGATACTAAAGTAATAATCTTGTCCTCAAACTATGAAGACTCACCACTAGTCTACTGATGGATCGGGCTGATAAGTATGATTAGGAGCCCGTGTGTCTGAAATTATGATATAAGACATCATGGCGCAAAAGAAAGGTATGCGTCAGTACTTTGAATATACTGGTATACTAAGTGAGGTAGGATGATATGTGTGGGTTCATATGCATGAACAATAACTGACTGATTAACATGAACATAACTGAATAAGAGAACATGCATGAATACGTAAACTGTAACTGAGGTCATGATAACACTGGTTACTGAGCTTTGAATTACTAATTTATTGATATCTGAGTTTAATGATACTATATTACTATTAATTGAGTGACTATGTCTGATAGTCCTGATTCTATAGAACTATTTTGAGTTCCATACTGAACTGAATGATTGTTTATGCTAGTCTTAATTTTTGTAGAACTGAACTGAGTTCTATTCTAAAGACAAACTGTAACTATGGGAGGTAATCATCTAACCAACATACCCCTCTCTGATCTGATTGGGGTCCACCCGGTAGCCCCAGCTAGAAGAGTGTCAGTATCGTGCCTCAGGTAAAGATAAGCTGAGTCACCCTCACCTGGAAGGTGCTCTGAATGAGAACGATGGTACTCTTAACTGGCAGGTAGGATACCTCATCAACCCTGTATTGGCAGGTTGATGTCTCAACCTACGCTAGCTACATAGTTCTGGAACACAAGGACTACTTCTAAGGATCACACCCTCTACTGGAAGGTGAGTCCCCATCCTTGAGTTCACTTAGTGCTGAATTTTACTACCAACTGAATAGACACTAAACTAATTTCTAAACTGTACTAGGTTGGACTGAACTATAAATGATCGTGTTCACTAATTCATACTGTCTGACTGAACTAAATTAAGTTTATTAGGTTCTAAACTGATTACTAACTGAGTTCTGAACTGATTATTGAACTACGAATCGTAATGCGATTGATACTATTCTATAACTGACACTGACTCTTGATATACAACTAAATTGTCGATTATTAAATACCCCTAGGACTCGATAGCATGAAAAGTAAATCACTACAAGACTTTAGTATCATAATGGTAATAGCTTGCTACTAATATATTCACTTAGACATTTTTACTAAACACTTGTTATACATGAGCTTGTGCATGATTAAAATCACACAATAACATGTTATGCTTGGACTAGTCTAATCACATAAGCATTTTGACAAACACTTGGGGAACATTGGTATTGCACAAATCAATAAACATGTAGTAATATCATTGATTCTACATTCAACTTGTAATTCAAGAGTTTGACATGTAGTTCACAAAATTCAATTCACAATTAACTAGTTTGCATGAAGCTTGGGACAAATCATGGAATTAGATCACCATTAACATCATAATCATTAAAACATTTATGATCCAACATGAAATCTATGAAATCAATTAACTTGGATTTAAAAAGAGTTTCTTGAACTCCAAGGGTGGAAGGAAACCCTTGGATGAACACTTCACATACCTTGGTATTCAAATTTGCGAAGAATGATGGAGTGTTCTTGAAGGATGAATCTTGAATTGAAGATCCTAGGGTTTGCTTCTTGAGAATATTTGAGAAAGATCAACGAATTTTGTCTCTAAAAGGGATTAATCTCGTATTTTGGGGGCTGACATAATGTGGGAAAAGACCCAATTACCCTTGAGGACACGACTTTTTAATGACTGAAAACTGATTTAGCAATGTGCAGACCGACGCACCGCGTCATTGGCATCGACACGATAGCCAACGCACCACATTGAGTCTATGTTGATTCACTGGAATTTACACTGGGGGCTAGGGAAAAATACTCATTAATGCGATGGGCGATGTGGTGCATCGAGATCACGTTGATCCACTAGTTTGGTCTTTCAAATGTGTTTCATATGAATTTTGAAAAATCCAAAACTTGTTCGAGAATACCTTTCGACATTCTTGATCATGATTCAACCTAAAATCATCACTTTAAGGTCACAAGGGTCGTGAAATAGAGTCGCCAACCTATAAAGGCTAAAATAACACTAGTCTAAGTACTTCGCTAAAATTTTCCAAGTTTCGGACCCCTTAACAAGCTTTAAAGGACCGAGTTAAGCATAGGATTTTGTGGGGTCTTACAATATCTCCCCCTTAGGAATGGGAACATTCATCCTCGAATGAGACTGACTAAGCTGGGAATACTGATAGACTAAATTTAGATATTAGATATCCATAACTGCAACATGATTTCATAACTTACACTACTGATATGCTGAAATTTTACACTGAACATGCATATCTGATGCATGAGTACATAGCTGAACATGATTCATGAATGCATGACTGGGATTGCTAATAAGCTGAGTTTCTCGTGCTGAACATGCATATCTGATGCATAAAGTCACAATTAAATATGTAATGGTAACTGGTACCAAGCCTATAAAGGAAAATCTGAGCATGGAACTGAGTAAGTTCAAGGAATAACTGTTACCTTAGGCTGAGTGTGAGTTGGTGGAGAAGAGATGAGGATACTTGGTCCACATATCTGCTTCTGCTTCCCAAGTAGCTCCCTCAACAGACTGATTCTGCCAAATAACTTTGACTAAAGGGATCTATTTGTTCCTCAACCTGAGAATCTGATAATCAAGGATTTCGACTGGAATCTCCTCATAAGAGAGGTTGCTCTGAACGTCTATGCTCCCTACAGGGACTACAGCTGCTGGGTCACCTATGCATATCTTTATCAAGGAGACATGGAACATGGGGTGGACTGAAGTTAAGTCTGAAGGAAACTCAAGCTCATAAGCTACCTTTTTGAAATGGCTGAGAATTCGGTAAGGACCGACATATCGGGGACTGAGCTTTCCCTTCTTGCTAAACCTCTTCATAGAAGATATTTTCAAATATACATAATCACCAATCTCAAACTCCAGATCTTTTTTACGAACGTCTGCATACGATTTTTTGTTGTCTCTAAGCTGTCTTAAGCCTTTCCCTGAAAAGATGAACCTTCTCTAGGGCATCAAACACTAAATCAGGCCCTATTACTATGGCCTCACCTACCTAGAACCAACCAATTAGAGATCTACATCTCCTACCATAGAGAGCCTCAAATGAAGCCATCTGAATGTTGGAATGATAGTTGTTATTATATGCCAACTCAATTAAAGACAAGTGGCCATCCCAACTATCTTTAAAGTCTATCGCACACGCTTGTGGCATATCCTCTAAAGTCTGAATAGTCCTTTCTGCTTGACCATCTATCTAAGGGTGAAAGGCTATATTGAGGTGGACTTGGATACCAAGACCCTTTTGGAAGGCTTTCCAGAAATAAGAGGTGAACTGCGTACCTCTATCTGAAATAATGGACAATGAAACTCCATGCAACCTGACCAACTCTCTAACATAGAGTTTGGAATAGTCCTCAACTGAAAAAAAGGTATGGACTGGAAGGAAATGATCTTATTTGGTCATTCTACAATGACCCAAATTGAATCGTGCTGATGATGAGTATGAGGTAAACCCATCAAAAAATCCATGTTTACCTCTTCCCACTTCCAAGTAGGACTACTGAACTTCTGCATAGACCCACTAGGATTATAATGCTTGATCTTAACCTGATGATATGTTGAGCACTTGGCTACAAACTCTACAATGTCTCTCTTCATCCCACTCCACCAATAGATCTCCCATAAATTATGGTACATCTTAATGCCCCCTGGATGAATAGTGTAACGCGCACCATGTGCTTCTGCAAGAATCTACTGTCTCAGGTCATCTATACTTGGCACACATAGCCAACCCTGACAATGCAAAACACCATCTCCCCATTGGGAGAAAACCTCTACCTTCTGATCTCTAACTAATTCTTTCAACTTAGCTAGACTGGGATCCCTATCCTGCTTTTTCTTCACCTCAAAAACCAGAGATGATTCTGAACTACTATGTACCCATATAATACCTTCTATTAAATCGACTAAGCGAACACCTAGTTGGGAA
Source organism: Capsicum baccatum var. pendulum (assembly GCA_030864225.1). Lineage (NCBI taxonomy): Eukaryota > Viridiplantae > Streptophyta > Magnoliopsida > Solanales > Solanaceae > Capsicum > Capsicum baccatum. The sequence continues at coordinate 45,063,224 of CM061560.1, forward strand.
AGCTCATGAACTTCCTGATCTAAATTCTTCCTACCATCTTCCACGTGAGCAATACTACCCATAGACATCCTACTAAGAGCAATAGCCACTATATTGGCCTTGCTCGAATGATATAGAATACTCATGTGGTAGTCTTTAAACAACTCCAACCACCTTCTCTAACAGAGGTGTAGGTCTTTCTGAGAGAATATATACTGCAGGCTCGTATGGTTAGTGAACACATCAACGTGTACTCAATAAAAATAGTGCCTCCAAATCTTTAAGGCAAATACTACTGCTGCTAACTCAAGGTCATGAATTATATAATTCTTCTCAATGGGCTTAAGTTGTCTAGAGGCATAGGCTATGACCTTACCTCTCTGCATGAAGACATAACCCAAACCTACTCTGGATGTATCACAGTATACAACAAACTTGTCTAAACTATCTGGTAGAGTCAAAACTGGGGCTGAGGTGAGTCGAGTCTTTAACTCCTAAAAACTCTTCTCGCAAGAATCTGACCATTGAAATTTGACCTTCTTTTGAGTCAATCCAGACATAAGGGATGCAATAGATGAAAATCCCTTAAAAAATATCAGTAATAGACATCCAAACCCAAAAAACATTGGATTTCTAATAGAAAGATAGTTCTGAGCCAGTTTCTCACTGCTTCGATCTTTTGGAGATCAACCCTCATGCCATCATCGAAAATGATATGTCCAAGGATAGATACTAACCTTAGCAAAAATTCATACTTACTAAATTTGGCGAATAGCTAATGATTTCTGAGAGTCTGTAATACTATTCTGAGATGGTCTGCATGATCATGCTCGTTGCGGGAGTAAACAAGGATATCATTTATGAAGACTATGACAAACAGGTTCAAGTACTTCTTGAACATGTGGTTCATCAAGTCTATGAAAGCTGCTGGGGCATTGGTAAGACCAAAGTACATGTCTAAGAATTTGAAGTGACCATATTAAGTTCTAAAAACTATTTTCGGAATGTCACATTCTTTGACTCTGAGCTGATGATAGCCTGATCTGAGGTCTATCTTAGAAAAAAAAACTGGCACCCAGAAGTTGGTCAAATAAGTCATCAATTCTGGGAAGTGGATACTTGTTCTTGACCGTGACTTTATTTAGCTAACGATAGTCTATACACATTCTAAAAAAACCATCTTTCTTACGCATAAATAGAATAGGTGCACCCCATGAGGACATACTGGGTTGATGAATCCCTTATCTAGGAGATCTTTCTATTGTTCTTTTGATTCTTTGATTCTACTAGAGCCAATCTATATGGCAGAATGGATATGGGCTGAGTATCTAGAAGAAGGTCTAGTCAAAAGTTGATTTCCCTTTCAGGAGAAACTTCGAAAAGATCTTTGGAAAACACGTTTGGGAATTCACATGTTACTAACACTGACTCAAGAGAAGGGGTTTCTGATCTAGAGTTCTGGACTCGAATGAGATGGTAGACACATCCCTTAGATATTATTTTCCTTGCCCCAAGGTAGGAAACAAGATGAACCTTAAGTGTTGAGGTACTACCCCTCCACTCTAGGATAGGCTCATTCGAGAACTAAAACTGGACAATTATGTTTCTGCAGTCGACTAAGGCATAGCAGGATGAACCCAATCCATGTCGATAATGACATCAAAGTTGGTCATCTCTAATTCAACTAAGTCTGCTGAAGTGACTTTCTGAGATACCATAACTGGACAGTTCTTGTATACTCGTCGGGCTATGATGAATTTACCCACTGAGGTAGAGATTAAGAAAGTCTCTACTATAGAGTTACAAAGGATAAACAAGATCCTAGATCTAGCAAAGCATAAATGTGTAAATGATAAACTTGTAATGTACCAGTGACCACATCAGGAGAACTTTTCTAATCCTGTCAGGACTGAAAGGCATAGAGTCTACTTAGGCATTGCCCACTGATGGCACTAGAAGCGGCTCCCTACTTATTCGAGCGACCAGCGGCTCCCTACTTATTTGAGCAACCAGAATGAGCAGAGGGACGGTTATACTGACCCTGAGAACTTGGCTGGGGATAATCTCTGACTCCGTGACCTATTTTCCAAACCCGAAACAAACATCACTGCCAGCCCTGCAGATACCCTGGTTGCTTCTGCCACATTTCTGGAAAAGAGGATTGGTTTGGGCACTGATGACACTATCCTAAGGGTTAGGGTGCCCTATCTCTGTTGCTATCTCTTACTTTTGGCACTAGAGCACTGGCTGAGGATGGAGCTGGAACTAAGGATTTTGGGTGGAACTGAGAATGATTCCTACCCTCTGACTTAGGCTGAGCGAAGTTAAAACTGCCTATTCTCGCTCTCTTTTTCTCTGTCTCCTTCTCCCTATTCTTAGCCTCCTCTATCTACTGAGCATGGAATATGAGCCTAGATATGTCCATCTCTTTAATCACCATTGCAGTCCTACACTCCTTGACCACACTATTAGACACGCCAGACACAAACTTACTCATCTTAGATCTGCTATCTGCTACCACATGAGGAGCGTATCTAGATAATTAAGTAAACTTGAGAGAATACTTTTTCACTGTCATATTGCCCTACTTTAGGTTAATAAATTCTAGAACCTTATATTCTCTCAACTCCAATGGAAAGAACCTATCCAGAAAAGTAGTGGGAAACTCCTCTCACTCTATAGGCCCTGCATCTGCGGCCCTTTCTGCTTTCCACTATTTAAACCATAAGTGAGCCATATCCTATAACTGATATGTTACTAACTCGGCACTCTCACAAGTTGTCACCCCCGTAGTATCTGTAATCTTCTAAACCTAATCATGGAATTCTTATGGGTCCTCATCTGACTTTGACTCAGTAAAAGATGGAAAGTTCATTCGAGTGAAGTCCTGAATCTTGGTTGCAATAGTATTGGACACTAATTTGGTTGGAACAACAGCTGGGCATTCATTATGGGATGCCACAGAATGAGCTAGGGTGGTGAAAGCTGCTCTGAATTCAGCGTGCGAGATATGTTAGTCCAGGGGATTTGGCTGGACAGGCTGAGGTGCTAACTGATTTCTGGTTCTCCTTTCATTAATCATTTTGGGAGGTATGTTCTATAAATGAAAAGGAAATAATGGATTAGACGAAGAGTTTAGCTTGATCTCATGTTCACTCGCACGACATAAATACTAAAAGAAGAGAAACTTTTCCTAAAACATCTAATAGTCTTCTGTCCATAAGTGTGGCACGCTACACACCCATATACAAGACTCCACTAGATATGGATTTCAGACTTCCTAGGACTCTGCTGAAACTTAGTCTCTGATACTAATTTTTTAACGCCTTGAGTCTGTACCCCAGATGCTACACCGTGCTTATAATCTCGAGGAATCACAAGATAACCCATGACTGGTACCTGCTGCAATAACTAAATAGTAATACTATAATTATGTGGAAATTAGGTGGAAATTTACCATAAGTTTCAAACTAAAAGTAAATACTAAATATTGAAAGCTAAATAATGATATATTTTTTTGAAATACTATAGTCTGATAAGCCTCTACTGTCTAAATAAGGGATTGATAGGACAAGCCCCCAACTAACCTCAGCTACTAAAAATTGATAAACTGAGATACTGAAGTAATAATCATTTCCTCGATCTATGAGGACTCACCACTAGTCTGCTACTGATGGATCAGATTGCTAAGTATGATAGGGAGCCAGTACATCTGCACCTATGATATAAGACAATCATAGCACAAAATAAAGGTATGTGTTAGTACTTTAAATATACTGGTATGCTAAGTGAGGTACGCTAATATGCGTGGGTTCATATGCATAAAAAATAACTGACTGAATAACATAAACATAACTGAATGAGAGTGCATGCATGAATATGTAAACTATAACTAAGGTAATGATAACACTGGATATTGAGTCCTGAATTACTGACTTACTTTTATCTGAGTTTACTGATACTGTATTACTGTTAACTGAGAGACTGTGTCTGACAGTCCTGATTATGTGGAACTATTCAGAGTTCATACTAAACTGAGTGACTGTGTCTGATAGTCCTAATTTATATAGAACTGAATTGAGTTCTTTTTCTGAAGATTGAAACTGTAACTGTGGGAGGTAATCATCTAACTGACATGCCCCTCTCTGATCTGATTAAGGTTTGACCTATAACCCCAGCTGGAAGGGTGTCAGTACCATGCCATAGGTAAAGACAAGCTGAGTCACCCTCATCTGGCAGGAGCACTAAATGAGAATGGTGGTACCCTTAATTGAAAGGTAGGACACCTTATCAACCATCAACAGGCAGGTTGATGTCTCAACCTACGCTGGCTATGTAGTTCTGGAACATAAGGACTGCTTCTAAGGATAACACCCTCTACTGCTAGGTGAGTCTCCATCCTTAGTTTCAATCGGTGATGAATCCTACTCCCAACTGAACAGACACTAAACTGATTTCTAAACTGTACTAGGCTGGACTGAACTGTGCCTGATCGTGTTCACTGATTCATTCTGTCTGACTTAACTAAATTGAGTTTGTTGGGTTCTTAACTGAATACCGAACTACTGATAGTGATATGATTGATACTATTTTGTAACTGACACTAGCTCTAGATATACAGCCAAATTATCGGGTATTAAATACCCTCAGGACTCGATAGCATGAAAAGTAAATCACTGCATGACTTTAGTATCATAATGGTACAAGTTTGCTACTAATACACTCACTTAGACATTTTCGTCAAACATTTGTTATACATGAGCTTTTGCCTGATTTAAATCACACAATAACATGTTATGCTTAGACTAGTCTAATCACATAAGCATTTTGACAAACACTTGGGGAGCATGGGTATTGAACATATCAATAAACATGTAGTAATATCATTGATTCTACATTCAACTTGTAATTCAAGAGTTTGACATGTAGTTCACAAAATTCAATTCACAATTAACTAGTTTGCATGAAACTTGGGACAAATCATGAAATTAGATCACCATTAACATCATAATCATTAATAGATTTTTGATCCAATATGAAATCCATGAAATCAATTTTCTTGTATTTAAAAAGAGTTTCTTGAACTCCAGGGGTGGAAGAAAACCCTTGGATGAACACTTCACATACCTTGATATTCAAATTTGCGAAGAATGATGGAGTGTTCTTGAAGGCTGAATCTTGAATTGGAGATCGTAGGGTTTTCTTCTTGAGAAAATTTGAGAAAGATCAATGGATTTTGCCGCTAAAGGTTCTTAATATCATATTTTTAGGGATGACATAAGGTGAGAAAAGACTCAATTATCCCTGAAGACGCTGCTTTTTAATGACTGAAAACAGATTTAGCGATGCGCAAACCAATGCACCGTATCATTGGAATCGATGTGATAGCCAACGAGCCGCATTGGTTCATTGGAATTTACACTGGGGGCTGGGGGAAAATACTCATTAACGCGATGGGCGACGTAACACGTTGAGATCGCTTCGATCCCCTGTTTGAGCTTTCAAATGTGTATCAAACAAAGTCCAAAAAATCCAAAACTTGTTCGAGAACACCTACTGACATTCTTGATCATGATTCAAACTAAAACGCATCACTTTAAGGTCATATGGGTCGTGAAATAGAGTCGCTAACCTACGAAGGCTAAAATAACTCTAAGTCTGAGTACTTAGCTAAAATTTTCTAAGTCTGGGACCCCTTAACAAGCTTAAAAGGACTGAGTTAAGCTTAGAATTTTGCGGGGTCTTACATATATCATAGGTTCGAAGGCTCAGTTTATCAACTACTTTTAGACAGTTCAGCATAATCCAGCAGCTGTAAATATGATTCCTTATCTATCAAGGACATGTTATGTTTATTTAGTTATTTCAGCATTTCTTATATTCAGTCAGTCGGATTTAGTTTTGGGTTTATCCCATCAACTCATCATGATGTTTAGAGGCTTTAAGACAATCAGTTAGATAGTCAACCAGTAATTTTAGTGCTATCAGTTGTTATCAGATATTTCAGACATGTTTTAATTCATATTTCAGTATCCAGTTTTACATTATCTTGTCAACTTACCTTTTGAACATGTGATGTATTACTATTTTGTCCATTACTCACAGCAGTTACTAGCTCATGGGTTAGCTTGTGACCACTTGTGGTCATAAGCACCGTTGTTGCGACTAGGGGGTAGCCTCGGGTCATGACAGTTTGTTATCAGGATTGATGGTCGATGTCATAGTTCTATGTACATAGTTTTAGATCCTTACTAGCATGTTGTTTAAAAGGAATTAAATAAATAAAAATAAATATAGTGTGGGATTCTACATATATGAATAATTTTAAACAAGTGACATGATCATATAATAATCCACACAAATTGGGGGTGGCGATCAAAGGGGTATATGGATGGTTAGTGGTTGAACAATAATGTTTTCAAAAACACAAGTATGTTTTAAGGATCTTGATTGTTCAACCACTACCCATATACATATTCATTCAATCACCACCCTCAATTTATGTGAGCTCTAACATGATCATGTGACTTGTTTGAACTCCTCCATATGTGTAGAATCTTACAATTTAATTATTTCCTTTTAAACAAAATTTTAGTGAGAGTATTTAGATTCATCTGATCTACTATAGACGTATATGGTTGTCAAGTATTCATCAGTGTCAGTATCAATGGTAGATCCCACAGTTCTATGTACATGATTGTACACCAGCACTAGCATATACTTTAAAAGAAAATAATTAAATTTAAAATAATTACATTGATGGATTTTACGCATATGGAAGAGTTTAAAAAATTCACATGATCATTATAGAGCCCATACAACGTGAGGGAGGTGATTAAATGAGTATGTGGATGGGCAGTGGTTGAACAATTAACATCATAAAAAACATATTTGTGCTTTGACAAACATTATTGTTCAACCACTAACCATCCACATACCCCTTAGATCACCGCCCCCAATTTGTGTGGACTATTACATAATCATGTCACTTGTTTAAACTCTTTCATATGTGTAGAATCCCACACTATATTTATTTTTTATTTATTTATTAACTTTTAAAGAACATGCTAGTGAGGGTCTAAACTTGTACACAAAACAACTGGATCTACTATTGATTTAGACAATAATCTAGACTCGACCTATCATATATGTCTATAATAGACCACATAAATCTATGGATCCTCAAAGAACAAGTATGTTGTTTGTTCAACCACTACCCACCCACATACCCCTTCGATCACCACCCCTAATTCATGTGATCACATGATTTGTTTGGACTTTTTTTAAAATTTAATTATTTTTTTAACATGCTTTTTATGGTCCATTGATTCATCTGGTCTATGGTCGTTCTATATGTATAGTTGACGAGTCATACAGTCCAAGATCGATGATAGTGCCTATAAAAGTAGTTGGTATAGTGCAGACCACACTTCTTGTCTATGATAGACTATATATGTGATCTAGATTTATTATCAAATAATTTTAAATCTTCATAAATTTTATCAAGTCAATCCAACATATATGTATTCATTGATTGAATAATAAGAATTTAAAACTGGTATAGTGAAGACCATACTTGTATTCATTGATTGAAAAATAAGAATTTAAAAATTTGTCTGTGCAAAACCCCAACATTCATACCAAATAATAACCAAAAGAAAAACATTAATCACAAAAGAGTGGGCAAAGATAATTGACAAACTAAAATATTTATATTGATATTGTCCATTGTAAATACATATATTTACAAACACCAAATCAATAAGAAAAAAGGGAAAAAGGAAGAAGCTTTCTTCTAACAAAAATTCTAACTAAGAAGATTTCTTTCGCAATAAATAAACAAAAACAAAAACTAAACGAAACTAGAGGGGTGGTTGGGGGTGATGTAGTCGCTGCTTTCCAAACCAAGCCTCCCCATAATTATCCTACAAAATCAGCAATGTGGTGTAGTTCACGTTCTAAATAAATGCGGTCAAGAACCAGCCCGTAGAAGAGGCGATCAAGGTCATTTAACTGGAGAAGAACATCACAGTGCCAATGGGCATTCAGTTTCCTAATTGGATAAAGGGGAATTTTTCTCGGAGGAATAAGTATTATTTGAAGAAGTGGCTGGTCAGATAGAAAATATCACTATATAAGTAGACTCATAGAAGGTGGCATTTCAAATTTTCAACCAATTAGTAGTCGATATGTGTAGGAATAGAAGATGTCTAGGTTGCGTATACCAATTGTTTTTTATGTTATAGATGTGTACTGCATCTTTTAATTAATTGAGAACACTAAATGACGGTTCAATGCATTGATTAGAGTGATATGGTGGTAAAAAGACATTTACAACGTGTTTGATGAATAACCATGGATCCTTTAATATTTATTTAATCAACCAAGTAAATGATATACGATCAATTAGTATAATCTATCATAAACAATGAATAGAGTCAATTACAACTGAATATTAAATTCAACAGAAATACGAGGGTCCCTAAAAGTAGTAGCTTGAGTTATAAAATAAGAGATATGCCTATCAAATAGTTGTTAGCCATGCTACATGTGGTTCTTTTCTGCTTGAGTCTCTTGCATATTGAACACTTATTCCTCCTCTTGGACTTGAACGTTTCACCGACACCCTTAACATATTTGACTCTCTTCCTTCCGAGTTTAGATCATAGGGGGTGGAACAATCTTTGTATATTGCAATTCCTATGGCATAATCAATTCAGACTCTAAAGGGACAATGTTAAAGATTCAGAGTATGAAAGGAGGCAAGTTTCATTTTTATAAATAAGCAAAGAGTACTCATAGATGGAATTACCATAACCTTTTCCATCGCCATACTTTAATTGCAAAGATACCATCGCATGTTCACACAACAGTTTCACTAAGTCATATTTCCTACAAAAACAAGACTTCTGATACAAGCCAAATGGCCATCATAGCTTTTGATAACATCATTCGAGGACAATATAAAGAGGTCCAAGCCATGGTTAAGAAACGAGCTTAAGAATGCACTAAGAGGACCTACTTCAAGCTCCTAAGCAAGCAACGTCGTGTTTGGAAGATAGATTGGAGCCGAGGAAAGCCATGGAACGAGGAATAAAGAACCCTTAAGGGTTATTTTTGAAACAAACTAATTCTCACAATTGAACCTACCTAAGTAAAGAGTATACTGTTCAATCTCTATTTCTTTCTCTTTCAAACTTGAATTAGTGATTCATTATTTTCATGGATCTGTTTTTATTGTATGTGATGATGGTAGTACACCTACTTTACTCCTTCAATTTCTTATGGATATATTGTTTTCAGTTCTTATGTCGTATTTGTTAGATTTTGTAATTTTTGAGTGTTTTATTGTAGGATTTTTTCCTTGCATGTTTTTAATTTTGTTTGATTTACAAATGGATGTTTGAAAATTGATTCACTTCTCTCTCTTTTCTTTGTTTAGTTTAATATTAGAATTTTGAAAATTTAATCTAACTTTATTTCAGAGTTAAATCCAACATAGAGGAATCAAACATGAGTATTAAAGATTGAGAAATATTCGGCAAGAAAGAAGATGATGAATGAGAGAAAGTTAGTCTCCATTTAATTTGTTTTCCATCTTGTTAAGCTACTATTGTCATTTCGTTCCTGTTTGTATTTGTTTTATTTTCTTGTTAATAAAGTGTATATTTACTTACTTTAATTTTATTTTTTTCACATTTTTGGAGTGAATTTTGATACATGCATGTGTTCAAAATATTTTTGAGAAAACATTCTGACTTGCTATCAGATATGAATTGTTGCATCGAAGGTGTTTGACAATATGTCTGAAAAATATCAACAAACCTTTTTAATTCCATTTTTTTTTCAACATAAGTTGATAGTGTAAGCATTATAATTTACTTAATTAAAGAGGTATATTTCTTTTATGCAGGTTGCTCCCGGAAGATTTTATTTGTCAATGCTTACTTGTGACATTTTCTTCACATATGGAATCATGTAAGCATCAAATCTGCTACCTATGTGTCTCAATAAATAAATAGAATGCTATGCTAATTTATTTGCAACATAAGACTTTTGATACCTTTGTCGTTATTTAAATCGAAGTTGAATTTTAGATTATTGGTCTCTTATTTTATTGCAATGGTCTTAAGTTACATATCACATGAACATCATAGAGCTTGCTGTCGGTAACATTGTTAGGCAAGTTCTTAACATTATAAGGGAAGAGGATGTATCTTTGACAGCTGCTGTTGTCGGTGGGTTGGGTGTATTGGCTGGAAGTGATGATGAAAGATGACTTCAAGAAAGATCATCATACAGATTTATCCATAGCAGCTATGGCTGCTGCTGCTTGAAACATCTTGAGACCATCTTCCTTCCAGACCCTTCTTGGAGATATCCTACAATCAATAGCTCTACCTTGTACATCTTCTTCTGATGGCCATTCTGAAGGAAAAAACAGATGTAACCAGTCTATGTATCATGATATAAGGCATTATTTATGAGTGATAAGTTAGATCGTGATATAAAACTGATTAGAGAATCTTTAATAGATTCGACTAATAATTGAGTTAGCAAATTACCACTTGAATTGAACTAGCAATGTAATCTTTCGAATAGGTCTATGAATTTTCAGACGTCTAAGAAATTCAGATTTTTTCAAGGGATGGTTATTACTTTCTTTTTTTATGCTTTACTTGACACGAGGGTCTATTAGGAAAAAACCTTTCTACCTTCACAGGGCAGGGGTAAGACTGCGTACAGTCATACACACCACCCTTCCTACACCCTCTTAGGGGATTACGTTGGGTATGTTTTTGTTTTAGCAAATTATCGTGAGGCCACCAATTGTTGTGATTGGATTGGTACTGTGAAATAATTTTAAATACTTAATGTTATTCTAGAAATGGTAAAATGGTGGTACTGAATGGTTAGAAGGAATGTCTCTTGTCAGGTTGTGACCTGTTTCACATTTTCTTTGCAGCTGCTGATAAGAATTCAACGAGAAAGAAACCAAAGCATAATGTCATTGAGGTTATTAATGAACACATTCAAGCTATTGCTACTTGCCATGAACAGATGGTTAAACAAGCAGTTGAGCATAAAGCAAGGACCAACACAACTTCACATAATTACACTAAAGGTAGTATAAGTTGTACATTAAATTTGGTTTTCTTTTATTGGTGATTGAGCACTTGGCTCATTTCTTAAGGCATGCCCACTTTTGCAATATCACTTTCCATTTTCATTTCCTTCATACTTCTCTTCAAATTTCTCTCTCCTCCTCTGCTAAGTTTCACCTATTTTCTCAACATTTTTTATTTAGGGAGTGATTTTGTTGTTTTTCTTTGTTAAATTCATCCTAATTGTTGGACTCACGCATTATTTGTCATCTTCAAAATTTACGTCTATCGAGTAATTTGTTCTCCTAACTTGGCAATGAGGCGATGCCGGACTATTGAATCTAATGAAAGTTTATTAACATAAAAGTAATACTATGGTGAGGCCTAAAGTTTCCTCATTGTCTTTTTGCTTTAATTTTCAAATAATGGAGCTACAACAAATTCACTAGCATGTTTGAAAAATGTCAAAGAAAATTCATCTTCTATATCAATTTTAAATCAAGCTCAAACACTATTTCAAGTCTATTTTTCTTTGTTTTACTTCCATCCTGATGAAGAATATTACCCTTTTTCTGTCGATTGGTACTTCCAAGGTGCACCTTGCTTTTTTTTTTTCAAGGTAGAATGGCATATTATTGTATACCAAAGGGAAAGAATCTACACCAGTTGTTGTTCAACCAGATGGTGAAAATCTCCCTTAAGGTGGTTCAAATGATGACATATATTGGTTGGACTTACCTACTAATAATTCAGCAAAAGACCGCATTAAGAATGGAGATATTCAATCTGCGACTTTCTACTTACACTGTTTCACATTAAACCAATATTTGGCGTGACGCATACTGATATCGCTCTATGGCTGTTTTACCCCTTTAACGGCCCTAGAGTAAAAATTAAATTCATTACCATAAAGTTAGAAAAAATTGGACGACATGGTGGCGATTGGGAGCACGTAACCTTACACGGATGGAATGAAACAAGTAAGTTGCTCTTAGTGAAGGACTTGGATATTATTGTTGTTGTGAACTTAAATTCTTATTTAGTGGATCATAATAAAACTGAAGTCTACAACAGAGGGTAAAAAGTTATCATTTCTTTTCCAACAGAAGGACGAGTGATCATTTTCTTTTTATGCCACTTTTTTAACAGTTGATTGAAGATGTAACGGAAGAATATTTAACTTTTTTTTTATATTGAGGTGAATAACGGCAATACAGGTGTTACAACCACTCAACTACTCATTCCCATCTTCACGGGAGAAAGCTACAAATTCTGGAGTATTCATATGAAAACTATACTCAAATGCCAAAATCTTTAGGACTGGTAAAAAGTGGATTTGCAGATCCTCATGAATGAGATAGACTGTGAAACAACAAGAAAAAAGATGCTAAGGCGTTGGTGTTCATCCAACAAGCTGTCCATGATAATGTTTTTTCACGAATCGCGGCAACAACCACATCAAATCAAGCTTGGGCCATTCTATAAAAGGTGCTTCAAGGTAATTCAAAGGTTATTGTCGTGAGATTGAACGCACTTCAACGAGACTTTGGAACCTTGATGATGAAAAGTGGAGAATCTATTGCTGATTCTTTTGTCCTGATCAGTAGCAATTGAAAGCAAAATGGGATCCTATGGTGAGAAAGATACTAACCAGACTATTGTGGAAAAGATACTGCGAATCTTAACTCTAAAATTTGATCATGCAGTAGTTGCTATAGAAGAGTCTAAGGACCTTTCAATATTTTCATTTGATAAATTGATAGGATCTCTTTAAGCTCATGAGGTGAGACTCAGTGCTTTAAGCTTATGAGGCGAGACTCAGTTGATCTACTGAAAAAAATAAAGAGAAAGCATTTCAAGTGAAGGACGCAACAACTAGGTATGGAGAAAATAATGGTCCAACAAGAAGATGTTGAGAAAGAAGAAGACTCTGCAGTGATCGAAGTCATAGTTATGGAAGAGGCGAAGGAAGAAATGATGGGCAAAAGCAATCCAATAAGTAAGGTAACTAAAAAATGGCATTTAACGCCATCACTACAAGCACTACAGGCATATAAGGGTTGATTGTTGGTATAAAGACCGGAAAATAAATTTGCAGCAGGAGAAAATAAGAAAGAGAACTATCTCTTTATGGATTGTATTAATACAACCATAAGCCAAGTAATTTATGGTTTGTAGATAGTGGTTGTTCAAATCATATAACAGACGTCAAATTTTTTCGTTCAAGGATCTAGATGAGATGCAAAAGAAAATGGCACAGCTTGGCAACAAAAAGAGATACAGGTTGAAAGAAAAGGTACTGTGGGTGTCGACACCAATGTCCAATTTGTACCTGATTTAGGATACAATTTTTGACTATTGCACAACTAATGACTGATGAGCATTCTCTTTGGTTTGATGATGATGCTTGTGTAATTACAAATAAGAAGTTAGGAAAAAAAGGTTTACATCACCATGACACCAAACAAGATATTTTCGTTTGATGTTTCTAATATTGAAAAATGTGCTTTTACCACAAGCGCAAAGGATGACTCGAAGTTGTGGCACTTGGGTAATGTCAGCTCAACATAAAGGGATTGAAATTTCTAGTTGGCAAAGGTTTGATTCTTGGGCTACCAAAAATTAATTCTATTGAATTGTGTAAAGGGGTGCATTATGAAAAACAAACTAGAAAGTCTTTTTCTATTGGAAAGGCTTAGAGGACTTCAAAGTGTCTTGAAGTAATATATGTTGATTTATGTGGACCTATGCATGCTACATCTTTTGATGAGAGTCATTATTTTTTACCTTTTTACTGATGACTAATTGGGTCTATTTTTTGGAAAGCAAATCAGAAATATTTCAGAAATTCAAGCACTTCAAAGCCAAGGTTGAGAAACAAAGTAGTTTGTCCATCAAAACCTTTCTCACTGATAGGGGTGGTGAATTCTTGACCAAGGAATTTGATCTCTTTTGTGAAGAAAATAGTATCCATAGGGAGATAACAACACCTTATACTCCAGAGAAAAATGGTGTCGTTGAGTAGAAAAATCGCACTATTGTGGAGATGGGAAAGAAACAGTTACAAGCAAAGGGACTTTTGAGTTATTTTGGGCTGAAGTAGTGGCGACATCAGTCCATTTATTGAATTTGTCTCCTACAAAGGTTGTTATGGATCAAACTCCATTTGAAGCTTGGCGGGGTAGAAAATCATCTATAAGTTATTTAAGAATTTTTGGTAGTATTGATTATGTTTTGGTAAATTCTCAATTTCGTCATAAGCTGGATGAAAAATCTAAAAAGTGTATTTTTATTGGTTATTGTACACAATTCAAAGCATATAGATTGTATAACCCCCTTAGTAGAAAGATTTTAATTAGAAAGGATGTAGTATTTATGAAATGGCAAGAGGAAATTGGAGTGGAAGCAACAGTAAGATGCAAGAGTAGATTTCTATGTCGACTGGAATCACTTTTGATGGAATTGAATAGCTAACTTCTACAGCTACAACAGCGGGTTATTCTACAACTTTCTCAGATTCATATTCTTCGGCTTCACCAAGTAAAAACTCTTCATCAACAACTATTGAAAAGTCTCTTGATGAGTCAATTCCATTAAGAAGCAAGGCTTACAAAGCTAAATTCCAAGTATGCTAATGACATGTATACAACTTGCCAATTTTCTTTTGTTGTTTCAGATCCTACACGTTCTAGAAAAATATCTGAAAAGAAAGAGTGGTAGAAAGATTCTAAAAAAGATGAATTCTATCGAAAAGAATGGCACATAAGAGATTGTGGATTTACCCGAAGACAAAAAATGTAATTGACTTGAAATGGGTCTTCAAGACAAAGTTTGCAGTAGATGGGAGCCTACAGAAGCATAAATCTTGTCTTGTGGCAAAAGGATATGTGCAACAATATGGTATTGATTTTAAAGAAATATTTTCTCCAGTCACTCGATTTGAAACTTTTAGACTTGTTCTATAATTGGTTGCATAGTCACAATGGCTAGTTTATCAATTTGATGTCAAGTCGGCATTTCTCAATGGAGACTTACAAAAAAAGGTCTACATAGCACAACCAGAAGGTTCCATAAAAAGGGCGGTGAAACAAAGGTTTACAAGCTAAAAAAGGCATTACAAAGTTTGAAGCAAGCCCCTCGAGCGTGGTATAGCAAAATCGACGGGTATTTTCAGAAAAAGGGATATATGAGAAGTGAGGATGAATCCACGTTGTATGTAAAGAATAAAGGTAATGATTTCATCATTGTTTGACTTTAAATTAATGATATCATTTATACTAGCTCTTTTATTTCGCTTGTGGATGAATTGAAGTCTTAAATGATGAATGAGTTTGAGATGATAGATATGGGTTTATTACATTATTTTCTTGTCCTTGAAGTCCACCAAGCTGCAAATGGAATATTCCTGATATAAATGAAATATGCCAGGGGTCTTCTTAATCAATTTGGTTTGCATAATTGCAAGCCTGCAACTATACTTATGAATGTTGGTGAAAAATTGCAACTTAATGATAGAGCAGATATGGATGATGCTTGAAGTTTCAGAAGCCTGGTTGGAGGTTTGATTTGACTAACCTATACTTGCCCTGATATTGCATTCTCTATTGGTGTGATTTCCAAGTTTATGCAACAACCTTCAAAAGTTCATTTTGGAGCAACAAAAAGGTTTTTGAGTTATATTGCTGGAACATGGACTATGGGATATGGTACTCACAAGTTTCCAATTTCATTTTATGTAGGTTCACTGATGGTGACTATGTTAGTTAATTAGATTATAGATAGAGCATTTCAACTCATGTTTTCACTCTAGGTTTAGGTGTAGTGACTTGAAGTTCAAAGAAGCAAGCTACAACAATGTTTTCAAGACATCCGGCTTAAAGGATGCTAGTAGAACTTTAACATAATCAAGAAAATCCAGCAGAGATATACTGTGAAAACAAAGCATCGATCGCCATGACAAAGAAACCAAGTTTTCACAATAGAACTAAGCACATTTATGTTCGCTTCCATTTCATTTTTAATTTGGTAGAAAATGAGGAAATAATATTGAAGCATTGCAGCACTCATAAGCAATTAGCTGATATACTAACGAAATCTTTGGCAGAAGACAAGTTTATCGGTTTCAGGGCTTTGTTTGATGTCAAGACTTGAACCATGGCCTAGTCGTGATGGGTATCTCAAGCTCACCGTGAGTCGAAGACCACCCCCTTAGCCTAAATGGAAGAACAATAAAATAATACAACAAATATTATGATAAGATGAATAGATAAACCAAATGGAATCTAAGAGTCAAAACAAACAAACAACCCACACTTGTCCACAAACACCTCTAAAACCAGAATATCAAAAAAGTTGGGACATGCCCCCGACTATGGCTAAAAAAAGAATCCAAAGCACTAGAACACTAATGAAACTAGTGAAATGACGAGGCCTTCCGAAAGAGAGAAGCTCACCACTTCACAACAAATCCACAAGATTACTCAACCACCTAATGCAAAATAGGAGCAACAGAAAACACGTTAGACCCTATATCATGAAAGGATATAGCATCCAGGGACGATCAGTGGGGTAAGCACTGGCATGTAACTCAGAAAAAGTGATAAAATAATGACATGTCCAAAATCAGTCAAATCACAAGCATACATTCATAAATACATATATATAGGCTACCGGGATAGGGACAAAGGTCATGAACATGAGAGTTTAAATATTTAACCTGAACTATGTAGCTCGCTCCGTCCTAAAGGCACCCAGGAGCTATATAGGTTCAGCTCCCCCTACTAAAAGGGCCCCAGTGCATTTTAGCTGCATGAACTAAGGAATCCGAAAGAAGGGATAAAGACACTAAGGCTCTAGTCATCCCAAGAATATAATGTATGAACCAAGCATACCTCCATATAGACTCCCACACCGGCAAACATGATTTTCAGTGTTAGTCCCCCGGGACTACACCTTCACGATAAGCTACACAATTCCCTTTAAGCCCAATTTAAAACGATTTGCACAAAAACTCATCCATTAACCCATGAGTCATTTACTATGGAATTTATCACTTGGTATCGTCATAGCAATTATGCTTGCAAGCTCATATAATCATGTCAATCCAATCCATGTAACCATTAGATTCCTAAGTTCCATTTTTTGAATTCAAACCATGTCCATGAAGGGCCTTTCAAATCTATTTTAACCATTTATCCATTAGTGCAATACAATGAGTTCATCAACTAGTTAAATTATTCAATTATCCATGTTCAAAAAATAAATTTACATGGTGGGTTGGGGTTAATGCCATCACAAAGCCAAAAAGTCATCAATTTGGGGAAACCTATGTTCCCTATTACAATTTCCATGATAATGCACCTATTCAGTCCAAAAACCATAAATTTAAAGCATAAATCTTCAATTTAAAACATGGAAAAAGTAATTCAAGTACTACCAGTCAAAACCCCTCAACCCAATTTAAAAACCATAAATTTAAACAACATGGATAATGAGCAAATAAATGTCACAAGGTAAAATTAAAGTTGGTGAATGAGATACATGCCTGAAATACACAAGAAATTGAAAACAATTAAAAGTTTGGAGCCCGGATGATGAATTCACTGTAAAAACTCTTGAATGTTCTTGGATTTTGAGTTTGAGAGAGAAAGAGGATGATTTGATCTTTGAAAATTGAAGGGAATGGGGTTGTTTTATGTTTATAGGTCGTACAAAGGGTAAAAAGTCCAAAAGCCCCTCACCCTAAGTGAAAAAAATTAGGCATTTTTAATACAACGGCGTGGAACGCTAGCCTCCATGCCACACTGCTATCACATATGTATCCTCCGTGACACACCAATATCGCTTACCCTCACTGCATCGAGGTCCTAAAATGACCCTAAACCTCTTCGAAAAATTTTGAAACTTTTTCAAAACACCCTTTTAATACCCCTAAACATAATCCAAGTCAAAAAAATTGACGTTAAGCACACGACAGGCTCAAAAATAAAGTTGTTGAAATTTTATGGGGTCTCAAATTATCCCCCCACCCCCAGGATAAATTCATCCCCGGATGAGGAGTTTGGCCATTTTCAGTATGATAATAGCAACAATACATTAGAATCAAATGACAAATTCAAAATGCAAAAAGAGGAAAATGAAACTCATACCTCAAGAACTTTCATACAACCCGGGGAACAAGAATGGGTACTTGGCCTTCATATCTTCCTCAGTTTTCCATGTAGCTTCTTCCACATTTTCTCCAAAGAACCTTTACCGAAGCTACATCCTTTGTCCTCAATCTACGAATTCGCTTATCGAATATCTCAACTGGGGCCTCCTCGTAAGATAAAGAATCTATGACACCAACATCCTCAACAAGCACTATCAAAGAAGGATCACCCATATACTTTTTTAGCATAGACTCATGGAAGATTGGGTGAATGAAAGCCAAACTAGATGGTAAATCTAACTCGTAAATAACATTCTCAATCCTACTTACAAGCTAATATGGACCAATGTAACGAGGACTGAGCTTCCCCTTCTTCCCAAACCTCATGACTCCTTTCATAGGAGATACCTTCAAGAATTCCCAATCACATACTTTAACTTTCAACTCCCTTCGCCTCACATCCGCATAAGACTTTTGGTGACTATAAACAGTCTTAAGTCTTTTTCTAATCACTTTCACCTTCTCCATGGCTTGGTGAACCAAGTCAAGACCAAACAACCAAGTCTCACCAACCTTGAACCACCCAATAGGAGATCTATACCTCCTAAAATAAAGAGCCTCAAAATGGGACATTTGAATTCTAGAATGATAACTATTATTATACGCAAAATCAATAAGAGACACATGGCCATCCTAACTACCCTTAAAGTCAATCACATAGGAACTTAGCATATACTCCATAGTCTGAATAGTCCGTTCTGTTTGTCCATCTATGAGTATGAAAAATAGTTCTAAGTTTCACCTGAGTACCCAAACCTTTCTGAAATGAATGCCAAAAGTAAGAACAAAATTACTTACCTCGGTCTAAAATGATGGACACAAGCACTTCGTACAACTTGACTATCTCCTAAAAGAACAACTTAGCATAGTCCTCTCCTTAGTAGTTATTCCTCACATGCAAAGAGTGAGCAGACTCAGTCATTTTATCAACTATGACCAAAATCGAATCATACTGATTGCGAGACTGCAAAAGACCTATAATGAAAACTTTATTGATCATGTCCCACTTCTACATGGGCAACTCTATCTCTTGAGACATACCATCAGGCCTTAAATGTTCAACCTTGACTTGCTGGCAAACCATACACTTAGCAACAAAATTAGCCATATCTCTCTTCATATTATTTCACCCATAAATTTTCTTCAAGTCATGATACATCTTAGTCAAACCTGGATGAATTGTATATCTATACTCATAAGCTTCAGTCAAAATCTTTTCCCACATCCTATCATCATCAGGGACATACAACCTTCCTTGATATCTCAATATGCCATCTCCTCAAATCTTGAAAGACATAAGCGTTTGCTGACCCACATCATCCTTAATATGCATAAATATGGGATCCAAAGCCTTCTTCTCCTTTACCTCAGCAATAAGAAATGATTTAACCACTTCTTGAGTAATTACTACCCCAACCCCAGTGTCGATGAGATGAACTCCTAAATTATCTAACCAGTGAATACCCTTTGCCAACCCTCTTTTTCTCTCATCAATATAAGATAAGCTCCTTATAGACAACCTGCTAAGAGCATTAGCAACAACATTAGCTTTACCGGGATGATAATGAAGGCTCATGTTATAACCCTTAAGCAACACAAGATACTATATCTGCCTTAGGTTCAATTCCTATACTTTATAAACATATACTGCAAGCTCTTATGAGCTGAATAAATATCTATATGCACCCCATACAAATAATGGTGCCAGATTATCAACATAAAGACCACAACAGCTAACTCTAGATCATGATTTGGATAATTTCTCTCATGAACCTTAAGCTGCATGGAAGCTTAGACCACAACCTTATCATGTTGCATCAAAACACAATCCGATCCTACACAAGACACATCACAATACACAACAAACCCATCAGTACCCTTGAGTAAGGTCAAAATCAAAGCATAATTCCACTAATACTTCAACTTCTAAAAACTACCCTCACAAGCATTTAACCACAAAAAGTCAACCTTTTTCTGAGTTAGCTTCATCAACGGACAAGTAACAGAAGAAAAACTCTCCATAAACCTCCTATAGTAGCCTGCCAAACCCAAGAAGCTCCTAATATCGATTGGAGTTGTGGGTCTAGGCCACTTCTTAACTACCTCAACATTCTGTGGATCCACCTTGATCCCCTCACTAGAAACGACATGCCCCGATAAGGCCATAACACTCAACCAAAATTCATACTAAGAAAATTTTGCATAAATCTCTGGTCCTTAAGAGTTTGCAACATAATTTGGAGGTGATTGGCATAATCCTCCTCACTTCTTCAGTACACCAAGATGTTATCAATGAAGACTATAACAAACAAATCTAGAAATTGCCTAAACACCCAATTCATAAGATCCATGAAAGTATCTGGAGTATTAGTCAACCCAAATGACATAAACAAAAAATCATAACGGCCATATCGAAAAGCAGTTTTGGGAATATTAACATCTCAAATTTTCAACTGGTGGTAGCATGAATGAAGATAAATCTTAGAGAAACACCTAGCACCTTAAAGCTAGTCGAAAAGATCATCAATCCTAGAAAGAGGATACTTATTTTTCACTGTCACCTTATTCAGCTGACAATAGTCTATACACATCCAAATGGACCCATCCTATTTTTGTACAGAAAGTACAGAAGAACCCCACGAAAAAACATTAGGATGAATAAATCCCTTATCAAGAAGATATTTTAATTTCTTGTTTAGATCCTTTAGTTTAGTCGGAGCCATAGTATAAGGAGTAATAAAAATGGGACAGGGTGTCCGGTAGAAGATCAAACCCAAAATCTATTTCTCTATCCGGAGGAAAAGATCATCGAGAAACACTTTAGAAAATTCACTAACCACAGGGACAAAATGTACGGAAGGATTTTCAGAAGTAAAATCCTTAACTCAAACTAGATGATACAGATACCCTTTAGAAATCAATTGTCGAACTCTAACATAAGAAATAAACCTTCCTTTAGGTACTAAGGAACTTCCCTCTCATTCGATCATTGAAAACAGATCTTTCGAGTCCTATAATGAAGAGAAGCATAGCACGAGTGGAGACAATCCATCCCCAAGATCACTTTAAAATCCATCATATCAATCTCTACCAAATCCACCAATGTCTCCTTATGAAAGAAGGACACCACACAACCCCTATAGATTTTTCTTGCAACAATAGACTCACCTATCGAAGTAAATACAGAAAAGACTCGAAAATATTTTTAGGACATAAACCAAAGTATACAGCCATATAAGGGGTCACATAGATAGGGTATAATCCGAATCAATCAAATGATAAACATCACGAGAGAAAAGATATAATATACCTGTAATAACATTGGGGGATGCCTCAGATTCCTAATGAGTAGAAAGAGCATAGAGATGACTCTGACTAGTGTCGGTACCTGAAGTAGCGCCCATTGGCGCAAGAGCTGAAGAAGTGTCAACTGGAACTTTATTAGCTCCAGTGAAAACCCTTTCTGAAGATAGATCTCACAACATATGACCAATCTAACCATAATTATAGCATTGACTCCTCCCCTTCTCACAATATTCATGATGAAGCTACCCACAAAAATGGCAAGGAGGGTAAGGTGGGACTGACTGAGCTCCACTAACCTGATACTGGGCACCTTGTGCCTTTGGATCACTGCTAGCCTAGAAATGACGATCACCTGAAGACTTACGATAAGGAGAACTAGCTAACAAATAAGAATTTCCCCAATTCTTCTACTTAGTCCACTGTCTACCACCTCTGTCACTATTCTCCTGACCCCCACCTTGCTATGACTATATAAAGTTCTTATTCTGTCTCTCTCCAATCTCTACCTACATTTTTACTCATTCTTACCTGCTGTATATAAACAGCTAGCCTGGAGATATCCATATCATTATTCAACATAGCTTCCTTACACTCCAATACCAAATCACGGGACAACTTTATAGAGGAACACAAGTACAAAAACAAAAACTACACTAAGATATGAAAGTGAAAGAATAATAAATAAGGGATAGGAAGAGAATATAGATAGATAGACATGAAAAAATAACAAAAAGGTAACCAAAGGGTGCATCAAACCTAAATACCTTCATTATTGATTACTTACGAGCACCTAGCTCTTATGTAGACCACAAGGAAATTGGATTCCTAAGAAACCAACCTTTCTAAATGAAAGATCAGCACAAGCTAATCCATGCTTACCAGCAACTCACAAAGGTGTAATCATTCATAATTCATAAAAAAACTAAGGAAATGAAATATCTAAGGAACCTATTTATAGTATTTTCCTTTGCAGTAGTAACCTATTATAAAAATAGCCCAAAAGTGGCTATTTTTGAAATAACCCAGTCTATTTTTATAAATAACCCACAAGGTCTCTCCTTATTCCTTGTGCCATGGCTTTCCTATACTCCAAGTTATCCTTCAATTATGACTTTGTTTAATTAGGATCTCAAACAAGGTCCGCTAAGAGCATTCTTGAATCCTTAGGGTGATCATGGCTTGGACCTCCTTGTGTCGGTCTTGAGTTCTGTGATCCAAAGTGTTGCTGCATGTTTGGCTAGTATCATCCTTTTCTTCTTGAAAAGGATTTGACCATGAATCCAAACCTTGAAAAAACAAAATAAAGGACGAACAAACACAATATTCTCATGGAATGAGGGTTATAGTTAGCACAATAAATCATAACATCATGCTAAGGTTGCACAAACTTAAGATATAACTAAGCATCAGAATGAACAATCATGGGTATGTAACCCCATAATATAGAAGCTACTCGGTCATTCAAGAGATTTGCACAATGGGGAAGGCTAGAGGAACCATGGTAATCAATTAACTGCTCTTGAAGACTCACATGGGCTCTATGTCTCAACAAGCACATAACCCCTCTATACCACTCATTTTTGTTGGAGATGCCTCTCATTCACAACTTGGTTCTATCAAGTGGATTATCAATCCCTAAGAAAGAATTATAATCATAGGGAAGAGTCCCAACATCATCATTCAAACTTTGCTTGTCATCTAGATCAAACATCATGTTGGGTGTATGGAAATCACCATATCCCATTAGGTCATCGGGGTCAAATGAAAAAATTATCCAAGAACATGGGTCATGGAAAAACTCACTTTTCCAAAGGTTCTATTTTCACCATTAAGTTTACCCTTTATATGACCAGTTATAATTTCATAAGCAAAAAAGAGCGTAGAGAAAGGTATCACACAAATTAACTTCAACTAAGGTGTCCTCATGCATATACTCATTATTGGATTCAAGATCATCACTATTAGTATTCTTATCAATAGAAGCACACAATGAAGAAGGAATAATTTCCAAACAAATTACACTTTTTCTTTCAAGGGGTAAATCCTCAAGTAGGCACAAACCACCGCTAACATCAAGCGAGTCATTACTCAAGTCATCACAAGAATTAAGCAATTCATCCTCACAATTATCAAACAAGGTTGGGGTGTCATATAAAGGGTCACAACCACAATCATTTTCATAGAATAATTACTAATTAGGTTTCTCAAATATTCAAGTAAATCAAAGTTATCATCACCCAATCGATCATTCCTTTTAAAAGCTTCACATTCTTTTCCCTTAAGAGTACTTTCATATTGAAAGAAGAGATTTCCATTATTAGGAGAAATGTTTTCACACCATAGTGGGTTGTCATATGGGATATATCCCTCAAAATGAGCTACGTCATCAATGTTATCACATTATTAGGTAATCCATTAGGAGTGATTTCATTATCTTCAAATAAGATATTATTCTTAAAGAGAGAAGGATCTATCCATGAAGAGGATTTAGAACATCCAAGTTCACTCTCTAAAAGACTACTATCAAGTGTCAAAGATGTTTCAAACACATGATTATCCCTATAAGCCAAACAAGAAATAGGAGCCTCACTAAAAGTCATGCTCAAAGGGTCACTCCTATTAACTTGACCAACATTTTCAATATCATCACTCACTTGAGGTTCTTTAATCACTCACAAACATTCTCAAGTGGTGGGATAGTTTCGCACATAAGTTGATCAACACAAATTTTACAAGATAATGTACCATCATTCATCGCATTAGCTTCAACACTAGGTGGATACAAATCAATCTTACTAGAAGAGTCAATTTTGTCATCATTAGGATCAATTAGTGTATCCACGCTCTACAACACACGCTCTCAAGTTGTACATTATCATCATGAAGTAAAGAGATATTAGGCTCTCCTAAAGATAAGCTATTATTCACACTCATTTGGCAATTATCCTTACAATGATATTTCACATTTACTAGAGTGCAAGAGTTAGCTTGGTTACCTTGAAGTTTGTTTGGAGAATTTCTACTCAATGGATATTGAAGGTTGGAGTTACGATAGTTTATACGATCTATCATGTTATCCATCCTCCCACACATATTATTTATCTTACGATTGAGAGATTCAAGGGTTGCTAAGATAACATTTGAGGTTTGTCATCTATGGTACCTAATAAAAGAAATATTGAACTAAAAAGCACAAACAAAATACAAGTTAAAGTTAATACATAAATCTCACAAGCTATCAAAGTTCACACCTTTGTTTTTCTCTCAATTGATGTCGCAAGCATTGATAAATCATTTATACTCCAATGAGAATGCTTGGTACCAATTGTGCCTTAAGGTCGGAATGGATTATTATTTGAAAGACTCAAAAAAGTAAAATTACTTAAGGACTTGAATCAAGAAATCACAAAAAATTTAAAAAGAGAAAATCTTGAAAGAAATGGAGCTCAAGAACTAATTAATTAATTTAGTAGATGAATTACTAGTTGATGAGTAGTTTAGGAATCAATGATGAGTTTAGGAATAAAGAAAATAAAACTAAAGAATTAAACCTTGAGAAATGGAGTAATTTAAGTGTTGAAATGCATTTGTAAGCTTAAATTTGAGACTTGAAACTCAACTGCATTAGGGAGGGGTTGTCTGCGTTGGACAGCCTGTGTTAGCATGTGGAACGTAGGTACAAGACAGCCTGGACGCAAATTCTACTGATTTGAGGTTTGCTTGGTCTAATTTAGCAGGTTGGGCGCACTTACAAGGCACCCCCAAGGCAGATGGCCCAAAATTCAGCTTGTGCAAGGCCAGAAATGACCGAAATGCCCTCTAATGGTCCCCTTTTTGTACCCTTCTCTTGGAATATGCTTTGGATTTTTGGAGATTCCCTAGTATAAATAATTTTTCACTCCTTATCTTTGTTATTGACGGATCTAACAACCAATGTTAGCTGAAAATTCTTCTGGAAGATAACAATTTTCTCCAAGAACACCAACTTTTCCAACTTTTTCTTCTTAGCTCAGAATGAGTTGAAATTTCAAACCTAAGCACTTTCCAACATCATAAAATCATTCCAGTCATTATTTTTCTCAAATTCTTCACCAAAAACTTCATCTCTTGCAACCAACTTTAAAATTTCTTTAACCCAAGCATTCAATAAGGATAGAACACTCAATAATGCTCCAATTTTGCTCGATTTTGATATTTGGACTCTAATAGTGTTAGGGAACTCAAATATAACACTAGAAACACAAGAAAACTCAAAAATAAAAGAATCAAAAAATTAACCTAAGACCAAAAACATGAATAGAACTTTTTTATGATATTTTGATTTTCTAAAAAGACTAGACCCAAGATTGACTTTGTAGGAACAAAATCTAGTTCGACTTTGATACCAAATGATAGAGAAACATATTTACAAAAACAAAAACTACACTAAGATATGAAAATAAAAGAACAATAAAGTAATGGATAGAAAGAGAAGATAGATAAATAGACACAAGAAGATAACAAAAGGGAAACCAAAGGGTGTATCAAACCCAAAGACCTCCCTTATTGATTACCTGTGAGCACCTAGCTCTTACGTAGACCACAAGAGAATCGAATTCCCAAGAAACCAACGTTTCTAAATAAAAAATTAACACAAGCTAATCCAAGCTTGTCACTCACTCACAAAGGAGTAATCATTAATAATTCATCAAAAACTAAGGAAATGAAATATATAAGGCACCTATTTAAAGTATTTGCCTTTGCATAAATAACCTATCACAAAAATAGCCCAAAAATGTCTATTTTGGAAATTACCCACAAGGCCTCTCTTTATTCCTTGTTCCATGGATTTTCTTGGCTCCAAGATATTATTTAATTAGGAGCTCAAAGAAGGTATTTTAAGAACATTCTTGAATCCTTAAGGTGATCATGGCTTGGACCTCCTTGTGTCGGACTCAAGTTGGATGATCAAAAGTGTTGATGCCCATTTGGCTTGTATCAAAACTCAAAAGCAAACTTTCTCATTTTGAATCTCATGTTATCTAATAAGTCCAGAGCATAATGGGACAACTATTGAAATTTTAGAACATACTCCTTCACACTCATCTTTCCCTATTTCAAATTCACAAACTCTTTAGCCTTAGCTTTTCTAACTCCTAAGGAAAGAAGTGATCAATAAAGGCACCCAAAAACATATCCCACACCTCCGGCTTAGCATCATCACCTTTCAATTATTCCCATTACTTATACCATTGATAAGCTAGATCTTTCAATTGATACACAGCAAACTCTACACCTTTAGAACCAATAGCATGCATCACCCTAAAAATATTATCCGTCTCATCAATAAACATGTGAGGAACCTCCTCAACCTTAGATCCTGTAAAGGTTAGGGGATTCAACTTCATAAACTAGCCAACCTGAGTGAACTTAGAAGAATGAAAAATGGAACCAACATGATTAGGCTAAAGCGTCTGCAAGGACACTGGTTGGACAAGCATATGAATGGACTAACAAAACTTTGCATTGGAGATATCTCACTGAGGCGGTTGATCATAAATATAACCAACCTAGGAAGTCTGAGAAGGACTAGTAGGGACCGGTGGAACCCCACGTGGAGCAGTACAATCAGGAGCAGGGATCCTAGACTGGGTCTTTACTCTATAAACATGGTGAGTCCCCTCCACATTTACTCGGGTGGAATAGAGTTCCCAACAGAGTTTCTACGAACGTCAGATCTTCGAGGAGGCATGATCTGAAATGTGAGTAAGCCAACAGTTAGAGAAGTTTCAAGACAACTACACTCTATAGCCCGAAATAGAACACAAAAAGGGAAAACATTCATAAATTACTTGTAGCCTCCAGCTATAAGTGTGGTACGCTAGACACCCATAAAAGAGACTTTACTCGATAAAACTTTGTGAACACCCAACGATCCTGAATCGTGCTATGATACGAAGCTTTTCATGACCTAAACCAGAGATTTATCGTGACGGGTATCTCAACCTCACCATGAACCTGAGGCCATCCCTTTAGCCTAACATCCATAACATAATAAAATAATACAGCGGAAGCCAACCAAATATAATGATAAGATGAATAGATAAACCAAATGGAAACTAAGAGTCAAAACAAACAAACAAACAACCCACACTTGTCCAAAAGATCCTATACAATTAGGATATCAACTAAGTTAACTAAGTCGGGACATGCCCTCGACTATGAACAAAAAAAGAATTCAATGTATGAGAACAGTAATGAAACTAGTGAAATGACTAGGCTATTCAAAGATAGAAGCTCACACGTCACAGCAAATCCACAGGGGTACTCAACTACCTAATGCTACACAGGAGCAAGAACCCTTCAAATCCTACATCATAAAATGATGTTGTGTCTAGGGATGATCAGTGGAGTAATCATTGGTATTTAACTCAGGGAAAGTGATAAAACAATACCATGTCCAAAATTAGTCAAACCACATGCACACATTCATATATATATTTATATAGGATGCCAGGATTGCAACAAGGGTAATGAAAATAATAATTTAAAGATTTTTGACCTGAACTATGTAGCTTGCTCCATCCTAAAGGAACCCACGGGCTATATGGATTCAGTTCCCTCTACTTAAAGGGCCTCAGTGCACGTGAGTCGCACGAACCAACAAACCCAAAGAAAGGGATAAAGACACCAAAGATCTATCCATTCCAATAATATAATGTGTGAACCAAGCACATAGTAATATAGAAACTCATGCCAAAAAATGTGGTTTTCAGTATTAGTCCCTCCACGACTACACCTTCTCGGTGAGCTACACAGTTCTCTTTAAGCCCAATTTAAAAAAAATGCACATAAACCCAAAAGTCATGTAATACGACATTTACTACTTGGTATCGTCATACCAACTATGCTTACAAGCTCATATAATCAGTCCAAGCCAATCTATGTAACCACTAGACTCCCAAGTTTCATTTTTTGAATCCAAATCATGGCTACCAAGGGTCTTTCAAATCTTTTTTAACCAATTATCCATTAATGTAATACAATGAGTTCATAAACAAGTTAAATTATGCAATTATCTGTGTTCAAAAAACCAAATTTTCAAAGTGGGTGGGGTTAGCGCCACCACCAAGCCAAAAAGTCATCATTTTAGGAAAACTCATGTTCCCCATTAAATTTCCATGATAATGCACCTATTCAGTCGAAAAATCATAAATTTAAAATATAAATCATCAATTTAAAATATGGGAAAAGTAATTCAAGTAATACCAATCAAAACCCCTCAACACAATTTCAAACTCATCAATTTAAAGAAAAGAAAAGAACAAAGTTTGTTAGAGCATTTCAGGCTTGGATTGAGATATGTTATGATTTAATGTTGTTAAACCCCAACCTATTTTATATGTGCATAATAATTGTTCCTTCATATTGCTTGTACTCAAGGAAAGTGAATGACTAATTGTATCCTAAGTGTTACTCACATGCAATGAACTTATGTGAAAAACTTATTATTTGTTATAAATTCTAGTACGGCTATCATTGTGGTTGTGATATCTATTTATTATTTTTGTCACGCCACTTTTTTACCGAAAGAAATTCTGATTTTTAAGTTTGAAAGGATTTTAATTATTAAAGTGACAAAAGAAAATGTGTTTCAGAAAAAGAATTTTGTCATTAAAACTCCTGAGTCGCCACATGGCATTGTTTGGTGTGTCAAGTCACCTTTTTAAATTCCCTTTTCAAAAAAAATAATTGACTCTTAAAACTGACCCACGAACAAATATTCTTTTCAAGGAAATCTGATGACTAAGGAAAAGGTGTTAGGCACTCCTCGGTCCTATGGTTCGACCATGGTTGCTTCGTTGAGTTATATCGACTAATATGACACTATAAGATAATAAACTCAAAAATGAATACATACACAAACAAACAACAAAAGTTTTGAAAAAAATGTTCAGTCCAATTATACAGTTTTAAAAATAAAAAAAGTATCGAAATGAAATTCTATACTAATTTAAATTACCATAAACTATGCTCTACCCGACGCCTCGGGCCTTGATCACGAACATCATCCACACACATAATAATTTGAGGCATTCCCTAGTGAATAAGTACAATTTATCTCAGAGCATCCACCGATATAATGAATACATTTGAGTGAATGTGGTAAACCAAAACAATTCCAAGAAAAGTAATTCAAACATTTAATAATCATCGATTTCTACAATTTGCCTACCCAATCTAACATTTGTCTATCAAATTTGGCCTAAAAAATACTACTATCGAATGAAAACAAACTTAAAAAATTTCTAAATTAATCAACAACCAATGAATCAAAGTTGGCCAATTGTATTAGCTTTTATCAATTTTCAATCCTTTCTCGAACTAAATTTTAAACCAATGTTTCAACATAATAATTCACGATTAATATTTCCAACAATGTAAAACCACTGTAATTTAATATTCCTCATTCACATCACACACAAAGAAAAAATTGAGAAGATAACAACCAATCGCATACAAAAATAAATAATTAACTAAGAATAAAATTGGATATGGACATCAAATTGGGGATTTTAGGCTACGAGTATTATTTGATCAAAACTTTAAAGACAAACTAAGAAACTAACCGGAGTTCACAAATAAAACCTCACCGAAACCTCAAATCGGAATCTACGAATCCGAATATCAAAAACAAACTTGCAAATCTCAACCCCAAAGTCTGTTTTTCCCTAAACCCATGTGTGTCGTGGATAAGAAGAGCTGGCTAAAGTTGTTGGTGATGGTTTGATGGAAATAGGAATAGGGGCCAGCTGGATCAAGTTTTGGGTGGTTTAGGATGATTTTTCTGGAGGATTCGACATTGATTCTGATCAAAAAATTAGGGACAGTTTCAGCTGGTGTTTTTAGTGAAATTTCACCAAAATTTAGATTGAAATGATCCTTTTTATTTTTTTTCTTTTGTTTCTACTATTTTTTCTCTTTCAATTTTCTTAATTCCTCCCTGTTCTCTCTATGTGTATTAATGTGAAGCAAAAGAAAAATATGTTCTCCCTCTCTCTTCATCTCTTCGTGTCTGTCTTCTCCTTCTCTCCCTTTTTCTCTATTGTTTTTCACTCCTTCTTCCTTATCTCTATCAATTTTTTTCTGTATAGATGAGTATATGTGTGATTGTATACCTTTTGTTGTGTGTGTATAGATCAGGTATGCATTGTGTGTGTGCATGAATGTATTTGTGAGGATAAGAAAAATGTAATATGTATGGGATGGGGTAGGAGGAACTGTAACACCCTGCGTTTTTACTAGCTTAAAATTCATTCCTACAATGTTAAGAGTGGGCTTTAAAAATGAATAAACTTTATCATATGGAATTTTAAATATTTAGACCTTCCACTATGTGGGAAATTGAATAAGTTTTTCATCGATATCAAATTCGTCCAAATCCGACACTCGGTGAAGAAGTTAGAGCATTTTTAGTAATGTAGTGTCCCACTTGTACACTCACCATGTCGCGGTGAATCCCAAAATAGCAATCGTCACATTCCAGTTGACCTCCATGATATTGACGCATAACGGAGAGGCTAAAATTCCCAATTTTCAATTTCTAGTGGCACAACGCGATAGTATCACATCGCGCCATAGTGCAAATTCACACTCGTCCATTTCCAGTAGCTTAACGCAATTTCATCGCGTCGCAGTGAAGGTATAATTGCCGTACTCTTAATCCATAATTTGAATGCTTGTGTCATAACTTTAATCCTAAGTATTTGAAGTTCTTATTAGGTGAATACTATTCATAGAAGTCACTTAGAGCCAAGTGGAGCTAAGAACATTAGATTCATTAAAAGTTTGATGTCCAATTCTACAGGGGTCAACTTTGAAAGTGTATAACTTTTGACTTATGTATACTACTCCATATCAAGACAAACCAAATTGTAGATAATTGAATTGGCTTTTCAACGATACCAATTTCGCCTAAAACCGATACCCAAGCGAAAAATTATAGCCATTTTAGGGTGAGGCAGTAAGATGCCACGTCGCATCAAAGAGCGAAATCAGGATGCGGGTTATGAATTTTTGGTTTAAATTAATGAGGGGCAATGGAGTTTCTTCCCTCCCTCAAATCAGGTCGTAATATAGCAATGTATAGTCGTCATTGGGGCATTATTTTGCCCCCATTATCCTACTTTACTCCCAAGAACAAACCTTAATCAATTCTCTTCAAGATTCATACATTCCACCACCTTCTATTCAAGAAAACAATCAAGAATTAAGCTTTCTATTCCAAGATCAAGAAAACTCCCAAGAATATCAATTTAAGTTTTCTTCTTCAAGAAACAATATTCAAGAACACAAATAGGAATTCAATTTAACTTATTCATCAATTCTCTTTCAAAAAAGAACCCTAAAGCTCAAACTTACTCTCCAAGAAATCTAATTTTTCCTCATCAGTTCTCCAAGATAGTTCAAGATAAAGAATTTTCAATTCAAGAACTCCAAGAATTCATCTTCAAAAGCATCATAGGAATCCAAGATTCAAGCTTTCTCACCTAAGATCATCAATTAAGGTATGTGGGGTTATAAACAAGGATAATCCTTTCGTCCTTGTGCCCAAAATTATTTTTTTAAGTTAAATTCACATGATTTGCAATTAGGGTTCATACCCAATTTTTATTATTTAAAGATTATGAGATTTCAAGTTATTGAATGTTGAATTGCATGACTATTTTCATATAATTATGCATATAATGCGATTTTTTAGATTTTTTTAATTGAGTTTAAACATGAAATTGAGATTCTTGATTTTATTATTTTGATATTGTTGAAGTATTTTCAAGAAGAATATTGAGCATGATGTTTTGCCATGATGTTTTACATGAGTTTGAAGCATGGGTCATTAATCCCTGATGAGAATTGTTATTTCAAGAGTGATTGTGCTATGAGAACTTTATGACTAGATTCTTTTCAGATTATTGATAAAGATTTGACCTTTTGGTCTCAGAATAAATATCAAATCCACTTTATAGATTCAGATTACAGATTTAGCTTTACAAAATTACAGTTGATTTCCATTATAAACCAGTAGACTATTTTATAAGTGGATATTCATCAGAATGAGCATATAGATATTGTTTTGGGAGTAGTATTTAGCACCGAGATGGGTACGTTACTATGGTTTTATACCCGAGAACTATGTGCCAACGTAGGATTTAGATTATTCCCACTTCTTCGTGGATGACGGATATGTGATCACCCAGATAGGTTATACTCCCTGGCAAGAGTATGAATTCTCTCCCCAACGTGAGGATGTTCCTCTTTAGGGGGGACAAAAACGTTGGACTCCATGAATACTCACATGGTTTATGTAGGTTAGAAGAACCTCCCTAAGATAAAGTATTTTCCAGATTTTAGAAACTAAGTGGAAAGGCTCACAAACTTACTTAGATAATACTTTAATTAAGATTTCAGTTACATAATTACAGCTTTTAGTTTTCAAACATAAAATGTGAGCCATTTTTCACTTAGCCTATATGATTTGAGAATAGAACAAAAATACAGATTTTAGAACTAAATGTTATGATTCACTAGATTTATAAAGTATCATTTGCTTCTTATTACTTTAGATTTTAGTTTTTCAAACACTCCAAATTACGTGAGTCATTTATATTTAGCATGCATTATTTTTTTTACAAATTATGATGATTGATATTATGTTTTACTTGTACATTCACTCCCACATACTCAGTACATCCTCAAAGTACTGATTCACCTATATGTCTATGTGTTACATTGTCTCATAATGTAGGTACGAGTCGTAGCACACAATTATATTTAGACAGTTTGTAGATTCCAGCTAACAAATGATAAGTCCTCCTACCTCGGTGACTTAAGTTTGTGTAATACCCCAAACAATCCAAATCAATATTAGTGCCATGTTTCAAGATCATGCATAGTAAATCATAATTATTTTATAGTTTTATGAGCAAGTTAGATATATATTAAGTCTTTAAATAATTCCCAGCTATCAGACGAATCCAAACATTCCTTATCGATTGAATTCTTGGGAAGGAAATTGTCATAGTCAACTTTAAACAAGAATATCTCTCATTATATTATGAATTTTTGAGCTCATGAATCACCAACAGATAGATAATTGAATTGTCTTTCCAACGATACCAATTCCGTCTAAATCCGATAATGGAGTAAAAAGTTATGCCCATTTTACTTCAGCATGTCATCTTGGAAACTGAGTGAAGACATTTCTGACGACTTATCACATTTCTGACGACATTTCTGATGACTTATCATATTTCTGATAACTTATCACATTTTTGATGACTTATCACATTTTTTATGATATTTTTGATGACTTATCAGCCATGTCGTTAAGCTTAGACAGAAACCCAAAACTTTTAGCTCTCAGGTGACGACCTAGGCAGATGAGCTAGCACAGATCTGACGGCTTATTAGCCCATGTCATCAGCTGATAATTTTAGGAATTGGGAGGTAATTTAGTGGGGGTATTTGGGTCTTTTTCCCTCACTCTAAACATGGTATTAAAGACTTGAGAAGGCTATTATCCCATTATTTTCTCATTCTCCTCAAGAACAAGAACATTCTCTCCCAAAGGGGTTAAACCCAAGTCAGGAAAAATCAAGAACAAGCCTAAGGATTTCTTCAACAACCTTCAAAAAATATTAGATCTCTTTAAAGATCAAGCTTTAAGATATGCGTAGTGTTCATCCATGGATCCCTTTCATCCATGGAGCTTAAGAATCAAGTTTTAAAATCTTGAATTGTGATTATCTTGTTGTGGTATGATTATGTTCATGTTGATGGTTGTTATTTGGTATCTTGATGTATTTTCATGATGTATGTGAGCATGTTAGTTGAAATCCATTAATTTGGGTGGCTTAAGATTGTTAAATTGATAAGTATACCTATGCCCAAAGTTGTGCATGTAAGGTGTTTGATAAAATGCCTAGAATGATAGAATTCATGTATTATAGCTTAGGGATGAACTATATGATAAATTCATGCTTGTCTATTATGTTCAAAGGACTCACATGTTGTTGTGCAATTTATGTGTTAATGAAATATACATGATGATTGGAAAATGGATTCATAGTGTGTCTATATGCATTCCATGTTATGTACAAGATCATGATTATGAAGTACCACATGAGTTATCCCCCAATTATTATAATATGAACTAAATTTTAGTTCTTTCTTCTTTTGTGCTCTAACTTGATTCTGATTGGTATTTGGTAATCTAAATTAATATATATTCCTTTTTCTTTTGTCCACATATGGTGAATACTAGAGTGAACGGAGTCAGAGCCGCCAATGGGTATCTAATGATCGAAATTGATATCTGTTCCTCTTCATTCTCATTGACATTTGTAGTATTTTGGTACAATGACTTTCATATTTTAGGAAATTATTTAGTTGTTTGATTATTTTCATAAGGTTATCGCTAGATTGTTAAAGATATTATCTTATTAAGGCAAAATATCTAATTTTCCTTATTTTGGGCTAAATATTGTATTTGCACATTTTTGAGGTTAGATAGTTCACCTACCAAGAGTTAGTGTGAGTACCACTCATGACGTATTGAGTCGTGAAAGATTGATTTTTTCACATCTATTTTATCAAGTGCCTTACACATAATTATATTACATGCTGGTGAGATCCATTTCTTTGATATTCTTTGTCTTGTTATTGTGAAAAGTAGAATTAGAGTAGAAATAGATTTGAGAAGATTGAATGAACAACTTGAGAGTTATTTAGATCGAGTATTTGACGAACATAATAACAAGGGTTTTGAAGAGTATTCGAAGGTTGAATTCATGAAGTTCATCGAAGAAGAGGAATTGAATTCTTAAAATCTTAGAGTCAACAATCTTATTAATGAAGAGACATACCGATCGGTTTGTAAAGATATTTATGATGAAAAAGAAGTTATAACACATATGATTTGAGCAATAATAGAGAAGATTGATATGTGAGAAGATGATAACATATTTAAGGCTTTTAACAAAGAATAATTGCAAAGTCTTAAGTAATTTTTGTTGTTTTTGATTGTTTTATCTTTGATTTTGCAGTGGAAGTCAAGATGCAAGAGAACCAACAATGATGGAAGTAAAAGAGTTAAAATATGAAGAAAATAGAAGAGAAGTGTGGCTGACGACATTTTTGGATAAGTCGTCAGCACTCTGATAAGTTATCAGCTTCATCATCAGCCTTAAATAGAGAATGGGATTTAGCTGGAAGAAGTGACGACAACATATGATAAGCCGTTAGAGTTGTGACAAGCCATCAAGATCATCGTTAGCCTAAGGCAGAACATGAGAGTTGAAGTAAATCATCGACGACATCTGTGATAAGTCATCAAAGATTTGATAAATCGTCATGCTTCATCGTCATCCTAAGGCAACCAATGTCAAAAGCGAAGAGAAGCTGACGACATCTGTGATAAGTTGTCAAATTCCTGATAAGGCGTCACAAAATGTCGTCACCTGTCTGAGGAATTACTGAACTCTGTGATTTTGTTTCCATTATTAGGATG
The DNA here is from genome assembly GCA_030864225.1 of Capsicum baccatum var. pendulum. Classification (NCBI taxonomy): domain Eukaryota; kingdom Viridiplantae; phylum Streptophyta; class Magnoliopsida; order Solanales; family Solanaceae; genus Capsicum; species Capsicum baccatum. Next base: position 45,099,372 of record CM061560.1, read on the forward strand.
AAGTATTTAAAGCATATGTTAGGGTTTTCTAATTATAAAAGGAGGCTGAACATATCAGGAGGAGGAACATATTGGCTGGTGCTCGATATTCTGGACTTGAACTTCACGTGTTTGCTCTCTAGTTTTTGAAACAAGTTTACAATTGACTTTGAAGAGATTATCATCAATATTTTGGGATTTCTACTTTGATCTAATCTTAGAAACATTCGTTGTTATTCATCTTGCTGTAAGTTTATCTTTCAAATTATGAATTCAACTTGTTGCATTGATTAATACATTATGAGTGGCTAAATCCCTTTAACAAAAATTATGGGATCTATGGGTTAGGTCTTGGTAAGTTGCTAAGTGTTCAAGATTCTAAAGGTAATAGGACTCCTTGATAATTTTGAGGTTTTAATTATTGTCTATTGATTGCAAACGATAGATAGCACCTGCTTTGATTTGCTTGAGATAAGAAATCAACTATAGTAGGAAGTGAATTAATGACAGAGACTTGGAAGCTACCAACCTTTCGTTTAATAATTGACGTTGTAATAACGTTAATTAACCTGAGGTAAAGTTTGGTCCGTGAATATAAATTCCTTAAGTTTGAGAGGATTAGGTAATTAAATGCTTAAGTAGGTCGAGAGACATTTAGGCATAACTTCGATAAAGACAATCTGTTGTTCCTACCTATCGTGAGAATCTTGATTTACTATTAGCATCTGTCAAATACCAAAATCCATAGTGAACATAATTCTGGTTTTCCATAAACTCTTGATTACAAACACTGAAACTAAAGTGACCAATCATTATTTGCTAATCTCTAAAACCCCTATTTTATATTTTCATAATAGTTGTTTGAATTCAACTTGTAGCTATAGTTTCAAATTAGTTTAATCACAACTCACATTGGTCCATATGGATTCGACCCTGACTCCAAAAGTTGGGTAAATATATTGACGATGACCGCCTTGCACTAAATTGACGTGTAAGTTGAGCGTTATCAAAAATGGCACCGTTGCCGGGGAACAATTTGGCGTATTGAGTTGATTTGAAATTTTAGTTTACTTTCTTGAATTCAAACTTGTAAATATTTATTTAGTTTATTTTTTATTTTTTTTATTTTTATCACACCTTTCTTGAGATGCCAGCCTGGATAGATGCTTTTTATAGTGATGACGATTCTTGTTATTATTGTGGGGGACCATATTTTAAGGATTGCTGTCTAGATTTACCTGGAAGTGCATGGACCAGACCTTCACAATATGATGCGGATACTGTCCTACTTACTGTAACTTGGTGTTTGGCTTATGGTCAAAGTGATCATACTGAAGATATGTGTGTTGTCACGATTCAAGCAAACAAATTGATGAAACAAATTTTAGAGAATTAAGAATAGTTGTAGGTAGAGCTAAAGGAGTTACCACTCTTACCATGTTTACAGTGGCTCAACAAAGAAGAATATGAGAAGGACATTAGCCAATTTAAGGAGAAAACTCAAGAGTCGTAACCACTCAATTGTCATTTTGATCTTGAGACTGACATTGAGAAGGTAAATAAAAGTGAGTGTAAAGTAGATAGTGCAAATTTTAAAGTAGAATTAGTTGGGCCTCACTCAAAGCATTTTTCCACATTATGTTTAGATGATATCTTGTCTGTGGAATCATCTAAAATAGTGAAAGAGTGTGAAGATGAGGAACAATAATCTTATATTCTTTATTTTACACTTGATAAACAACATAAAAACATACCTCACTTTAAGGCCGAGTGGTTTACCACGCTCAATCCATTATTCAACTTCTTAATTTTTGTACCACCCCCTATGATCGAGGCAAGCAGATGGACTCTAAGTTGAGGGTGAAATTCATATCCTCAAGGTGAAAGAAAAAACTGAGTCGGGTCGTGCCGCAATACTAAATTAGGCACTGTTTGGGAGGCAACCCAAGGTATTTTTTTGTTTGTATTCGTATTATGTGATTGACATCAGATCTTTGCACCCATGGTGCCACAGTATGTTTCTAACTCTCTTATTTTGGTTTGACTCATTGGGGACATTGCATGATTTTAAGTTGAGGATGGGGCTACTTGTAGGTGTTAATGTCCTCTTGGGGTTTTTATTGTTGTGCCCTTTTTCTCTGGAGTCTTATTCCTAGTAGAGCAGGCATGTTTAGACGTATTGTGACTTGTCGTAAAATGTTGTAGTTGACTAGGAGAAATACAAGTACCTTAGGCAGTTAACATGTTTTGTTGATTTTTGAACACCTCTCCAATAGTCTGTTTTATAACTGTGTGATATGCATTTAGGTGTGATCATTGTACATCTTGTTATGGCATTATTACTGGTGACATGATATCTATTGCTAAACAATTGCACGAATCAAATGGGTAGTAGCTTGTGATGTACCTTTATGCCATGTATGTGTGGGGATACTACCTAGTTCTCATTGTGTGTTAAATCCAGAACTTGCCTGATTAATCTTGCCTTGGTTGTAGGATAGCGGTTAGGAAAGGATCATAGGCCGTTGTTGATATTAGTCCACTTTTAGCCTAAATGACCTTCCATGAGTAAATAATATCCCTTGATCCTGATTTTAAGCCTAAATGCCTATTTTTTTTATTATACCTATCACCTTCCCATTTGTATCACAATGAACTTGTTTTGGCCTTGGTCCTCTTTGGACACTGTGCACCTTGACTTAGGCAAATGGCCTAAGTTGAGGATGGCTATTATAGTAGTGCGTGATGTAAAATGAGTATGAAGAAAAGAAGTGTAAAAGAAAAGAATAAAAAGCAGGGTGTGGTGGAAAAGAGCAAAAAAAGAAAAGTTGTGAAAAAAGAGAAGTGATTGTAGAAAAGAACCGCACCCATCTTGAATAAGTGTGATCAAGAAAAGAGAAGAATAGAAAAAGGCTAATGAGTGAAACCCCAAAAGATAGTGTAGTGTCAAAGAGGCTTAGTCACTTTAAATATCATCGAGTATCATACCAGCCCCTATCCTACATTACAAGCCTAAGAGAAGCCCTATAGTGATCCTAGATGACCTGTCTGAAAGTCTTGTTAATGAAAATAAGGGAAAGCCTATGGTATTTGGCATACATTGATTGGAATTTCATTCTGAGAGTGAGTGTCTGGTGATTGTCCCCATGGTTACATATGTAATGTCTGATATAAGTGAAGTGGGACTTCTTTGTTGTAGGGAACACTAGTTACGTTTCTAGTTGCTAACTTGTTTGGATAGTGTCATCTTGGTACAAGCATGGTTGTTATTGCTAAATTGATGCCATATATTGATTCCTGTGTGTCACGTTATTGCTTTTCAATAACATACACATTTGTTTGTAAATTGATTGACCTTGGAGATGGTGAAGATGTTTTGAGATAATATGGATGGTTGACTGTTGAACATACTTTGTATTCTCTAGGTTGTGTTTTAGTTGCTTGAGGACAAGCAATTGTTTTAAGTTGAGGGTGTTGATGTGTGAGCAGATGCTAACACATTTGAGGCTTTTAGCTGAGAATAATTGCAAAGTCATAAGCAATTTTTGTCGTTTTTTATTGTTTTATTTTTGATTTTGCAGTGGAAGTCAAGATGCTAGAGAAGCAACAATGATAACAGTAAAAGAGCTGAAATCTGAAGCAAATAGAAGAGAAGTGTGGCTGATGACATTTCTGATGAGTCGTCAGCACTCTGATAAGTTATCAGCTTCATCGCCATCCTTAAATAGAGAATGGGATTTAACTGGAAGAAGTGACGACGACATATGATAAGCCGTCAGAGTTATGATAAGCCGACAAGATCATCGTTAGCCTAAGGCAGAACATGAGAGCTTAAGTAAATGATCGACGACATCTGTGATAAGTCGTCAAAGAGCTAATAAGCCATCACGCTTTATCGTCAGCCTAAGGCAACGAATTTCAAAAGCGAAAAGGATCTGACGACATCTGTGATAAGTCATCAGATTCCTGATAAGACGTCACAAAATGTCGTTACCTGTTCGAGAAATAACTGAACTCTGTGATTTTGTTTCCATAATTAGGATGAAGTATTTAAGGCATATGTTAGGGTTTTCTAATTATAAAAGGAGGCTGAACATATCGGGAGGAGGAACATATCGGCTGGTACTCGATATTCTGGACTTGAACTTCACGTGTTTGCTCTCTAGTTTTTGATACATGTTAACAATTAACTTTGAAGAGATTATCATCAATATTTTGGGATTTCTACTTTGATATAATCTGAGAAATACTCATTGTTATTCATTTTGCTGTAAGTTCATCTTTCAAATTATGAATTCAACTTGTTGCATCGATTAATACATTATGAGTGGCTAAATCCCTTTAACCCGAATTATGGAATCTATGGGTTAGGTCGTGGTAAGTTGCTAAGTGTTCAAGATTCTAAAGGTAATAGGAATCCTTGATAATTCTGAGGTTTTAATTATTATCTATTGTTGCAAATGATAAATAGCACCTGTTTTGATTTACTTGAGATAAGAAATCAACTATAGTAGGAAGTGAATTATTGACAGGGACTTGGAAGCTACCAACCTTCCATTTAATAATTGATGTTGTAACAAGGTTAATTAAGCTGAGGTGAAGTCTGGTCAGTGAATATAAATTCCTTAAGTCCGAGAGGATTAGGTAATTAAATGCTTAAGTAGGTCGAGAGACATTTAGGCATAACTTCGATAAAGATAATCTGTTGCTCCTACCTATCGTGAGAATCTTGAATTACTATTAGCATCTGTCAAGTACCAAAATCCATAGTAAACATAATTCTGGTTTTCCATAAACTCTTGATTACAAACACTGAAACTAAAGTGACCAACAATTATTTGCTAATCTCCAAAACCCCCCATTTTACCTTTTTGTGCCAGTTGTTTGAATTCAACTTGTAGTTATAGTTTCAAATTAGTTTAATCGCCACTCACATTGTTTCCTATGGATTCGACCCCGACTCCAAAAGTTGGGTAAATATATTAACGATGACCGTCTTTCACTAAATTGACGTGTAAGTTGAGCGTTATCAAAGATCCATATTAACGAACTTCCACACAAGATGTTTCTATATGGCACAAAATGTATCACCTAAACATTACTAAGTTAATTGGAGCTTCAAAGAGATTGCTCAAAATTAAACCCAAATCTACAACTAATAAACAATGAATAAGAAAATGGATTGAGCACTTTAACAGGACTCCTAAGAATTTTATTGTAAGAAATCAATCAGGGCAAAAACATCAATTTATTTATTATTTAGTGGTTAATAAATATGTTCCAGGAGGCTCTCTCGTATCATATCTATGAAAAAACAATATCAAGAAGTTGTCAATGAATTTTGAAATTCAAAAAGCATTAGATGTTGCAAGATAGTTGAGTTACCTACACTCTAAGAAAATTATTCATAGAGATGTAAAGGCTACAAATTTAATTATTAAAAAGGAAAAAAACTAAAAATTATACTCTTTGAGTTTGTCGAGTTGAGGCTTCATGTTTGATTAAGGTGACTGTAAAAATTGGCACCGTAGGCTGCATGATTCCTAAGGTTCTTGCCATTTTATCACATGATCATAAACGTGATCATGTCTATAATTTAAAAATTTATTTGTGGGAGTGTACTATTTTTTTATTTCATATGATTGATAAAATTCTCTCGCATGATCATCTATGTACAAGAGTAGAAAGCCTAAAATACCTAACAGTACTAGTTTAAGTACTTTGACCAATATAATGAAGCAATGTTGAGATGCACACCCAAAAAAGAGGCTAGAGATGCAGGAGGTGGTGCTCATGTTGGAAGTCATCGACATATCTCAAGTTGCACAAATGAAACCTCCTAATTTTTTTTATTTCACAAGAGCAAAAGGATTATAATATGCAATGGATTAGATTTGGCAATTATAAATCGTATATGTTTGGGATCATTGTTTTTGTTAGAATCATTCTTTTAAGTTTTGTGGGAAGAGAAACATTTTATTAATCTCTACCAAACAACTTACAATACAAAACATAAAAAATGTGTGTGCCAAGAACTTGCAAATATGAAATATGTCACTATTTTTTAGAAATAAAATGACTAGCATTAATAAAGTATTTAGATTTTACTACTTAAGTTCAAAAATATATTTAGGTATATGAATTTTTGAGATTTGTTACTAGGGCTTCAACCGTCATTACCTTTTATTTTGTTGTTCCTTATTTGTTTATTTATTTTTAAATTATATTAAAAAAAAAGGGATTTAGTTTATCCTTGTATGTATCATTCATTGTCCTTTATTTAGTTTATCCTTGTACATTGCATTCAATTGTTCATTGTCCTTTATTTAGTTTATCCTTGTACATTGCATTCATTGATAATTGATCTACTATATTCACGATTTAAAAGCTTTTATTCAAGGGGAAAGGGCATGGGCTGGCCATTTTGAAAAGAAATGACCAGCTGATAACGCTCAAACTACAGCTCTCGTAAGAGTGTAAGCGGACGCTGTCAAATATAGAACCCAACTGGGTTGGATGTCGAATCCCACAGAGAATACTTGGTCACTAAGTAATCAATGATTATTAGACTTTTGATGAAAGTTCTGCGAATAAAGGGGGGGATTTTGTGTGTGCAATTAACGTGAACAAAATAGTAGAGTAAAAACGGAAAATAGAAGAGTAAAATGGAGTACTTGGTAGGTTTTAATCAATGAGAATTGAGAGTTAGGGTTATGTCCACCTTATGAGTTGTACGTATCTATTGACTATGAGTTATGCAGAATTCAGACATGCATGCGCTTATAGAGAATCGTATTCTATGGTAAATCCAGGCGTCTTTCGACCATCAAGGATTATTTCACTTTAACTCTTTCGAGCTTAAAGCGTATCTAATGGTACAAATTCTCCAAGAGGTTGATCCAGTTACGGCACTAACTTTTTAACAGGGGTTGGTGCCCTATTACCTTGACATTATCTCTTTTCCAGACATATAACTTTTCTTTCGAACAAGTTAATTCTATACTGGCGTATTCTATATGTTTGCAACCACAAGAATTTAAATTAAGATAAAGAGAATAATGATATAAGCAGCATACGTGTCACAAATTCACAAACTCATAGCAATAGATAGTAGCTCATAAGGCTTCCATAACCCCAACAGAGAAGTTTAGCTACTCATGAGTGCAACGGAAATCACAATAGACATTATAATCACACCAAAATAAAGATCTTGCGTGAAGTATGTTTGGTAGCACTTGTGGCGTGAATTCCTTGCAAAATAGCTTTTCTCTTGTCGTGAAAATTAAAAATAGAATAGATGAATAATAATGTCAACAACAAATTTATGAATAAAAAGGGAAAGGATCGAAATAGGGATGAGAGTGGTGGAGAATTGTTTTGATGGGTGGATGTATGGTGGATGGATGGGAATAATAAAAATCTCCAGCAAAATAGGGTATTTATAACACCCATATCCTATTCCTACTAGGCTATTGCGTACTTCTCCTAATCCTAACAGGTTACTGCTGATCCCCAAAGTCTTGAGAAATGCTGTTTTTGCCCGGGACAGGTTTTCCATGCGCCACTTTTAGTCCTTAGGCGTCCAAGCTTTGCTTTCCTTCTTTCGTGAAGCTTCCTTTGGCGTCAAGTTATCCATAAAATGCTGAAATCTTCATCATTTATACCTAAAAACTTACTAATCACGTTTGTTAGCTCACTTACAGGAAAAAGGACTAAAAGTGCATGAATTATATATTTTGTCCTCAAAACTTAGCTAAAATATGGGTAAATTATAGCACTTTAGGCGTGTAAATACGCCTATCATCAACACCCCACACTTTAAAGCTTTGTTCGTCCTCGAACAAAATATCATGTCCATATAAACATCTACTTAGGATTTCCACAGTAACAGCACAAAATATTCATCAAGACAGGCACAACAATTATTAACAAAGAGTAGTTTTCTGATCACTACTAGAAATAATTCAACCTCTAATATAGACTCGTGATGATGGTTAATTCATATTCAAAAGTTAAGGCACAAAGATTCATATACGACTACCCAAAACTCATCAACCATGTGTGTCTCACAATATGTCACCCATAATCACTCACAAGTATTGTATATATCTCGAACATGGGTATAAGATTATCCTTGCTCTCACTCTCACAAAGAATTCATATGTTGCAACTGATGACCATAGGCTTGCCCTTAGTGTAATGCTCCACTAAATATCAGAATGCTAAGCTTAGGATCAAATAGGTCTTTTACAGGTTGTAATGTTTGCTAAGGGACGGGTAGGACTATTTTGGCCAGAAATAGTGACTATGTTCCTAAGCGCTTTAATACATCACATTATGCCATTAACACTTTCTTTCAAACAACCTTTCTACTTTCTTTTAATCTACCACCCCTTCTCACCTCTTTTGTTATTCAATTTTGAACAGAATTAACTTTTTATTTTCCTTTTCATTTTTCTCTTTTTTTTATAACACACCTCTATGATAGCCACTCTTTTCATAACAATTTCAAGTACCAATACACTCTAAGGCATCACTCTCACCCAATTTCCTCTTATTTCATCACATGACTTTACAATTTAAAGCACTTAGGAATTTGGATCAAATTATGGTCTTGAAAAAAAATGGATTAGGCTTACATATGAGGCTGTCAAAGAAAATAGCTAAAAGGCTCAAAGGGGATTAACTAGGATAATGTCCATGGGTAGGTAAAATGAAGGTAAACAAACACAGGTTGCCAAAGAAATGCCTAAATCATCTCCTGAACCCACACTCTTTATTTCGCTTTACACACACACCAGGCAAGTTCTAGCATCAGCCACAAACACAGAATATACTATTATCTCACACACACACGGTACATGGTCGACTTTATTGGGAGTAGTATAGACTCTTGACCCAATAGATGAAGGAATTGAACCACACAATTATCACACAATTAGTCACATTTAGAGCCTAAACGTCTCAATAGTAATGATTTTATCACAGACTCTTGTCACAGTACCAAGCTGCCTATCAGAACAATTTTATGCAAAGTTTTTAACACAACAAAATAAAAAAAAATTGACTACTAAACAAATAAAACAAATAAACATATAAACATAAATAAGCAAAACACTCATAAATAAGCAAATGCAGATAAAGAAGTATAGCATACAAATACCAGTACCCCACACTTAGACGGGACACACTGCCCTCAGTGGAAAATAAATAATAAGAACCTGGTTAGTCGGACTCCTCCTCTATGTCTGGGGTCATACCCCCTGCATCGAAATCATCATCAGAGTCGTCATCCTCAGAAGTTCCTCATAAGTACCCCACTTGATTCCAAGAGTGCGTCGAGGTATTTGCAGCACGGAGGATTCAGCTTGCTCTTTTTCTTCCTCTTTTATTACCTTTTTGTGCGGTGGGCGCTTTTTCTTTTCCTTGTCGTCCTTTTTGAAGCCATTCTACCTGAGATCTTAATAGAGTCATGTTAGCTTCATCTCGGAAGATATAATCAACAAACAAACTATAGTGGCACCACCCCACACTTAATTTGTTTGTACAAACTAATTAAGTGAGTGATGTCGATTACTCAGACTTCATCGACATATATTTAGGCGATATGTTCCAACAATATGTTTAGCACAGTCATACTTGCATGTTGTCTTTAACTATTCTTTTCAACTCTATGTCATGTAATCTTGACCATCCTTTATGGTTTGGATTAATGCATTTTTGGAACAAGACGACCATGTAGAGATTGAATCAAGTTTATGGTATAGAAAATAATCACAACATCTTATGCTTGTATTCAATCATGATTTTTATCTCGATGAATGAGTCATTCAAACATTCAAGCATTCAATTTTGAAGATTATGCAATTAACATCACCATGTCGACTCAGCAAAAGTATGACAGTGTATCAAAATCAAATACAAGTTGGAACCAAGTCAAGAGCACCCACATGTATTCTTTCACTCAATTAGATGTATCATAACAAACCAAGCACATTCAAATCACTACTACTATTTCAAGATTTAACAATTCATTATAGGCGTAGTAGTGTAGTACTTACGGAATATAAAAGAAGAACAAAGAAGTACTTACTTGGCTGATGGCCTCGGAAGGTGTTCTTGCAAAGTAAAAGAGCAAAAGCAAAATTTTTGATAGATTTTGGAGAGGTAGGCGGCGCTTAGGTTGGATTGGAAATGCATTTTTGTTCTAAGACTAAGTTCTTATTTATAGGACAAGATTGGGTCGGGTTTTGACCCATTTAGAATCAGATTTGGAGACAAAAAGTGACCATAGGCGGCACCTAATGCTTTGCCTATGCTTGGCATAGGCGGCGCCTTTTGCAAAGCATTGTTGGGCATAGGCGGCGCCTATGCTATGGCATTGTTAGGCATAGGCGGCGCCTATGCCATGGCATATGAGATTCAGAGACAAAATGCTTTTGCATAGGCGGCGCCTATGCTATGGCATTGTTGAGCATAGGCGGCGCCAATGCTATGGCACTCTAGAATCCGAGAGCTTAGGCCATAGTATAGGCCTTGCCTTGTTCGTGGCCTAGATTTGCATAGGCCTTGCCTTGTTCTTAGCCTATATTTTCATAAGCAATGCCTAACCCATAGCCTTTTGCTTCTTCATTCCTAACTTACCACCTTCACCATGCAATACTTTCAAATCGAAATTTGAAACCAATCTCCTCTTTTACACCTCTTGCACCTACATTTACTCAAAAACAACCAAAAATGATTAGAACGATGGGTTGCCTCCCATCAAGCGCCTTAGTTTTGGTCGTGGCTCGACAAAATACTAAGAAAACAAAAACAACAAAAACAATTAAAAACGATGGGTTTCCTCCCACCAAGCGCTTGATTTATTGTCGCGGCACAACATAACTATCTCGATTACTTAGACTTCATCGATATAGATGGTGCATCGTTTTTTGAATGGATTCAGACGATGCTGATACTTACTTGTAGGCATGAAATCTTCTTCGAGATGACTCTTGTGCATACATATCCCAGGAGGGATACCAATTATATCATCAATAGACCAACCCAAAGCTCTCTTGTACCTCTTCAGAGCAGAGATAAGAGCCTCTATGTGCTGTTCACTTAAATCATTCGTAACACTCACCAGAAGTGTATTTCCGTATCCCAAGAACATATACCTTAGGTGACTTGGTAGCTCTTTCGATTCTAGCATTGGTGGTTACTCAATGGAAGTCTTCGCTGTTTGTAAAGGCTGATTCGTAAGATTAGGGTCCATCTGGTTGGGAACATGAGAATAGGACCCTATTCCTGTTAGAGCACAAATAGTTTCTTCATAATCTTCAACATTCTCGCGCTCAAACTTCAACAGCGCAGCAGACAATGGCTCAACAGTACACTGCTTTTCTACAGATAATTCTTCCTCAACCTCATAATAAACATCAGCTATAGAGAACACATCCATATCTTTGGGCTGCTTCATTGATTTGCATACATCAAAACGAACCACTTCATCATTCAGCAGAAATAAAAGCTCATTGGCTCGTAAATCAATAAGCACACTTCTAGTTGTAAGGAAAGGGCATCCCAAGATTATGGGAACTTCAGAATCCACCTCACAATCCAAAATAACAAAGTCTGCAGGAAAGATAAAAGTGGAAACCTTCACCAACACATCATATAAGATACCAACAGGTCGTTTTACCGACCTATCTGCCATCACAAGTCGCATATTAGTTGGTGTAGGATCACCCAACCCCAACTTCCTATAGATGGATAGTGGCATCAAATTGATGCTAGCTCCTAAATCGCACAATGCCTTGATAAAATTCATAGATCCAACAGTGCACGGAATAGTGAAGAAATCGGGATCGGCCTTCTTTTGTACTAGTGATCTGGTAGCGATCGCACTGCAATGGTGAACAGTATCTGTCAACTCACCACTTGCTGCCCGCTTCTTTGTTAAAAGATCCTTCATAAATTTTGCGTACCCAGGCATCTGTTCGAGCGCCTCTACCAACAGAACATTAATGGTCAGCTGCTTCAACATAGTCATGAATTTGCTGAACCTTGTGTCATCAACTTTCTTCTTTAATCTCTGAGGAAAAGGTGGTGGTGGAAGAGGGATAGTTTTCTCCACCACTTCCTCTTTATCTTTCTTCCGATTATCAACCTTTTCAGGAGTGTCATCAACCTTTTTCTTTAGTCTCTGCGGAAAAGGTGGTGGTGGAAGAGGAATCATTTTCTCCACCACTTCCTTTTTATCTTGTTTCCAAATTTCGACCTTTTCAGGCTGCAAACTACTAGTGGTAACGTAATGATCACCCTTGCCAGCTTCTACGGCATCTTCACCATCAGCATCAATATCGTAGTCCGCTACATCATCGACTGCTTGCTTGCCTTTGGGTAGATTTTCCAACACCTTACCACTCCTGGTAGTAATAGCCATGCATGTTCCATCGTTCCTTAGGTTTTGCACAGTGTTTTAGGGTGCCGGCTTTTCTTTGATTAAATGTTGCTGAAAGTTGACTCAATTGCTGCTCTAATTGTTTTATTGCAGTGGAATGTGAGTCAACCAACTGATTTATTGAAGACAAGTCGTCCTTCACCTCATTCACTCCCGTATTGGTTGCCTCTACTTCTTTCAACAGCTTTGCCATCATATCTTCCATTGACATCTTCCCCGAACCAGATACCGCGGCCTCACGATTTCCAGGAGGAATATACAAACCACTCCTGTCAGTATTGTTCTTCCAACTACCTTGATCACGGTCCTTATATCTTTGCTTATCATAATAGTTCCGACCTTGGTTTCCTTGGGCATTGCCTCGAAAACCCCCCTGATTATTCAAGTAGTTAGCTTCTTCTTCAGAATCAGATTCACCTCTTGCCTGTGACACAACAGCTTTGACTTTTTCAGTCTTCCCTAATAATAAGTTCTTGGTAAGAAGATCCATCTGTGTTTTTATGTGTGCCATATCTTGGTCACGCTCCTCTTGTCTACGCCTCTGCTCTGCAGTCATGCCAGTGGAAATAGTAGAGCTTGCGACCTCAGAATTCCTGGTATGCCAAGCTCTACTCTGCTTTGTCATATGATCTAGCATACCACTTGCTTCATTAAAAGTAAGGTCCATGAATGACCCACCTGCAGCATTATCAACCACTGGCTTAGTTACCGAATTCAAAGCTCTGTATAATATCTCCATCAAGTGGACATTGGTCATATGATGATTTGGGCACTGCATAAGCTTCTTCTTGAATCTCTCCCATGTTTCGTGGAGGGCTTCAGTTGGAAGCTGACAAAAATTGTTGATTTCATCTCTCAGTTTTGCTCTCTTAGATGGCGGAAAGAATCTTTCTAGGAAAGCGTCTTTCAATTGCCTCCAATTTGTAATAGAATCAGGAGTCAGCCCATTCAGCCATAGAGTTGCCTCCCCAGATAGAGACAATAGAAATAAGCGCAACCGAATTGCATTCTGTCCAATATCAGGATTGTCGAATGACTAGCATGTAGAAATAAAGTTGATCAGATGTATATTCGGATCATCGCCTGCTAGTCCACCGAATAATCCCTTGAGTTGAAATAACTGAATCATGGTGCTCGTGATGTTGAACTTGGCTCCGGGCGCCAATGGCGGAGGAATAATGGCGCCTGTGGCACCAGCTCCATCAAGATCATCATAATCGTCATCGAATGGTATTTGCATGGCTTGGCATTCAGGACGAAATCTTGCTTGACTATCTCTTCTATTTGCTGGTGTCGCCACCTCAGCATCACGCCTAGGGTTTAGTCTCTCATTATCACCCAAGTCCTCATCATCAGGATCTGCTGCTCGCCCAGGGTTATCGATATTTTGTTGATGTACTTGGGCAGCGGCCAACGCAGCTAGTCTAGCCTGCTCCTGTTGAGTAGCCCTTCTCTCAATGTCACGTTGTGCATCCATCCTTCCAATAAGTTGCGGTTCAGGGTTTATAAGTAATAATGGTTGTCTCGAACTTCGAGTATTTGGCATGCACTAAACAAAAACCTGCAGAAAACAAAAACAACAACTAAAAGTAAAGTACGAGAATCTTTGACCAAAGAGTCTAGTAATTATCACAAACTTAGTTGACAACCGTATTCCCCGGCAACGGCGCCAAAATTTGATAACGCTCAAACTACAGCTCTCGTAAGAGTGTAAGTGGACACTGTCAAATATAGAACCCAACTGGGTTGGGTGTCGAATCCCACAGAGAATACTTGGTCACTAAGTAAGCAACGATTATTAGACTTTTGATTAAAGTTCTGCGAATAAAGGGGGGGATTTTGTATGTGCAATTAACGTGAACAAAATAGTAGAGTAAAAACGGAAAATAGAAGAGTAAAACAGAGTACTTGGTAGGTTTTAATCAATGAGAATCAAGAGTTAGGGTTATGTCCACCTTATGAGTTGTACGTATCTATTGACTATGAGTTATGCGGAATTCAGACATGCATGCGCTTATAGAGAATCGTATTCTATGGTAAATCCAGGCGTCTTTCGACCATCAAGGATTATTTCACTTTAACTCTTTCGAGCTTAAAGCGTATCTAATGGTACAAATTCTCCAAAAGGTTAATCCAGTTACGGCACTAACTTTTTAACAGGGGTTGGTGCCCTATTACCTTGACATTATCTCTTTTCCAGACATATAACTTTTCTTTCGAACAAGTTAATTCTATACTAGCATATTCTATATGTTTGCAACCACAAGAATTTAAATTAAGATAAAGAGAATAATGATATAAGCAGCATACGTGTCACAAATTCACAAACTCATAGCAATAGATAGTAGGTCATAAGGCTTCCATAACCCCAACAGAGAAGTTTAGCTACTCATGAGTGCAACGGAAATCACAATAGACATTATAATCACACCAAAATAAAGATCTTGCGTGAAGTATGTTTGGTAGCACTTGTGGCGTGAATTCCTTGCAAAATAGCTTTTCTCTTGTCGTGAAAATTAAAAATAGAATAGATGAATAATAATGTCAACAACAAATTTATGAATAAAAAGGGAAAGGATCGAAATAGGGATGAGAGTGGTGGAGAATTATTTTGATGGATGGATGGATGGTGGATGGATGGGAATAATAAAAATCTCCAGCAAAATAGGGTATTTATAACACCCATATCCTATTCCTACTAGGCTATTGCGTACTTCTCCTAATCCTAACAGGTTACTGCTGATCCCCAAAGTCTTGAGAAATGCTATTTTTGCCCGGGATAGGTTTTCCATGCGCCACTTTTAGTCCTTAGGCATCCAAGCTTTGCTTTCCTTCTTTCGTGAAGCTTCCTTTGGCGTTAAGTTATTCATAAAATGCTGAAATCTTCATCATTTATACCTAAAAACTTACTAATCACGTTTGTTAGCTCACTTACAGGAAAAAGGACTAAAAGTGCATGAATTATATATTTTGTCCTCAAAACTTAGCTAAAATATGGGTAAATTATAGCACTTTAGGCGTGTAAATACGCCTATCATCACCAGCCATTTTAAAAGTTGGACATGGGTAGCCAGTCGGCCCAATTTAATACCCTTAAATATCCATTTGGCCCAAAACTATTTCTTACACATTAAACGGCCCAAAACTTATCTCTTACACATTAAAGACCTCTTTCAACGGCTAGTTACTGAACTTTCTCAAATTTTCTTCTCTTTGTTTCATAAATTTTCTTCTCTTTGCTTCATAAATCTATGTTTTTGGTAACTCTTGCATTGTATGGACATGAAAAAAATGGGTAGTAAAAGCAAGCTTAAATTCGTTGGTAAAAGGGTTAATTTTAACCCCAAATTTATTGTTCAAGATGATGACTTTACCTAATCTTCATATATGTTGTTGCAGTTGAAGAACTGTGCTAGTCCTTCAAACGTGAAGAAGAAGAAAATTGATAGAATAGAGTCCCTACCTAAGAGCAAATCTATGTCGAAAAGTCCTTCTTCATCTCATAGGATAACTCGGTCAAAGAGTCAGAGGCTTTTAGGTGCATCCAAAGATGAAGAAAAGAATATTTCAATAGGAAAGGAGAAGGTTGATGAACGTGTGTTTGTTAGTGCAAAGAAAAAAAAGAAATGAAATAGGAAATAAAATGGTGAAGATGCTGGTGCATCGTCAAAGAAAAAATGCAAGGTTTTAGATTAGCTTGCCAAACGAAATTATAGTTTACCAGATCTTGAGGTATTCTATTTTTTTTGCAAATATAATGTATTTTTTTGGTATATTTTTGCAATGTGAGACCTTAGTTTGTATGTTGTTGTTATTGTAGTTGTTTTGTGCAATGTAATGCATAGTGTTAATGTATTTAGAAATGTATATTTTTTTCAGGTTTGGGATTCTGCTGTTCAACCAAGTGATTATTACATGACTCATGTTAGTGTGTATACAAATTGCTCGATTGTGAATGAGCTAAAAGATAAGTTGACTAAGGTGAAACTTGATTTGTTCAAAAACACTTGCTTTGAATATTTTTTAGAATTGCCACCTATTTGCATTCAAAATCATTTGGTACATATTAGGTTTCTTAGGGAAGTTTTGTCTAGCCGAAGTGATGAGATATGGATTTAAGTGAACGAGACAAACATGCGATTTGGTCTATCAGAGTTTGCTATTATAAGTGGCTTAAAGTGTACAGGTGATGTTACATTAGCATGTAATTTGAGCCAGTCTAGTCACCTTATGGACTTGTATTTTCCAAATCAATCCAAAGTTACAAAGCTTGAGCTAAAAAAAAATTCTTGGAAAAAAAATGGCAATCTGATGGGGACGCGTTGCATATTTTCATTCTTTACTTCATTTATAGTTTTCTGTTTTCAATTACGTATGGTGACTTCATAAATAAGGATGACTTTTTGTTGGTTAAGTCTGGTCAGTTTGAGATATTTCCCTAGGGAAAGTTGTGTTTTCATGATATACTGGATTCAATGAAGTACCAGGTTTATAAGCGAAAGTCTATGTATAGGTATGGTGGTTTCCCTTTGGCATTCCAATGTTGGTTTTATGAATGTTGTCCATATACAAACGATAAACTTGTTGTTCGAGTAGGAGATAGTATGCCCCGGGTACTTAATTGGTCGGTGACGGTAAGACCAAACTACAGGAAGGTGAAGTTTTCTTTTAGTGATATACATCGTTAGCAGGTACTTATACTATTTGTATTTATATATATGGTCTTTTTCTTATACTATTAATTTACTTTTTAAAACTTTTAAATTTTTGTTTGTTTGTATAGGTGGTTTTAACCAATATTGAACCAATTTGTATTAAGAAGAGCATGCTTCAGTTGCCTATCTTTTAGCCTGTACCACAAAAGGAACATGCTGCATTCAAGAAATCTGATGGTTTGTCTGATCCAGGCAAAGAACATATGAGAGAAGTCAGTCCTGTGAATTCTCAAAACTGAGTTGAAACTTTTGCGAACTGACTTGAATTTGGTATGTTTAAGTGTTTTAAAAGTTTAATATCACCTTTTTGCAGTTGAGTATTATGACAAATTGATGTTTTTTTGTTTTCCATTTTGAAAATGTTCAGGTAAAGGATGAGGTTTTGTCGATGAAACTGTTGATGAAATCGTCATTTGATCTAATTTTTAAAGCACTACATATAAATGAGGGTTCTAAGGTACTTGTCTTGTTGTTTTGTTTTTGGTTTATAAGACTTTTATATATTTTTATACTAATATTTTTTTGTTGAACTTTTTAAAACAATCTACCGAGTATCACAGTGGTCATAATGTGGGGCTTAAAAATGATGATACACATGCAGGAAATCCTATAGGGGTTAATTTGTATGACAATGTGGGATGGTAAAATGACGGTACACCTAAGGTTTATCACGTAAGTGATAATGTGGTTGATGGTGTCGGACAAAAAAATGATGGCGTTAGGAATTGTATTGATGTAGAAGCTGGGAATAAACTAATTGCTAATCTGGTTGATGATGTTGAAAAAGAAAATGTTGATGTAGGTGATCACATTGATGTAGTAGCTGGAGATCACCTAAGTGATAATGTTGTTGATGATATTGGAAAATAAACTGTTGGTGTAGGTGATCATATCGATACAGATGCAGGTGATAGACCTATTACAGGTGATAAATGGAGTACATTTTCAAATTTTGCTTTTTTAAAATTTACACCAAGTGGTAATAAGATTAGAAAGGAGGTTAAAAATAGTTTTGAGGATAGTTGGTAGGATTTTCCTGATTATGAAGTATCAAAGTTTACACAACCAATTTCTTAGGAGAATGTACAATATATGAAAGATTTGGTTGAGAATAGTCAGGAAATTGATTGGTCAGTTGTTTCGGACAGTGAAATCTCAACGTATACTCCACCTGATAAAATTCGTGAACATTCTGTGATTAAGAAAGCTATTGGGAAGATTGATACAAATATAGGCTCTACAAGTGTTGCATTGGTGGCTACAGAAGTTTTTGTTGATGTTGGAAGCGTAAGAAAAAATGTTGATGATACTTCTATAGGTGATAAATCAATTGTCACCTTAGATGACACACCGGTTGTCCCTCGTAGAATAAGAAAACCAGCTGCAATATGTGAATCACTATACGTGTCCAAGTTTGATTCAGGTTGTAGCAACGTTCAAGGCCAACCAACTAAGTGCATAGATAAAGGACCTTCAAGAAAACACATCTTCAGTATCAAACATCCATTTACCATAAGTACAGAGCCATTTCTTGATATGAAGTTGTTGTCATCATTCAACAAGTTTGGTGATAAGTCATTACAACTTAATTCAAAGTAAATGTTTTCTTTCTAAATTTTTGTAGCTTAAATTTTTATCATATTTGTGTCATAACTAATATATTGTGTCATGCTTTTGTTACAGTCCTGTTTATTCGAAATCTGTTTATAATCTGGCAAATGCTTTTGACTTTGGTGTTGTCACGATTAAAATAAAAGAATGGTTCTACACGCTTGGATATGCAGGAGTACCTTTAACTGATTCAGTAAGTCTATTATCCATCATGGTTTGCTAGTTTAGTAGTACTGAAATATTCTTTATTGATTCTGACAACGTAATGTAGTTTATTAAAATGATCTTTTATCTTTACTTTTCAGCATATTGATGTGTTTTTTCACTACTTTCGGAAGAAATCAAAGTACCCTCTTTTGGATAGTGGAAGTTCATTCACAACAACTGATTTTTGGTTTAATTGCTTGATACAAACTTTTTACTCAAAGTTTTTAGGTAAGAGGAAAGATGTTGTCGTTTTAAAGAGGACAGTGAAATTGTTGAGTATATCCTCAGATATTTTATGAAGTGTAATGTGCCGTGGTATTCTGTTGATAATATTTTGTTCCCGATAAATATTTCTGAGAACTTTCACTAGATTTTTGATCGTCTGTCTTTTCAAGACCAATGTATTTATGTTTATGATTTAATGTGTGGTGCACGATATAGACGTGTTGCTGATAAAACTGTTTTAGCATATTTAGAATTGATACCAAACTTGCTTTCTTCTATTGATTTTAGGGACAAAAGAAGTGATGGAATTCCAAATGCTGACTCGTTTGATATTTGGATGGTTGATGGATTGCCAACTCAAAAGAACACGTAAATTAGTACTAAAAATCTAATATTATTGCTAGTTTTTCACTTTTTTTTTATTTTTGATTATTATACTCATTTGGGAATATGTTGTAGGGACTATGGTGTTTTTGTAGCTACTTTTCCAGAGTACATGATTGAAGGCGTTAAAATACCTGCAAGTTTAGATGATATTGATAGCATACGAAGTCGATATGGTGCATTACTGTGGCAATATGGAAAGACAAAACAAAAGCAGCGTGCAATCATCGACGATGAATCTACTAGAAGACTGAAAAAAAAAACTTAACTTCTAAAGCAGCAATAGTTTAGGATAACTTGCAAGTGTAGTTTTTGACATATTTTGAAGTTTTTGATATACTGTTGGAAGTGTTTACCTGGTGTTTTTTATGGGATACAGTTGCGTAGTTTTCATTTCTGTTTTTGATATACTATTGGAAGCATTTCATTGCTTAGTTAGTAGTAAACTAGCTGGTCTTGCAATTGGTTTTATTTGAAGATCCTAATTCAAATGCATCTGGGGTTTCTGTATATTTCCTTTCATTGAAATAAAGATATTGTTTGTACTTTTTCTTGTGTATTATTTGGATTAGTCATATCTCAGTTGCTGCTGCAGAAAGTATAGTAATTTTCATACTTTGCCAAATTAATTTGCCACAGAGCGGCTTAGTTAAACTGCTACTGCCCCATATGTTTAAATTCTTTCATTTAATAGATGGAGGTGGTGATAATTGTGATTGGTGATATATCGTAGTGACTGATGGTAGTGATTGTCGCGTAGTGATTTGTAGTTATTATGGTTTGGTTGCTTAGTTCTCTCATAATGTTTTCTATGTTGTACAGTTCATCTAGCAAAATGGAGATACCATCCTCTTCAATTTTATGTAGTGTCTTTGTTATTATTTTGGTTCTACTTCTACCAAATACATTAGTGGCTGAACCACGATCTCATACAATCAAGATCATATGTGGAACTCAACTCAAGATTAATACGATGAGTTTAGTCCTAAATTTTGTTGGAGTTGTGGAAACTATAAGTCAATAAATGAGAACTAGAGATATGGAGTTGCAGTTACGGGTACTGGACCGGACGCTAACTATAGACTTGCCCAATGCTATGTTGATCTTTCCTTACTCGACTGTTCCTTGTGCTGCGCTGAAGCGCGAACGATTTTGCTCCAGTGTCCCTTATAACGGAGGGCAAATTTATCTTGATGGTTGTTTTATGTGAAAGGAGAATTAAACTTTCTATGACCAGTATATAGGTCCATAGGACAGGTATGTATGCGGAAACAGGACCAAAACGAGTACATTGTTCCCATAGAATGCTAGGCAAGCTGTTCAGCAAGCAGTAGAAAATGCACCAAGTAATAATGGATCCGCGCGTGCTCAAGTGTCAGTGCCTGGTTCTTCCAATAATACAGCTTACGTCCTCGTTGATTGCTAGAAGACGTTGAGCGCAAACTCCTGTACAGCATGTTTGTAAAATGCATCTGCCTCTATATTAGGATGCTTACCTTGGTCAGAAGGTAAAGCTTTATACATTGGATGTTTCATGAGGTATTCTAATACGAATTTTATCAATGTTATTTTTACCAGTGAAGGCTCGTCATCAATAGGTACTTCCAACCTTTTTTTTATTCCTTGTTTGCTTGTGATTTATCGACTGAATACGTAATTTCAAATCACCTTATTGCAGGAAAATTTGTAGTCATTGTCATTGTTGTTAGTTCCATTATCGTTTTGGGAGTAGGTTCTTTCATTGGTATTGGTGTCTGGAAGAACAAACAAATCCAGAAGAAGAGGAAAGGTAAATACTTTTGTGCCAAAATTAGTTAGAGAAGTCATTAGGATATTGATGATGAACAGATATACCTTACGATATGCACACACAACTGTACCGAAGGCAAGTTTATAGTATTAACTGGCGTTATGGATTACTCATGCTTTTTTTCCTGGGAAATTCGATCTTGTTAGGTGCAAATGATGCTGAGAAACTAGTGGAGATCCTTCATGAAATCAGCTTGAACTTCAAGTATTCGACACTTGAAAAAGCCACAGGATCATTTGATAAGGCCAACAAGCTCGGGAAAGGTGGATTTGGCATGGTATATAAGGTACGCAATGGCTGAATGTAGTGAAATCATGTGTTTGAATTCATCGATTGCCATAACGAGGCATGATTTGTTACAGGGTGTTTTTGAATATGGAAGAGAGATCGCTATCAAAAGGTTGTTCTACAACAACGCACATAGAGCGGTAGATTTTTATAATGAGGTTAACATAGTCAGCAGCGTTGAGCACAAGAATTTGACAAGGTTATTAGGTTGCAGCTGCTCAGGACCGGAAAGCCTTCTTGTATACGAGTTCCTCCCTAACCAAAGTCTTGATTTCTTCATCTTTGGTAAGTAACCATACTTCGTTGCAACAACAACAGCTAAGCCTCAATCCAAACAAGTTAATAGTTTATTTTTACATAACCTGACAGACCCTATCAAAGGTAAAGATCTAAACTAGCCGAGAAGATTCGAGATAATTATAGGAATGGTAGAAGGATTGATATACCTTCACGAGAACACAAAGACCCAAATAATTCACAGAGACATCAAATCAAGCAATATCTGGTTGGACTCGAGGTTCCATTCAAAGATTTCTGATTTTGGGTTATCCAGGTCATTCCAAGAAGGCAAGAGTCACATAAGCACTGTCATTTCCGGCACATTGCTAGTATTTCTCCATCACATCTTCTTATTATTTTG
The DNA here is from genome assembly GCA_030864225.1 of Capsicum baccatum var. pendulum. Classification (NCBI taxonomy): domain Eukaryota; kingdom Viridiplantae; phylum Streptophyta; class Magnoliopsida; order Solanales; family Solanaceae; genus Capsicum; species Capsicum baccatum. The sequence goes on from CM061560.1 coordinate 45,121,679, forward strand.
CGTAAAGATCAATCTGGTGCAAGAATGGATTGTTTACACTTTATATACAGAGGATATATAGCACCAGAATACTTAGAACATAGTCAGTTAACGGAAAAGGCAGACGTTTACAGCTTTGGAGTTCTTCTACTTGAGATTTTTACTAGAAGGCAAAGAACCAGAGAAACAACGTCGTATATATAGTCAGCTTAGTTGTCACTGTAAGTTCTAATCGATCAATCACTTCTCTCTTAAACTAAATTTCAAAAAACATTCTTGTCCATAGATCTTAACTTTATTCAATGAACTTAACAAGCGTGGGAGCACTTTCAACATGGGATAGTGGAGGAAATATTAGCTCCAAACTTAATGTTGCAGAATAGCCTCACCATCAACGTGAAAAATGAGGTTACAAAAGTCTTACATGTTGGACTTTTGTGCACTCAAGAGATCCCAATGTTACGGCCATCCATGTCTAAGGCATTACAGATTCTTGTCAAGAAAGAGGAAGAGTTACCTTTACCAACTACTCCGTCATTCATGGATGAGAAAACCATGGAACTTCATGATCCTTAGGAGAAGTACTCGCTTAAACTAGGCGATTCTTCTTCAATTGCCATGCTATCTCATAATTCTTTTTACCCCAAATGACGATATCCCAGAAACAGAAGTATAAGTTATAGGCATACTATATAGATAACGATTTAATCGGCTTCAACTGGCAACTAAACACTCCAACTTAGACTATGTACATTCAGACATCTTAATTCATCAGCTATCTGAACACCTCCAAAATTTATGTGTGACATTATCATAAGTTGTCCATGAAGCAGCAGGTATGAGTTAGAGCATTTAGTTGCTAGTTGAATCCAAGTTATGATGTCATTTTGCTTAGTTGCTAGTTAAAACTGAGGTCAAGTTTAAGCGTCTGGTTATGTATTATGACTAAATCATAGACATCATTTTGTTTTATGTTCTTAAATTATACTTCATCGTGAGCGAGCTATTAGTTGCAAAAACAACATTTCAGACCCAAACAATTTGGAATTATCTATATGTCAGAACACTCGTCTCCATTGTGTCAGTACACTCTCCACTTACAAATTGATCATCCAGACACCTCCAAAATTTATGTGTGTGACGTTATCATAAGGTGTTCTTGAAGCACGGTGGGAACAAGTTAGAACATTTAGTTTCAAACTATATACAAAGAAACTCCTTTTGGGAATAATGTATAAACTCAAATGTTTATATAGACTTTGCAAGTACAATGACATAACACTAGATATACAATTTTCAGGACTAAACATATCTGGCTTACACTCGAGTCATCTTGATTGCATTCAAAGCAGTACCCAATAGTACTAACTAAATGGTAGTATCTGATCTTTGAAATACGCCCTAGTTGATTAGTGCAGAACTGGACGCTCTGCCTCTTCCTCATTATTATGCTTCTTATAGTAACCACAGCACCATCCGTAAGTACCCTTTGTAAATCTATTATTCAGAATGTAGAAAGGCACAATCAGTACTCACAATAGATGTAAGAGAACTAAGGAATGAACTACAAAATAGTACATGTGAATTAACATTGTTCAAATGGTCTTACGGTATTCAGTAAGGAAATGCATAATACTTGCCCACTGGATCTTGCACCAATTAGATTTGATATATAAAAGTTATTTGTGGTCTCTCGAAGCTTATCCAAGACAAACGTTCGATAAAGAGGGACCCCGAGTAGTCCCAACTTCCTCATTTTAGAAAGATACACTATCAAGAATCAAAGATTATTGAACAATTCATCTCCCAACACATTATTGGATAATTTTATACTAGATTGATACATTTTAATACTACATTTAGAAAGTACATATACTACATAAAAAGCAACATTGATACATAATTTTCTGAAGAAAATTGATATGTTCAAACTATATACAAACAAACTCCTTTTGGGAATAATGTATGAACTTAAATATTTATATAGACTTTGCAAGTAAAATGACAGAACACTAATTAAATTCATCAAAAAGATATCATAAAGACAATGAAAAGTAGAAGTTGAAATCCATTTAATGTCAAAATATTTCACTAGCAATCAAACTAGGAAGCTTAAAATGTAAAATCTTAGGCATTATCTATTACATTTCATGTAAAAGTAGACAACTTTTCACATTTCAGCTTAAAATATAAAATCAATTCCTGTAATATATTTTGCAATCTAGAATGAACTGGCCTATTTGAAAAAAAGAAATGAGGAACTATAAGAATGTCTTGTTAAATTCTTGTGGGGGCATTTGTGCAGGTTCTTTGATTGTGTCCAACCTTTCCACACCGTCCACATGATACTTTCTGTGCAGACATGTAGTCTATAATGCCTTTGCCTCAATTGTTGTTCTTTGGTCTACGTAGTCTCGGCTTTCAGATTGGTGGTAGTACTATGATATCCAATACTTCTGTTGGAATGTGCCACATTGATTCATCAGAAAGTGGAATAACTGAAAATTCATAGGCTTTTAAATTGTTTTATTTTATGTAATAAGCTGCACAGTAGGATTGGACATTCATATGAGTGTAACTCAATATAGCCATAGCATGAGGACATGGGATTCCATCAACCTAAAATTATAGGCAGCTACATCTTTTTTCACGCATACACACAATGCTTCGCTTTTGAATTTCATCAATCACAATACACACATGACCGGTAAAAGCCATTACCTATAATATACAACAAAACATTAAGCAACTGTACCATACCACAATAATTATTAGTCAGTATGAAATACAAATAATAATACAGTTTCTTTACCTTGATTTTATCTGATAAAAAAAAATTTCCCTCATTATGTGTTGTACTTGTTTCCCAATTCAGTAAATGTTGCCTGTGCATTCATTCTATTTCCATTATTCTATTTCATTACCAAATCCATCATGAATTGTAGCAATTTCTTTACTGGTAGTTCTCTTGCCTCTCTATTTGCTGAATTCAGCGACTTTGTAAAATTTGAAGTCAACACCATTGATCTATTGGAATTTGAATGTGTTGTGGACCATTTTTCAAAGCCAATTTCAAATAGGTAAGGCCTCATCCTCTCATGGATTTTGTCTGCATCTTTCATTAGTCGATCAAAATCTTCCTTTACATAAGTACGAGCCATTGCAAAAAAGATTCCCTTTAGCTCCTTCTGATTCCTCTTGAATTTTCCTTTGATGTTGTTCCATGAGTGATAGATGCATACACAATGAGCTGTATTTAGATATACTTTTTCATCAGCTTTTAACATACTTTCATGCCAATCAGATAATATGGACATATTTTCTCTTTCACCATATGCTATTTTAAACATACTAAAATACCACTCCCATGATGCATCATTTTCAAAATCCACAATAGAATATGCTAATGGTGGAATTTTCCCTGATTATGCAAGTGAAGAAAGTTAAACATCTTAGACAAGTATGAATAACGCATATTAAGCTTTTGAAATTTATAATTGTGTTAAAAAGCTAGATTTCTACTTATTTTAAGGAAGTGCTATTGTATCTGAAAAAATATCATTAAACTGACCTGCTGCACAAGCACGCTAGCACACAACATGGTCCCCGCTACGCTGATTTAAGAAAAGTACCATCAACAACTATTGTTGGCATGCAATATTCCCATCCTTTAATGGATGCATTTAATGCGACAAATGCATACAAAAAGTGATTGTCCTCTGTCTTGTGTAGCCTTATATATGAACCTGGATTGATTGTATTTACCATATACAAGCTGGCAGATTATTATATGATTCACGCAGGGAACCTCTGACCAATTCAATTGCCTTTTTTTGCTCTGTACGCCTTTTTGTAGTTTATTCTAATCCCATGATTGTTTCTTATTTTATCCATGATCTCTGCGGGAGTGAATGATGATTTCAGATTTAGATACTTATTTCTTACCATTTCAGCAATGGTCAATGAAGTAGCATAACATTGTGAAAGCATTCTATCTGCGATTGCACAGGTGTGAACATCAAAGAATCTTGTCACCATGAAGATCTCTGACTCTTTTTGACTTAAAGATCGAAAAGTCCACTGATATTTTTCATTCGCATATTGCAGATAGTACCACTATTAATATATTTATTTGAAATAACGTTAGTTCTATTTGAATATTTTACTTACAGTAACTTAGTCACTTCTACTACTTGTAAATTTTAGGTGGAAAAATCTCATCTGAGGTTGGAATATGCTACAGACAACTTGGGAACAACTTCACTATACCAACAAAATTAGTTGACTTAATCAAAAGTTTCAAAGGAAAAAAATTCATAATTTATGATGCAAATCCAGAACTCCTTAAATCTTTTAAAGGCACCGACCTTCAAGTTTTAGTCATGGTCTCAAATAAACTCACTAACAACATTGCTACCAATCAAACCTTAGCCGACCAATGGGCAAAAGCCAATGTTGTACCTTTTTATCCACACACAATGATCCGTTACGTCGTTGTTGGAAAAAAATCCTAAGTAACCCACCCAACATCTATCATTTTAAGCCCTCTGTAGATAAAACTCCACAAAGGTGTCACTAGCAGTAAGTAGGGCAAATCCATTTTTGACCTTCTTGATTCAAAGTTGTAGATGCATTCTATTTTCTTACTAGAAAAGAAGTATTTTATAAAGGGATAATGTAGGTTTCTTAATTGCAAATAAGATTAAAAAATGTCATTTATTTGATGAGAAATAAAAAGGATTATTGAATTTTAGTCGATTACATAAAAGATAGCTCACATCTTTGCATATGCAGTATCTATAACCAAATGATACTATTTTATACCAGATTTATACACTTTTATACTATATACAGAATATATACCACATAAAAACCACATTGATACTCAATTGATACTATTATCTGCTAGTTTGATACAGTTTAATACCACATTCAGACAGTACATATACCACATAAAAACCACATGGTTACTCAATTGATACTATTATATACTAGTTTGATACAGTTTAATACCACATTCAGACAGTACATATACCACATAAAAACCACATTGATACTCAATTTATACTATTATATACTAGTTTGATACAGTTTAATATCACATTCAGATAGTACATATACCACATAAAAACCACATTGATACTCAATTGATACTATTATAAACTAGTTTGATACAGTTTAATGCCACATTCAGACAGTACATATACCATATAAAAACCACATTAATACTCAATTGATATTATTTATACTTGATTGATACAGTTTAATACCACATTTAGAAAGTACATATACCACATAAAAACCACATTGATACTCAATTGATACTATTATATACTAGTTTGATACGATTTAATACCATATTCAGACAGTACATATACCACATAATACTATTTATGTTAAATCGATACTGGTTTTATGTAGACTCATACCTTGATGTTAATGATCTTTTGACCTTAAATTAAAATCTATGTCAGATTGTATGATGCTGCATAACGCTAGTTATTGTATTTTTATCCTAATACAGTTTCCCTTATTTAACATCCCTATAAAAAGGATCCATTATGATAGCCTTTGGCTCATCTTCCAAGTGTTCCTCAGAGAAATCATTTTCAATGGCAGGAAAGTGATTTGCTTCGACAATCTGTATAGGATATGATAATTCACCAGCTCGAAATTCTACAGGGATGAGTGTTATACCTAATGGATACTCATTGATATAGAGACTTTTTTTCTTCATCTGCATATACAATTTGACACTCGTGTCATTGTATATAGGCATAGATTCGGTTGTGACAATGTATTTGATATCCAATAAACCTTTACTTGGATGTATATTCAACTGTTTATACAATTCAGCAACAAATACATCGTAAGTAAAGGCAGAATTGAACAAAACTCCATTGATGATGAAATTTTAAAATTCAACCTTAGATATCCATTCACCTCCATATTTGATCATTAGTGGTACTAAAACATAAGTTGTATCCATTTTTTGTATCACTTTTTAGCAAATTTTTAGAGATTTATACAGAAGGTTGTGGAATGTAAAAGGTAAAGATGAGTATCAAAAAAGCTAATGAACGGAGAATTAGGTGTTTGAAGGGAAAGGAATTTGTGACTGAAAAGGAAAGAAGGTAAAGTTATAATTTGAATTTTTCTTGTAGTTTTCCGTTATATGTAGTTAATCATACGCGAGTGAGGAGAGTCTATTTAGCGAGTTTATAACGTGATTTTCGAGTGGCTATTTACGGGTATTACAAATTTGGGTGCTAATTTTATAGAATTATTTTATTTTAGGTGTTATTTTTGTCCTTCCCCTTTATTCAATCCTTTCCACTTTAGTATTTGAGTTTGATATGTACATATAAATATAGTAGAGTCTATTAGGCCTACCATAAAGTTTTATCAGTATAGTTATTTACCCATCTATTTCAAGAAGAGATTTACATATTACTATATTACGTGTGAGTAATATCTGGATCTTGCGATATTCATTATCTAATTATGGCGAAAGATAAAAGTAGAGCAGAGATAGATTTAAGAAGAATGGATAAACAATTTGAAAGATATTTTGATTGAGTGTTTGTCTAACATATTAATAAAAGTTTTGAAGAATATTTGAAGGTTGAGTTATGGAGGTCATCGAAGAATGAAATTTCCATCCTAAGAAGCTTAAAGTCAACAATCTAAAGGGATATACCGATCATTTCACAAAGATGTTTATGATGAAAAATAGGTTGCAGTTAAAATACTTGATTTGTGTCACGACCCGAACTAGGGCCTGGCCGTGATGAACACCCCAAACCATGAATGCCCGGACATCCTACTCTATCTGATCAGGTAATCATGCACAGCATTCATATAAAAAAAATACGGAATTATAATCTAATATCAAAAAGATAGTCATACTCTGGATTCAGTTTAACCACACGGAATGAAAGCTTAAATGAACTAAATAACTTCTGAAACAGTCTACGAAATATATACTACATGATCTAAAGATAACTGTCTAAAAAGCTGGGAAAACGCCCCCAGTAGACCAAAACAAAGGAATAACATAATCTGAAATGATAGGCCTTCTGGAATAAAGAAGCCTCACCACTGCACGGATCACTTCTCCCTGGATACTCTACTGATTAGCAGGACCCCTAGACTAAGCCTCCAAACCTGGGAGGTATGGGGTTAATACAATTTTATTGGTACGCAAAGAAAATCCAAAATAATAATTCAACATATATGAGAGCAATTTAAAATATTTCATAAACATATCATATAGTAAGAAATCTTATGGGTATTTCAGAAAGACTCTGTAAAATCATTTGAACTTTGTGACACACTTTGTTTTACTTCTGTGATAGGTGGTATACCCTACAACTCTGATATTCCATGGGCTATATGGAATCCTTCATTGACTCGGTGGGGAAGCCCCCAACACAAGTGTGCCGCAAGGGTTGGAGTCTCTGACTCTACTTGTAATACCCCAAGACTCTAACCAATAGTTCAACCATGAATCAAGCTCATGAGAAGAAAATTATAGTGCTTTGGTTGTTTTCTGATCAAGGTTAATATGTATTAAGGCCTCAAAGCTGTCCTAGCGATTAGGTGAATCAAAACATTCCTTACCGATTGAATTCTTGGGAAGGATATTGCCATTTTTAACTTCAAATAAGAATATCTCTCATTATACTATGAATTATTGATCTCATGACCAACCAAAATATAGATAACTAAATTAGCTTTCTAAAGATACTAATTTAACCCAAATCTGGTATCGGAGCAAAGAGTTATGCCCATTTTACTCTAACGTGTCAGCCTGGAAATTTCATGACGACATTTTGTGACGACTTGTCACAAGCCTGACGGCTTGTCACAAAATGTCATCGCCATAAGCAGAAAGTCACAAAATACAATATTTTGTGACGACATTTTGTGACGACCTGTCACAAGTTTGACGGCTTGTCACGAATGTCGTCAGCTATTTTTTTCAGCAATTAAGGGACATTTTTGCAATGGTATTTTGGTATTTTCTCATCTTTTAAAGGCCTATATAAATATGAGAATCCTCATCTAAATCCTAATTTCTTCATTCTCTCTTCCAATTCTCTCAAGAAATATATCTAGGGTTTTTATTTAAGGACATTAATCTTCCAAAAATCATCCAGAAATCTTTAATATTTTTTCAAGAATCAAGTTCCTCATAGTGTGGGCTTTGAGAATCATTTATTACAAGTGAGGATAGAGTCTCAAGCACTAAAATTCATCCAATTTCAAAGATTAAGGTATGTGGGGTTTTGAACAAGAGCAATTCTTTCGTTCTTGTGCCCAAAGCTTTGAATTCTATCATGGATTTATATGATTTTGCAAGTGGGTTTATACCCAAATTACGTCATCATGAGATTATGAGAATATAAATTGTTCCAGCTTTGTTATACATGATTATTTTTCTATTCCCAAGCTATGACTTGATATTTAATATGGTGAATTTCATATTTCTACCATGAGTTGATATTTCAAGTGCTTTCAAGATATGTGCCAAGCTTTAAGCTTCCTTATGACAAACTGGATTATTGAGTATATTGATTCATGATATTAAGTTGTTACAATGAGTCATGATATTTCCTGAAAGTTATTGATGTTGTCATAATTTAATGAATTGATACATTTTGATATTGAGAAAGATTGATATGATTTGAGTCGATTTAGGAATCCACAAATTGATTATGATTTGATAAATGGGAAAGAGATTTGATTTGGTCTTCATGATAGACCCTTGTGATATTTGTGGTGGATTTCCCAACGCGTTCTAAGCTTGTGTCTGGGAATAGTATTTAGCACTGAGTGGGAAATGTTATATTTCCCCAAAACTACATACCATCGTAGGATTGATATTGATAATTATGGGCCGTAGGCCGAGTATGAGATTATGATCACTAAATTTAGGTTGTACTCCCTGGAAATAGTACGACGCTCCCCTCAATGTGGGGTTCTCTCCTTAAGAAGGCAAAACATTGGACTCTATGTAGCTTACATGGTTTATGTCGGTTATAAGAACCTCCCATGTCTATAAGAGTTGAGTTTCTTGAATTACCAAGTCACTCCGAGTCTTGAGTTGAAGAGTTGAGTCATTTATGATGATTTATGAGGTTTTTATCGTATGATTTATTTACTATCAGATCATGAAAAGTATGTTTCAATCTAACTCAAGTCAAGTAAGCCATCATTGTACATATGCATATTTTTATGAAATTGATGATGATATTTTCATTGTTGCATGCACCCCCACATACTCAGTACATTCCAAAGTGCTGACCCAAGTACTTTCCTATGGGCTATATTTTCTCTTAATGTAGGTTTGGGTACTCAGCCGCAGCCGCGTTAGCGATATTCAAGTGCCTCAAATATGTTCCCTCAGTGGTGAGTACTCATGGTTCGAGGACCGTGTCTATATTTTTTGTGATATCATTTTATTGTTATGGCTTTCAGTACTGTTTGAGTTAGTTGGGGGTTTGTCCAATTGGCTTCTTGATTTTGATGTAAAGAGGCTTTGTCAGACTAGAGGGTTGGTATGTATAGACATTTAATAAATTTTTGTTGTACAGTCTAGTATTCTCCAGTATTTTTCTTGAACCTGATGTGGTATATCTCTTTATTGTGCATGACTATTGTTGAATTAAATTCCTTGAGGTAGTGTCTCGTTCTAAGGGTTAGCTTCGGGATATGTATATCCCTAAGCATTGTGTGGTGTCTCGAGATGAAATTTGTGGTGTTACAAAGCTTTGTATTAGATCCTAAGGTTTAAGGTCTATGGAACCTTTCAGGAAAATTCATTTCTTTCTTTCTAAAGTTTATCACGCCTACAACTGTCTCTTTATCTGCGATTAACTTGTGCTCTCTTATAACAGAAAATGCCTCCTCTCAAGCTCGTACAAACAATGAGCAACCTCAACCCATTGATCTCTTGAATGAGCATGTGTCTCATGTGGAATTCCGGGCAGCTTTTCAGGCGCTAACCCAGGAAGTTACCGTTAATGCTCAAGCTAACACCCAAGCTACTGTTCCACCTCTAAAAGAGAATAATTTGCTGCAGCTCGAGTTCATAACTTTATACGAATGAATCCGCCTGAGTTCTATGGGTCGAAGGTAGGTGAATACCCACAGGTGTGCTTAGATGAAGTGAGAAAGATCACCCAGATTATGCATGTGACTGAGGAGGAGAGTGTTGAATTGGATGTCTATCGAATGAAAGACGTTGCATCTGATTGGGTGGAGATGTGGAGGATGAGTAGAGGGGGGATGCCGCTCCCATGACTTGTCAGTTATTCCAGGATGTGTTCTTGGACAGATTTTTTCCTCTTGAGATAAGGAAAGCAAAGATAGAGGCATTTATGAATTTGAGACAAGGCTCCATGACTGTTAAGGAGTTTTGTCTTAGATTCAATCAGTTATCCAAATATGCTCCTAGTATGATAGCTAACTCCAGGACCATCATGAGCAAGTTTGTGACCGGCGTGTCGAGTTACGTTGTGAAAGAGTGTAGATCTCCTATGCTTAATAGGGATATGGACCTTTCTCGGTTGATGATACATGCCCAACAGATTGAACCTGATAAGGTGAAAGAGAGGGAGAGAGTAAGAGGGAATAAAAAAGACAGATCAGAGCAGTAGGGATTCAGCCAGTCCAGATTCCATGGAGGGAATCGCCCTTAATTTTAGGGATGTCCATTTATGTCTACGCCTTCCTCAGTTAGTGCTCCCGCATATAGAAGCAGGCAGAAGCATAGGAATAGGCCTATCCCATCCAGGTCTTAGAAAAGTGTAGTTAATAGACCTCGTCCTCCTTCATGTGCCAAGTGTGGTAGGGATTATTTTGGCGAGTGTTTTGTTGATCAGAGAGGTTGCTTTAGTTGTGGAAAGTTATGCCACCGACTTAGAGATTGTCTGTATGCTAGATAGGGGAGTTAAGATGCTCATCTCCAGAGTCAGGCTACCAGTGCCCCCGCTCCCGTAGTTCGCCCAGTTCTTTCTCAGGACGCCTCTTCTAGTAATGCTGGCATTTCATGCCAGAATTTCTTCTATGCTATTCCACCTCGCCAGGAGCAGGAGGACTCTCCAGATGTTGTCACTGGTATGCTCCATGTCATTTATTTTGATGTGTATGTATTGATAGACCCCGATTTGAGTTTCTCTTATGTACACCTCTGATTGCTGTAAATTTTTTAGATGGACCCTGAATGGATTCTTGAGCCTATTTTGGTTTCTACCCTGGTAGGAGAGTCTATTATTGCTAAGCGCGAGTGTATAAGAAGTGTTCTATCACTATCCTTCATAGGGTCATATGTGCTAACTTGATTGAGCTAGATATGGTTGATTTTGACGTCATACTAGGTATGGATTGGATTCACTCGTGCTATGCGTCTATAGATTGTCGTACTCAAGTGGTCAAGTTTTAGCTTCCTGGCGAGCCCATTTTTGAGTGTTTCGGGAGTTCTGTAACTCCGAACAGCCATTTCATATCCTACCTCAAAGCTAGGAAGTTGATTTCCAAGGGTTGTATCTATCACCTAGTTCAAGTTAAAGACCTCAAGTCTGAGACTCTGACTATTTAGTCATTTACCATTGTTAATAAGTTTCCTGATGTTTTCCCAGAAGATCTTCTAGGGGTCCCACCTGATAGAGAAATAGAATTCGGGATTGATCTCCTTTCCGGCACTCGACCTATTTCCATTCCTCCATATTGTATGGCTCTCATAGAACTTAAAAAGTTGAAGGATTAACTCAAAGATCTCTTAGATAAAGGCTTTATCATACCCAGTGTTTCCCAGTTGGGTGCACCTATTCTATTCGTGTGTAAGAAAAATGGTACATTGCGTATGTGCATTGACTACCATCAACTCAACAAGGTAACTATCAAGAACAAGTACCCTCTTCCTAGAATCGATGATTTATTTGATCAGCTACAGGGTGTAAGTTATTTCTCAAAGATAGACCTTAGATCCGGCTAGCATCAGCTTAAAGTGAGAGAGTGTAATATTCTAAAGATAGTCTTCTAAACTCGTTATGGTCACTTTGAGTTTCTTGTTATGTCCTTTGGGCTAACCAATGCTCCAGCAGCCTTCATGGACCTCATGAATCGAGTGTTCAAGCAATATCTTGATATGTTTATCATTGTATTCATAGATGATATTCTTGTGTATTCCCAAAGAAAGGATGATCATGCTAACCATCTTAGAATTATCTTGAAAACTCTTAGAGATCATCAATTATTTGCAAAATTTAGCAAGTGTGAATTTTGGCTAAGGTTAGTTTCTTTTCTGGGTCATATTATTTTCGCTGAAGGCATTAGAGTCGATCCCCAAAAGATAGAAGCTGTAAAGAATTGGCCTAGACCTACCTTCCCATCTGACATTAGGAGTTTCTTGGATATAGCTGGTTACTATCATCGTTTTGTTGAGGGATTATCTTCTATTGAATCTCCCATGACCCGGTTGAGCCAAAAGAAAGTAAAGTTCCTGTGGTCGAAACCTTGCGAGAAGAGTTTTCAGGAGTTAAAGACTCAACTTACTTCAGCCCCAGTAGTAGCTTTACCCGTTGGTACTGATGGTTTTGTGGTGTATTGTGACACTTCTAGAGTTTGTTTGGGTTGTTTGTTGATGTTGAGGGGTAAATTTATATCTTATGCCTCTAGACAGTTGAAGCCTCATGAGAAAAATTACCCAACCCATTATCTTGAATTAGCAGCTGTAGTTTTTGCTTTGAAAATCTAGAGACATTATTTGTATGGTGTTCATATTGATGTGTATACTGATCACAAAAGCCTGCAGCATATGTTTACTCAGATGGAGTTGAATCTTAGACAAAGAAGATGGTTAGAGTTGCTAAAAGACTATGATATGAGTGTGTTGTATCACCGGGCAAGGCCAATATTGTGGCAGATGCTCTTAGCAGGTTGTCTATGGGTAGTGTAGCTTATGTAGAGAAGATAAGAAAGAATTGGCTTGTGATGTGCATCATTTGGCTAGGTTGTGTGTTAGATTACTTGATTCCGCTGAAGGGAGTAAATTAGTTCAAAGTTGTTTCAATTCCTCTTTGGTCTCGGAGGTAAAGGAGAATCAAGACAGGGATCCTAGTTTGGTCAGATTGAAGGAGTCAGTTAAGGACCAAATGGTAGAGGTTTTCTCCCAAAGGGGAGATGGTGTGTTGAGATTCTAGGGTAGATTGTGTGTTCCCGATGTTGATGATCTAAGGCAGATAATTATGGCTGAAGCGCATGGCGCGCGATAAACTATTCATCCCAGTGCTACCAAGATGTACCACAATTTACGAGAAATTTATTGGGGGAACAGTATGAAAAAAGACATAGCAGGATTTGTGGCAAAGTGTTGTACTTGTCAACAGGTTAAGGTAGAGCACCAAAGGCCCGGTGGTGTAATGCAAGAGTTTGGCATTCCTACTTGGAAGTGGGAAGAAGTGAATATGGATTTCGTAATTGGTTTGCCTCCTTCTCGTCATCATCATGATTCAATTTGGGTTGTTGTAGATCGGTTAACTAAATCAGCTCATTTCTTACCAGTGCATTCATTTTATACAGCTAGGATTATGCTAGATTGTATATTCAAGAATTCGTTAGACTTCGTGTAGTTCCTTTGGCTATTATCTCTGATAGGGGTACTCAGTTTACTTCCCAGTTTTGGAGAGCTTTTTAGAAGGGTCTCGGTACCCAAGTTCGTCTAAGTTCTGCTTTCCATCTGCAAACAGATAGTCAGGCTGAGTGGACCATTCAGACTTTAAAAGATATGTTGAGGGCATGTACGCTTGATTTCAAAGGTAGTTGTGATGAGCACTTTTCATTGATCAAATTTGCGTATAACAATAGTTTCCATGCTAGTATTCAGATGGCACTATTCGAAGCTTTGTATGGGAGAAGATGTAGATCGCCTATAGGTTAGTTTGAAGTAGGAGAAGCAGCTATGATTGGGCCTGATGTTGTGTTCGAGGCTATTGAAAAAGTTAAGTTAATTTGAGAAAGATTGAAGACCACTCAAAGTCGTCAAAAGTCGTACACGGATGTGAGAAGAAAAGATCTTGAGTTTAATGTTAATGATTTGGTGTACTTGAAGGTTTCACCCATCAAAAGGGTGAAGAGATTTGGGAAGAAGGGAAAGCTTAGTCCCCATTATGTTGGTTCGTACAGGATTTTGAGATACGTTGGGAAAGTAGCATATGAGGTAGAGTTACTCGTGAAGTTGTCTAGCATTCATCCGGTATTTCATGTTTCCATGCTTAAGAAGTGTATTGGTGATTATGTTGTGGTTGATCCTTCTGAAAGCTTGGATATTCAGGATAGCCTTTCATTTGAGAAGTTTCTGGTTGAGATTTTTGATTTTCAAATCCGTAGGCTAAGGAACAAAGAAATTCCTTTGGTTAAAATGCTTTGGCAAAATCAATCTGTTGAGAGTGCTACTTGGGAAGCCGAAGCTGATATGCAATCCAAGTACCCTCACCTCTTTTCTATGAGTTTGGAGCAAGCAGAAGGTACCGTTCTTTCTTAATTCCGCCCCCTTCTTATTAAGGATTTAACTGTGCGTCTACTTCCATCACGTATTCGTGAATTTTGTAGGGTATCTAAAGGTATAGAGTGAAGTAATCCCTTTGAGTGAGTCGTTCTAGCTATACGTCCTTACTTTCTCTTGTTCTTGGCCTATATGGCAGCATTCGAGGACGAATATTTCCAAGGGGGAGATATTGTAATACCCCGAAACTCTAACCAATAGTGCAACCATGACTCAAACTTATGAGAAGTAAATTATATTGCTTTGGTTGTTTTCTAATAAAGGGTGATGTGTATTAAGGCCTCAAAGATGTCCTAGCGATTAGGTGAATCAAAATATTCCTTACCGATTGAATTCTTGGGAAGGATATTGCCATATTCAACTTAAAATGAGAACATCTCTCGTTATACTATGAATTATTGATCTCATGACCTATCAAAATATAGATAATTGAATTATCATTCCAACGATACCAATTTTACCCGAATTCGGTATCGGAGCAAAGAGTTATGCCCATTTTACTCCAGCGTGTCAGCCTGGAAATTTCGTGACGACATTTTGTGATGACTTGTCACAAGCCAGACGGCTTGTCACAAAATGTCATCACCATAAGCAGAAAGTCACAAAATCCAACATTTTGTGATGACATTTTGTGACGACTTGTTACAAGTTTGACTGCTTGTCACGAATGTCGTCAGCTATTTTTTTCAGCAATTAAGGGACGTTTTTGCAAGGGTATTTTGGTCTTTTTCCATCTTTTAGAGGCCTATATAAATATGAGAATCCCCATCTAAACCCTAATTTCTTCATTCTCTCTTCCAATTCTCTTAAGAAATACATCTAGGGTTTTTATTTAAGGACATTAATCTTTCAAAAATCATCCATAAATATTCTAGATTTCATTAAGAATCAAGTTCCTCATAATGTGGGCTTCGAGAATCATTTATTACAAGTGAGGATAGAGTCTCAAGCACTAGAATTCATCCAATTTCAAAGACTAAGGTATGTGGGGTTTTGAACAAGAGCAATTCTTTCAGTCGTGTGCCCAAAGCTTTAATTTCTATCATGGATTTATATGATTTTGCAAGTGGGTTTATACCCAAATTACTTCATCATGAGATTATGAGAATATAAATTGTTCAATCTTTGTTATACATGATTATTTTGCTATTCCCAAGTTATGACTTGATATTTAATATTGTGAATTTCATATTTCTATTATGAGTTGATATTTCAAGTGCTTTCAAGATATGTGTCAAGCTTTAAGCTTCCTTATGACAAACTGAATTATTGTGTATATTGATTCATAAGATTGAGTTAATATAATGAGTCTTGATATTTCCTCAAAGTTATTGATGTTTTCATGATTTAATGAATTGATAAATTTTGATATTGAGAAAGATTGATTTGATTTGAGTCGAGTTAGGAATCCACAAATTGATTATGATTTGATAAATGAGAAAGAGATTTGATTTGGTCTACATGATAGACCCTTGTGATATTTGTGGTGGATTTTCTAACGCGTTCTGAGCTTGTGTCTGGGATTAGTATTAGCACCGAGCAGGAAATGTGGTATTTCCCTGAAATTACGTGCCACCGTAAGATTGATATTGATAATTGTGGGCTAGAGGCTGAGTATGAGATTGTGATCACTAAATTTAGGTTGTACTCCCTAGCAAGAGTACGATGCTCCCACTAATGTGTGATTCTCTCCTTAGGAGGGTAAAACGTCGGACTCAATGTAGCTCACATGGTTTATGTCGGTTATAAGATCCTCCCATGTCCATAAGAGTTGAGTTTCTTGAATTACCGAGTTACTCCGAGTCTTGAGTTGAAGAATTGAGTTATTTATGATTATTTATGAGGTTTTTATAAAATAATTTATTTACTATGAGATCATGAAAAGTATGTTTCAATCTAACTCAAGCCAAGTGAGCCATCATTGTACATATGCATATTTTTATGAAATTGATGATGATATTTGTATTGTTGCATGCACCCCTACATACACAGTACATTCCAAAGTGTCTATGGGATACATTTTCTTATAATGTAGGTTTAGGTACTCAATCATAGTCGCTTTAGCGATATTCGAGTGTCTCAACTACGTTCCCTCAGTGGTGAGTCCTCATGGTTCGACGACTGTGTCTATATTTTTTATGATATCGTTCTGTTGTTATGGGTTTCAATACTATTTGAGCCAGTTGGGGGTTTGTCCCAATGGATTCTTGATTTTGATGTATAGAGGCTTTGTCAGACTAGAGGGTTGGTATGTATAGACATTCAATATATTTTGGTTGTACAGTCTAGTATTCTCCAATACTTCCCTTGAACCTGATGTGGTATATCTCTTTGTTGTGCATGACTATTGTTGAATTACTTGAGGTAGTATCTGGCTCCAAAGGTTATATTGGGGCTACGTGTAGCCCTAAGCACCATGTGGCATCTCGGGATGAAATTTCGGGATGTTACACTACTACGTGACACGACCATCACCAGCGTAAAATAATATACCGAGATTGGAAAATCACGGTTTTAGGTTAAGAGTTACTTGAACTCAAACCTTCTTCGGGTAACTACCTAACCCTCTTTAAGCCTAATTTTAACTCTTTAAAACATGCATTCTCTGAAATCAAACTCTGAAAAACATACTCTATTATGGCATACATACTTATGGTATCGTCATACCATTGACTTGCAAGTCACATCTCTGAGCCATTATTGGCATATTACACTCTCTGTTTCCAAAACATAAATTTGATACCACCATATCAATAAATCATTTCAAAGAACTCTTTCTTTAAAACCCATGTAAACACATTTATGCAACTCTCTTTGTCAAACTTTCAATGATGCAAGGTGGCCATGTCAAAGGTCTTGATCTGATGCAAATCTTTCTCTTTTAATAAAATATACTTACATCAAAAACTCCCTCTCATAAATTTCTAAATCATGCTCAAAATACTATGGTATATGAGTAAATTATTTTCAAGCCGTGAATCATGCATTTCAATCAATCACCATAAGATCATAAACATAAGGTTATTACAAGAGAGGGATTTTCATTATTTGTGCTCTTAAAAAAATTTCAATTTCAAGTTCCACACATATACTTATATGTGTAAATCAGTTTAAGGGGATAAGGCCTAAAGTCCAAAACAACAATATCATTAAACATGTATAAAGCATAATAAAATCATGGATCTCAAAACTCCTTTAACAAATTCATGCTTGATGATTTTAAAAATCATAATTGGGTGTTTTCAACAAGCCCATGTAGTTTTAGGATAAACCCCACGTATCTCAATTTAGAAATTTGATGGATGATACTTGAAGACTGCGGTTTGGGGATTCCAAATCTTTAATCAGTTTTGAAAACCCACGGTTGAATCTTGAGTTAATTGGATTTTTAGTTTGAAACCCTAGAGAGTGTTCTTGTGAATTTTTGAAGAAAGTATGAATAATGTGGTCACTTGGAAGTATAATCTCGTGTTTAAGCTGATAAGGGGGGTGGAAAATAACTAATATACCCTCAATGAGACGAAATAAAATATAATTGGGAGCCCGATTTTATGGGCCACCGCGACCAGAGCCATCGTGTTGTCCTACTGGTTGGGACCTGGAACTTCAGCGCGACGTGCCAAAATTGCGCTAGTCTACTGGAATTTGACAATTGTTAAATAGACCCCCTCCGCGACACGCCAAGCACTAAAATGATGGTGTTTTTCAATCAGGACTTAAATTAGCCATAATTTCTTACCCGGGTATCGTATTTGGGCGAATCTTAAATCGGCAGAAAGCTTATCAAATTTCCCATGTGATAAAAATTAAAAATTAGGAAAATTATATACATGGTTTAAACTTTACTCACTTTTGAAGTCCAAACAATGAGACTAAGTCTCTCTGACACTTACAAAAAATCTTTAACTCTAAGAGCATATTACCATGACCTAATGCATGAATGATGCAGGGTGTTACATTATCCCCTTCTTGGGATCATTCATTCCCAAATTATGACTCAAAACATAGAAAAGCACGATTTCAAACATACTAAGGCAATGAAAGAATAAGACAAGGATTGTACCTTCCATTTCGTCATTCACCGGATCAAATAAGTCTGGGTATGTATCTCTCATGTCATCTTCTGATTCCCAAGTTGCTTCCTCAACTTTATGATTTTTCCACAACACTTTAACCGATGTTATCTCCTTTCTCCTCAACTTTCTAACTTAACGATCTAATATTGCAATAGGTTCCTCTTCTTAGGATAAGAGTCTGTCTCTTTGACCTCCTCTACAGGCAACACTAATGAATGGTATCCAATATATTTCTTCAAAATGGATATGTGAAATACCAAATGAATAGAACCCAAACTTGCAGGCAACTCTAACTCATACGCAACCCCACCGATCCTTCTTAAAATCTGGTATGGCTCTATATAGCGAGGACTCAGATTACCTTTCTTCCTGAATCGCATAACTCCCTTCATAGGGGAGACTTTAAGAAATACCCAAACACTAACTTCAAATTCTAACTCCCTTCTCCAAACATCGGCATAGGATTTCTGTCTACTTTGGGCTATTTTAAGTCGTTCTCTAATAATTTTCACATCCTTCATCGCCTGATGAACAAGATCAGGCCCAAACAACTGAGTCTCACCCACTTCATACCACCCTATTGGTGATCTACATCTTCTCCCATACAAGCTTCAAATGGAGCCATCTTAATACTGGCATGGTAGTTGTTATTATAAGCGAACTATATCAATGGCAATTGATCTACCCAACTACATTTGAATTCGATCACACAAGCTCTTAATATATCTTCAAGGGTCTGAATAGTACGTTTGGCTTGCCCATCCGCCTGAGGGTGGAAAGTCGTACTCAGGTTTACTTGGGTACCTAAACCCCTCTGGAAAGATCTCCAGAACTGTGAAGAAAGTTGCGTACCTCGGTCAAATATGATATATACAGGTGCTCCATGCAAACGGACTATCTCCTCGATGTATAACTTGGCATAGTCATCTCCTGATAAAGTCCATATTGACCATCTCCCACTTTCATAAGGATAGATCTATCTCTTGGGAGATACCACCTGGCCTCATATGCTCTACTTTTACTTGTTGACAATTCAAACACTTGGCAACAAAGTTAGCCACATCACGCTTCATATTATTCCACCAGTATATGGTTTCCAAATCATGATACATCTTAGTAGATCCTGGGTGAACAACATACCTCGAAGTGTGAGCTTCATCAAGGATCCTCTTTTGTAACCCATCTATATCTGTCTTACATAGTCTACCCTGATATCTCAAAATTCCATCACCACCAATTTCAAAAGACATCTCCTTCTGTTGACCCACATCTTTGTTGATCTGCATCAAGATAGGATCTTTAATCTGCTTTTCTTTAACTTCAGCAAAAAGAGAAGACTTAGCTACCTCATGAACAACCACTCCCCTATCTTCAGAATCCAAGAGTCGCACTTCTAGATTTATAAGTCAGTGAATATACTTCACCATCTCCCTCTTTCCCTTTTCAACATGTGAAAGGCTGCCTATAGATAGCCTACTGAGGGCATCCGCTACCACATTTGCCTTGCCCGGATGGTAGTGCAGGCTCATGTCATAATCCTTCAAAAGCTCCAACCATCGTCTTTGCCTGAGGTTTAATTCTTTCTGTGAGAAAACATACTATAAACTCTTGTGGTCAGTAAATATATCAATATGTACCCCATAGAGATAATGCCGCCAGATTTTAAGTGCAAATACCACAACCGCTAACTCCAAGTCATGGGTGGGGTAATTTTGCTCATGTATTTTTAACTGCCTAGACATCGTGTTGCATAAGTACGCACCCAAGTCCCACTCGGGATGCATCATAGTACACAACAAAACCCTTTGTACCTTTCAAAAGAGTCAGAATAGGTGCAGTGGTCAACTTGTCTTCCAATTTCTCAAAACTATTCTCACAGGAGTCAGACCACACAAACTTCACCTTTTTCTGCGTCAACTTAGTGAGTGGTCCAGCTATGGAAGAGAAACTCTCTATGAACCTTCTGTAATACCCCGCTAAACCAAAGAAGCTTTGAATGTCAGTTGGATTCGTGGGTTTGGGCCATTTTCTTATTGCCTCAACCTTTTGGGGATCAACTTTAATCCCGTCACTAGACACAATATGCCCCAAGAAAGTAATAGCATTAAACCAGAATTTACACTCGGAAAACTATGTATACAACCTATGATTTTTTAGAGTCTGAAGGATGATTTGGAGGTGATTGGCTTGATCCTCCCCACTCTTAGAATAAATCAAGATATCATCAATAAAAACTATGACAAAAAAATCCACAAACTGACGAAACACCCTGTTCATAAGATCCAGGAAGGTTGCAGGGGCATTAGTCAACCCGAAGGACATGACTAAGAATTCATAATGATCGTATCTAGTTATAAAAGTTGTTTAGGGAATGTCTGACTCTTTAACTTTCAACTGATGGTATCCCGAACGAAGGTCTATCTTTGAAAAATATCTAGCACCTTAAAGCTGGTCAAAAAGATCATCAATTCTAGGAAGAGGATATTTATTTTTAAGAGTGACCTTGTTCAACTGGCGATAATCTATACACATACAGAGGGAACCATATTTCTTTCACACAAAGAGTATAGGTGTACCTCAGGGAAAAACACTAGGACAGATAAAACCTTTGTTTAGAAGATCTTCTAGCTATTCTTTCAACTCTTTCAGTTCTGCAGGAGCCATTCTATATGGCGAAATAGTGATAGGACGAGTATCGGGCAACAAATTAATACCAAAATCTATCTCCCTATTAGGTGGTATGCCTGGGAGATCATCAGGAAAAACTTCTGCAAACTCATTCACCATAGAGAAAGACTGAAGAGAAAGGCTTTCGGTGTTTGAATCTTTAACCTGAATAATATAATACAAGAAACCCTTAGAAATAAATTTACAAGCTCTAAGGTAATATATAAAGTGCCCTCTAGGTGCAAAGGAAAGTCCTTCCCATTCTATTACTAGTTCATTCAGGAAGGAAAAAGTAACCTTTTGAGTTCTATAATCTAACATAGCATAACACGAATAGAACCAGTCCATCCCTAGGATAGCATCGAAGTCAACTATGTCTAAGTCTACGAGGTCTGCCACAGTATCCCGCCCATAAACAGTCACCATGCAATTTCTATACACCCTCCTAGCCATAACAGAATCTCCCACTGGAGTAGAAACAGAAAAAGGTTCGGCAATCACATCGGACTCAAACCCAAAACAAACAGCCACATAAGGTGTCACGTAAGACAAGGTAGACCCGACATCAAGTAACACATATACATCACAGAAAAAAATTTGCAATGTACCAGTAACTACATCTGGTGAGGCCTCTGCCACTTGGCGGTTGGTCAAGGCGTACAACCGGTTGCGGCCGCTTTCGATGGCTGAAGTAGCACCCTTCTGAGGCGGTGGTGGTGCAGAAGAATTAGCATGTGACTTGTCTCTACCAATATTACCCTTTGTTTCCGGATAGTCTCTCTGGATATGGCCTATATGGCCACACGAATAATACACCATAGCGCCAAACTGACATCTCCCTGGATGATTCCTCCCACATCTCTCACAATGCGGGTATGTTAGAAAGATTTGAGCTACACTTTCATGAGATTGTGAACCCTGCATTCTCAACCCCTACTTGGACTGAAAATCTTGGGGGCGCTGTCCGTCTGGGGTTCTAGACACCGGAGCACTGGCTGCAGACTGTGCATTACCCCAAAACTTCTTCTTCTGCCATTTGTTACTCCAATTCCCACTGTGCTGCTGACTGTGGCTCTGGTCTGCTGTCTTGGCTCTCTTAGCCTGCTTGTCCTTCTCTCTAGATTCAACGATTTTTTTTCTTTTCCTTAACTTGCTGCATGTGAACTGATAGTTTGGAAAAATCCATGTCCCGATTCAATATTGCTCCCTAACATTCAAGCACTAAGTCATCCAAAAGGACGATGCAAATTTCCTCATTCGGGCTCTCATGTTACTAGTCATATCTAGAGCATAACGGGCTAGTTGGTTGAACCTCAGAGTGTACTCCTGGGCACTCATCTTTCCCTGTTTTAGATTCATAAACTCTTCAGCTTTGGCCTCTCTGAGCTCGAGAGGAAAGAGTCGATCGAGGAAGGCTTCCTCGAACTTAGCCCAAACTATGGGCTCAGCACTTTCATTCTGTGAATCTTCCCACTCGTTATATCATTGGTTCGCTATATCCTTAAGTTGGTAAGCTGCTAACTCAGCTCCCTCTACCTCATCTACATGCATCAACTTAAAGATCTTCTCCATCTCATCCACAAACTCCTATGGATCCTCTTCTACCTTGGTACCAGTAAACTTGGGTGGGTTCATTCTCATGAACTGGCCCACTCTTGTAGCCTCAGACATAACAGATGTAGACCCAATATATTCTGACCGTTGATTCTGTGTGGCTACCAACTGTGTAAGCATGTAAATGGACTGCCTAAATTTCGCATTAGATACCTCTCTCTCGTGAGGCTGAGTGCGGTTAGTCCCCATCCGGGGAGCTCTGGGTGCCCTAGGTAGGCTGGTCTGAGTATATGGGACTTCTGGAGTAGCATCAATCTCCAGAGTCTGAGCTCTGTTTTGGGTCCTCATCCCATGAGTGGGACGGACCTCATCTGTCTTTACATTCTAATCGATAGTAAGATAGGGAGGCATGATTATTTTTCTGAAACACAAGAGACCATTGATTAGGGGACAATTCAGACTCTGAAGCACAAACTAAACCACAAAGAAGAGAAATATTCCTAAATGCCTAGTAGCCTCCTGCTTATAAGTGTGGCGCGCTACATACCCATACACAAGATTCTACCCGACGCGATTTCGAAGACACCCTAGGACCATGAACTGGCTCTGATACCAAGTTTGTCACGACCCAAACTAGGGCCTGACCGTAATGGACATCCTGAAACATGAAGGCCCGGACGTCCTACTCTATCTGATCTGGTAATCATGCACAACATTTATATAATAAAAGAAAATGCAGAATTATAATCTAATATAGAAACATGGTCATACTCTGGATTCATTTTAACCATACGGAATGAAATCCAAAATCAACTAAACAACTTCTGGAACAGTTTGTGAAATCTCTACTACATGATCTAAAGATAACTGTCTGAAAAGCTGGGATAAGGCCCCCAGTAGACCAAAACAAAGGAATAACATAATCTAAAATGACTGGCCTTTTGGAACAAAGAAGTCTCACCACTACACAGATCACTTCTCCTTAGATACTCTACTGATCAGCCGAACCCCTAGACTGAGCCTCTAAATCTGAGAGGTAGGGGGTTAATACAATTGTACTGGTATGCAGAGCAAATCCAAAATAATAATTTATATTCAACATATATGAGAGCAATTTAAAATATTTCATAAACATATCATATAGTAAGAAATCTCATGGGTATTTCTGAAAGACTTTGTAAAATCATCTGAACTTTGTGACACTCTTTGTTTTACTTCTGCTCTAGGTGGTATACCCTACAACTTTGATATTCCATGGGCTATATGGAATCCTCCATTGACTTGGTGGGGAAGCCCCCAACTCAAGTGTGCCACAAGGGTTGGAGTCTCTGACTCTTCTATGCCACACGGTCGTCGCCAGCATAAAATTAGATACCCGGATCAACAAATCACAATTTTAAGTTAAGAGTTACTTGAACTCAAACCTTCTTCGGGTAACCACCTAACCCTTTTTAAGCCCAATTTTAACTCTTTAAAACATGCATTCTCTGAAATCAAACTCTGAAAAACATACTCTGTTATGGCATACATACTTATGGTATCGTCATACCATTGACTTGCAAGTCATATCTCTGAGCCATTATTGGCATATTACACTCTCTGTTTCAAAAACATAAATTCGATACCACCATATCAATAAATCATTTCAAAGAACTCTTTCTTTAAAACTCATGTAAACACATATATGCAACTCTCTTTGTCAAACTTTCAATGATGCAAGGTGGCCATGTCCTTGATCTTATGCAAATCTTTCTCTTTTAATAAAATATATTTACATCAAAAACTCCCTCTCATAAATCTCTAAATCATGCTTAAAATACTATGGTATTTGAGTAAACTATTTTCAAGCCGTGAATTATGCATTTCAATCAATCACCATAAGATCATAAACATAAGGCTATCACAAGAGAGGGATTTTCATTATTTGTTCTCTCAAACAAATCTTCAATTTCAAGTTTCATACATATACTTATATGTGTAAATCAGTTTAAGGGGATAAGGCCTAAAGGCGAAAACAACAATATCATTAAACATGTATAAAGCATAATAAAATCATGGATCTCAAAACCCCTTTAAGAAATTCATGCTTGATGATTTTAAAAATCATAATTGGGTGTTTTTAACAAGCCCATGTAGTTTTAGGATAAACCCCACGTACCTCAATTTAGAAATTTGATGGATGATTCTTGAAGACTACGATTTGGAGATTTTAAATCTTCACTCAGTTTTGAAAACTCACGGTTGAATCTTGAGTTAATTGGATTTTTAGTTTGAAACCCTAGAGAGTGTTCTTGTGAATTTTTGAAGAAAGTATGAATAATGTGGTCACTTGGGAGTATAATCTCGTGTTTAAGCTGATAAGGGGGTGGAAAATAACTAATATACCCTCAATAAGACGGAATAAAATATAATTGGGAGCCTGATTTTATGGGCCACCGCGACGCGCCATAATCGCGGTGGCTCACTGGAAATTGACGAATGGGATTCTTAGGGTCACCGCGACAGGAGCCATCGCATTTTCCCACTGGTTGGGACTTGGAACTTCAGCGCGACGTGCCAAAATCGCGCTAGGCTACTGAAATTTGACAATTTTTAAATAGACCCCCTCCGCAACGCGCCAAGCACTAAAATGACGGTGTTTTTCAACTAGGACTTAAATTATCCATAATTTCTTGCCCGAATATCGGATTTGGGTGGATCTTAAATCAGCGGAAAGCTTATCAAATTTTTCATGTGATGAAAAGTCGAAATTAGGAAAATTATATACATGGTTTAAACTTTACTCACTTTGGCAGTTAAAAAAATGAGACTAAGTCTCTCTGACACTAACAAAAAAAAAATCTTTAACTCTAAGAGCATATTACCACGAGCTAACACATGGACGATGCGGGGTGTTACAATTTGAGCAATGAAAAGAGAAGATCTATATAAAAAAAAACTTTCATTCAAGAAGTTTCTATGAGGTACAAGCTGCCTAAACATTTCAAAGTTAATCAAAGCTTCAAATAGATTGACCTAAGTCAAACCCAAATCTAAAAGTGGTAAATGATGAGTGCGAAAATGGTGAGCACTTTAAAATAACTCAATAGAATTTCATACTGAAAAATTATTCATAATAAAAACATTTAATTTTATATAATTTAGTGGTTGAATATGTGTCTAGAGGCACTCTAAGATCAACCTCTTAAAATATAATATCAAAAGATTGTGAATGAATTTTGTAATTCAACTAGAATTAGATGTTGTAAGAGGGTTGAGTTACCCTCTCTACAAGAAGAATGTTCACATAGATTTAAAGACTACAATTTTATTGTCAACAAGGACGAAAGAGAGAAAATCATAGACTTTGAAGTTTCAAGCGTATAAAAGAGAAAATGATAGACTTTGAAGTTTCAAGCGTTGATGTTTCATGTCTTATTGACATAACTATCAAAACTGGCACTGTGGATTTGTCTTATTGACATATCAAAGTAAAGAGTTTTTATATTGGTAATTCACCCATCTGTTTCAAGAAGATCCTTGTATATCACAATCTTACATGTGAGTGAGATTTAGGTTTTTGATCTTCTTTATTTTATTATGACGAAAAGTAAAAGTACAGCAGAGATAGATTTGAGAAGAATGGATAAGCAGTTGGAGCGGGGTTTAGATAGAGTATTTGGTGAATATAATATTAAGAGTTTTGAATGGTGCTCGAAGGTTGAAGTCACGAAGATCGTCGAAGATTGAAAATTGAATTCTTGGAAGCTTAGAATCAATAATCTTATTGATGAATGGACATGCCGATCATTTTACAAAGGTGTTCATGATGAAAAATAAATTGCTTTTAAAATACATGACTGAAAAAATGAGAAAAGAAGGGTATATTAAAAAAAAAATCATGCCAGAATTTTCTGTATAGCACAAGCTGCATCTCTCAAACATTGCAATGTTAATTGAAGCTTCAAACAGATTATCCAAAGTTAAATCCGAATCTGCACGTGGTAAAAAATGGACGAGATAATGGATTAAGCACTTTAAAAAGATCCCATAGAATTTCTATAGTGAAAAATAATATTCATGACAAAAACTTTCATTTGTATATTATATAATGGGTGAGTATGTCTATGAAGGCACTCTCCTATCACACCTCTTAAAAAATAATATCTAAAGATTGTTAATGAATTCTGTAATTCAACTCGCATTAGGTCTGGCAAAATGTTGAAAGAGGGTCGAGTTACCTTCAATCTAAAAAAATTATTCCAGACATGTAAAGACTACAAATTTAATTATCGATAAAGAGTTAATAACTTAAACGGTCACTCAATTTTAGATTTTTATCTCAAAAAGTTTCTTAACTTTGAACTTTACTCAGAAAGTCACTCAACTTTAGATGTTTTACTCAGAAAGTCACCTAACATATTTTATTATTTTTTTAACTAATCTTTGCTTATGTGAATTTTTTTTTTAATAACAAAATTCTGAAAAATATAAAATATTTATTTAATGACCCTTTTACCCGTTTCTTTCATTCTCTTTCTTTCATTTGATACCTACATTTAAATACTTGAGAGCCTACAGTATTTCAATAGTTCATCTTAGTTCATATGATCTACAGTCACTTTTTTGATAGAGAATTTTTAGCTATTGTGTCCATTATTCTTTAGTTACATTTTTATTCTTAAATTGTGTTCACACATCATATATTTTACTTATTAGATTAGGTACATATTAGTTGGAAATTTCAAGTTAGCAAAATGATTAGATTAGGACCCTTAGAAAGCAGAGGAACAGAAACATACTAATATGACTAAAAGTTATATATTCTTAACTAATTGTTGCCGCTTATATAGATTTTTCTCTTTTATTTTACTCTATTTTTCACTAGGTCTGCATATATTCAAAGAAATTGTAGGTCTTTTAAGATAATTTTCTTTCATATAATGTTAGGTCTATCGTGGTCACTTTTAACAGCTTCACTCATGGTTTTCCATCTACAAACAAGTGTTAAATTAAAGAAAGAATGTAAATACTTTTGAGTCCTCATATTATTTTTTTAGCAACCAACAAAATGAATCGTACATGCAAGATGTTGTCTCATTAGGGTATGCATGCTACATAATGCAACTAAAACTATATGATCGTTTAGGTATAAGCAATTCAATCTTAAGCTTATATTTCTTGAATTCAAAGGCACTTGGTTGCATATGTTGGCTTCACTTCTCAAGTTTATATTTCTTGAGGTATATCCACTTAGATAAAATCACATTAGGTTTCTAAATAGTTTTACATCATTTGATAGACAAAAGAGAGTTTGTCAATTTACCAACTACATTTAGTAAAGCTAAAGATTCTACTTCCCCTCGAATCAAAATCTAGACTCGTCTGATTAAGCAAGTTAGCCACTACTTTGGAGCTGTTTTTTCTTAGTTATGATTTATCTGTGATTGCCAATTTCATTTACAGTTCAGACAGAGATATTTTCTTTCAAATACTACCTATATTTCAAATTGATGAAAAATAGAGATGTTTTTTTGATTAAGAGAGACTTCCATTTTGAATTAATTAAAATTCCTTTTCATTTAGGAAATTCCACTTTTATCTAAAAAATAATTAACAATTGAATTTTAGTAATGATATTTTCCATGTCGTAGGTATTTTTTGATTTTCAATCATTTCATTTTAGCCGGACATCAAAAAAAGTTCTGCTCCCTTCAACAAATTTCACCAGAATGAAGTGCCAAATGTTTTACTCTGTAATCAATAAAAGAAAGGGTAAAAGGGTCATTAAATAAATATTTTGTATTTTTCAGAATTTTGTTATTAAAAAAACTTCCACATAAGCGAAAATTAGTTTAAAAAATAATAAAATGGGTTGGGTGACTTTCTGAGTAAAACATCTAAAATTGAGTGACTTTCTGAGTAAAGTTCAAAGTTAAGTGACTTTCTGGGATAAAAATCCAAAGTTGAGTGACCGTTTAAGTTATTAACTCCGACAAAGACAGAAGAGCAAAATAGAATTTGGAGTTTTTCAAGTTGATGCTTCATGCTCGATTAACATGTCTGTCGAAACTGGCATTGTGGATTACATGGTTCTTGCCCATCTACTGTATGATCATAAATGTGATCATGTTTATAGTTTCAAAATTTGTTTGTGGAAAATATGTTGTTGCTCCATTTTGTATAGCGGTTAAATATTTCACTCCTTTTCATCTATGTACAAGAATTGAAGGTCAGAAATGTCAAACAGTATTTGCCCAAGTGCTCTGACCAATATAATAAAGTAATGTTGGTATGCAAGTTCACAAAAGAATCCATAGATGTAGAAGGTGGTGCTCATGTCTTATTTACATGACTATCTAAACTATCACCATAGGATACATGGTTCCTCAGGTTCTTACCGATCTACCATACACGATCATGAATGTGACCACGTCTATAGTTACAAAATTTATTTGTGAGAGATATACTTTTGTTCAATTTCATATAATAGACAAATTCCTCATGCATGTTCATTTATGTACAAGATTCAAAGATATGCAATATCAAACTACACTTGCCTAAGTGCTCAGACTAATATAATGAAGAAATATTGAGAAGCACAATCAAAAAAGAGATCAAAAATAAAGAAGGTGGTGCTCATGTTGAAAGCCATCGACATATCTCAAGTTGTATAAAAGAAAATTCATGGTTATTTTTTTTTCACAAAACAAAAAGAATTATAATATACAGTAGACTAGCTTTGGCGATTGAAGAATGTAAATGTTTGAAACCTTTCTTTTTTTCATCGAAATCATTATTTTAGCTTCTTGACTCACAAATAACTTGTCGCCAAGAGATTAAGAGACTTTTTTGAGTAAGTGAAACATTTTATTAATTTTCACTGAACAACTTACAATGTAATACAGTAAAAATGTGTGTGCTGTGTACTTGCAAAAATGAAACCTGTCACTATTTTGCAGAAATAAAACTTTTACCACAACTAAAATGTGTAGATAATACTAATTCTGTTCAAAAATATAACTAGATTTTAGAATTTTTGGGATTTGTTACTAGGCTTCAACTGTCATTGCCTTTTAAGTTATTGTGCTTTAGTTATTTATTTCTAAATAACAATATTACAATAAAGAAAGTTTAATTTACCCTCGCACATATTGTTCATTGATAATTGATCTATCAAATTCTAGATCGAGAAGCTTTCGTTTGTTTTTAATTTTTTCTAATTTAGTGATTTTGATATATACATATAACGATAGCTGGTTCTATTGGTCCAACAAGGACTTATTACGTAGAGCCTTACATATCGCTTTATTACGTACGTGTGAGATCAATATTTTGATTTTACTTGTCTTGTTATGGCGAAAAGTACTGTTAGATCAGAGATAGAATGAGAAGAATGAATGAGCAGCTTGAGAGACGTACAGATCGACTAATTGACGAGCATAATAAAAATGATTTTTAAGAGTACTTGAAGGTTGAAGTCACGAAAGTCATCGAAATATGAGACTTAATCCTAAGAAGCATAAAGCCAACATACCTATTGATTGTTAGGGTTTTTTGTCGAGATTTTCTTACTTTTACTTTTTTGAAAATAAAAGTTATCATAATTACTTTTACTCTTTTTGAAAGAAAATATAATTTTTTTTTTTCATATTTGGCTAACCTCTTTCTTGGAGGCAAGGTTTTGGACATCTATAAATAGAAGACTCCCTTCTCATACCATAACACAATAGCATCCACAATGTAGTCGTTTAAACAGTTTTGTTTAGGGAGAGATTTTCTTTCTAATAGTTTTATGTTTTCTTTTATATTAGGTTTTTATATGTAGGTCAATTGATCAAACTATATAATAATCATGTTTTTAGTATATTTTTCTTTTCGTCTGATTTATCGTCTCAATAGTTTGCAACTAATAGCTTCCACATGACGCCCTCTCGATTTCGAACCCAAAAAGTGGTATCAAAGCTTACGGTTCAATGGTCCAATGATGTGGTGAGACGAGATTAAACAGGTTCAAAGTAGTTTCAAAATCAAGCTGCAACAATTTGGATGATAATGAAGATTTTTGTCAAAAAACTACATATGGAGACGATTGTCAATCATATTTTCAACAATCCTGCTGTCACATATTTGAAAATAAAGCTTTCTTTTAACCCTACAAAGGGCTCCAAGATTTTTAACCCGAATGGGCTCATATATTTTTTTTTAACCCAAAAACTCCATTTTTAAATATGACAAGCAGCAGTGATGAAGATTATGTGAAGAACAAAGATCAAAGATGTGAAGAAAGCGGATCAATGGAAGAAAATCAAGCCAAAAGGGGTAGATTTGTTAGGATTTTTTGCCCTGATTTTCTTACTATATTTAAGTTTTACTTTTTCTTAGAAGAAAAATAAAAGTTACCATAATTACTTTTACTTTTCCTGAAAGAAAAATATAATTTTTTTTCATATTTGGCTAACCTCTTTCTTTGAGACTATAAATAGAAGAACTCGTTCTCATACCATAACACAATAGCATACACAATGTAGTCGTTTAAAGAGTTTTGTTTAGGGGGAAATTTTCTCTCTAATAGTTTTATGTTTTCTTTTATATTAGGTTTTTATATGTAGGCCAATTGGTCAAACTATATAATAATCATGTTTTTAGTATGTTTTTCTTTTCGTCTGATTTATCGTCTCAATAGTTTGCAACTAATAGCTTTCTCATGACGTCCTCTCAATTTTGAACCCAACATTGATGAAGGGGAACGCAGTCAGTTTACAAAAGTGTTTATGATAAAAATATAAGTTGCAGCTAAAATACTTAATTTGAGAAATGAAAAAAAAGGATATATTGATAAAGTTTTTCACTCGAGAAGTTTTTATGTGGCAGGAGATGCATCACACAAATATTGTGAAGTTAATTAAATCTTCAAAGATATTGTTCGGAGTTAAATCCAAATCTACAAGTGGTAAATGATGGATGAGAAAATGGATTGAGCACTTTAACACGACCCCATAAAACTTTTTTGTGAGAAATAATTCATGATAAAAATATCTATCTCGATATTGTGTAGTGGTTGAATATGTCTCACAAGGCAACCTCAGATCACACCTCTTAAGAACCAACATCCAAAGGTTCTCAACGAATTCTACAATTCAACTAGCATTAGATGTTTACAAGAGCATTGAGGTACCTTCACTCTAACAAAATTATTCACAAAGATGTAATGAATATGAATTTAGTTGTCCACAAAAATGAAAAAGTGAAAATCATAGTCTTTGAATTTCTCTAGTTGAGACTTCATGTTCTATTGATATGACTGTCGAAATTGGCACCATATGTTATATGGCTATTGAGGCCTTGTTGGTTTATCATATGATTCTAAGTGTGATCATGTCTATAGTTTGAAATTCGTCAGTGGGAGATACACTAATATTGTTCAATTCTGTATAGCCGACAAATTTCTAAAACATGTTGATCTATGTATAAAAGCCAAAGGCTTGAAATATCAAACAGTTCTTTTTCAAATGCTCTAATCAATAAAATAAAGCAATAGTGTGATGCAAATCAAAAAAAGAGACTAGAGAAAAAAGAGGTGGTGCTCATGTTGAAAGCCATCGACACATCTCGAGTTGCACAAAAAATTTCATGATTGTTTTTCTTCCCCAAGACCAAAAGGATTACAATGTACAATAGATTTCCTTTGGCGATTGAAGAATGTACATTTTGGGACCATTCCTTTTCTTTTTTGGAGAAATCATTCTTCTAGCTTCCTGGCTCGGAAATCACTTGTAGCCAAGAGATTAAGAGATTATTTTGGTCAAGGGAAACATTTTATTAATCTCCACTAAACTAACTTATAATGTAAAACAGAAAAATATATGTAATATGTACTTGCAAAAATGAAATCTGTCATTATTTTGTAGAAATAAAATATCTAGCATTAATAAAATATTTAGATGCTACTAATTAAGTTCCAAAATATATTTAGATTTTAGTCTTTTTAAGATTTGTTACTAAGCCTTCAATAGTCATTATCTTCTATTCTTTGTTTTTTATTTACTTATTATCAAATATCAAATAATATTAAAATATAAGATCTAGTTAGTTTACGTTTGCATATGTAATTCTTCGATAATTGATATATAGACCCAATATTGAGAAACTTTTTTTTAATCCTTTTCACATTAGTGTTTGATTTGGATATATACATATAAATATAGCAGAGTCTATTGAAACACCAGAAAAACTTATTAAATTGATTATTTGCCCATCTACTTCAAGAAGAGCCTTACATATTACTATATTATATGCGAATATGATCTGTGTTTGATATTCTTTGTCTTATTTTGGCAAAAAGCAGAATTAGAGTAGAGATAAATTTGAGAAGAACTGATGAGCAGTTTGAGAGGCACTTTGATCGAGTGTTTGACGAACATAATAATAACGATTTTGAAAAGAACTCGAAGATCGAAGTCGCGAAGGTCTTCAAAGAATGAGAATTGAATCTTGAGAAGCTTAAAGTCAAAAATCTTATTGATGAAATGACATATCGATCATTTACAAAGATGTTTACAAGGAAAAACAAGTTGCAATTATAATACTTGATTTGAGTAATGAAAACAAGGACTATATTAATAAAGAATTTCACTCAAGAAATTTTATATGGCACAAACTGCATCATCCAAAAATTGTATAGTTAATCGAAGGTTCAAAGAGTTTGTCCGAAGTTAAACTCAATTCTATAAATGATAAATGATGGATGAGAAATTGGATTAAGCTGTTTAACAAGACACTATAAAATTTTATTATGAGAAATCATTCATGGTAAAAATATTCATTTGGATATTGTATAGTGATGGAATATGTTTCTAAATGAACTCTCAAATCACACCTCTTAAAGAATAATATCAAAAGGTTTGTAAAGAATTTTGTAATTCAACTAGCATTAAATGTTGCAAGAAGGTTGAGTTACCTTCACTCTAAGAAAATTATTCATAAAGATGTAAAGGCTACAAATTTAGTTGTCGACAAGAAAGGAAGAGTGAAAATCATATACTTTGAAATTTCTCTGGTCGAGTCTTCATGTCATTCTAATATATAGAAGCGTGAAGCGTGAAGCGTGAAGGGAAGCAGGAGGCGGTCCTCATGCCTGTTTCCTCCGTGATTTTATCATATCATCTTTAATTAATTATTATATGTCATTTACGTATTAAAAAATTAATAATATTTAACAAAAATATAAAATAGACATTTATGACATGTCTATTTCAGTTGCTTCAACAATAATTTTACTATTTCATCCCTAATTAATTAATATAGGTCATTTAAGTATTAATCCGTGATTTTACTATATCACCCCTAATTAATTATTATATGTCATTTAAGTATTAAAAATTAATAATATTAACAAAAAAATAAAATAGACATTTATGACATGTCTGCTTCAGTTGTTTCAACCGTAATTTTATTATTTATCCCTAATTAATTACTGTAAGTCATTTAAGTATTAAAAAAATTAATAATATTTAATAAAAAATTAAAAAAAAATGATAAACAAACTATTGAAGTTTTAAATTAACTTTGCCACACCCTATTTTTACCGAAAAAATATAGATTTTATGTTTGAAAGGGATTTTATTGTTAAGTGACAAAAATGAAGAATTTAAAGGATTTATTTTTCAATAAAATTCAGAGTCGCCACTTAACATAAATTGGGTGTGCCAAGTCACCTTTTGAAATCCTTTTTCAAAACGGTTTGACTCTAAAATTGATCCACGAACAGAGATTTCGACTAAGGAATTCTGTTGACCGAAGGAAAGGTGTTAGGCACTCCTCGATCCCGTGGTTCGACCACGATCGCTTGGTGGAGCATATCGGCTAATTCAACACTAAAAGTGTATAAACCACACAACAATTAAACAAATAATTACAAATGCAACAAATTCCAAAATATAATGTTCAGTCCAATTATTACAATCCAAAATAAAAAGTACTGAAAAGTAAATCTATATTAATCCTAAACTATGCTCCAGTGCTTTATCCGATGCCTCGGGTCTTCATCACGAACCTCCTTTGTGTACATGATACGTCGGGGCATTCCCCGATTAAGTACAAATGACCTCGGGGCATTCCCAGGTGAATGAATACATCTTCGAATCTCGTGTAATAAAGTAGAAAGAACTATTCACACGCACATTCAAACATTCAACAAAACACCATTCCTAAAAATTTGCCTACTCGACTTAGCATTTGCCTACTAAATTCGATTTATCGCAATTCCAACAATTCAGTAAAATTGATGATCCAAAATTAATACAAATTCACTTTATCGCGTTTAATCCCATCCCAAATTTCTTTTAACACATGAATTTAACATGAAAACTAGCTATCAAGCCATATCAACATCAATTTCATACCACGATTAGTTATTCCAATAATTCGAATAAACAACATCAAACATATCAAGCAACCAATCACTAAAAAAGATATCAAATCACAAACACAATCACATGAAAATTAAGAAAAATAGAGTTAAAAGTTGGACCTTTCGGGATCAATGTGTTGTTCAATTAAATAAGATGAAGCAACGGGCCAAGAACCAGTCAAACCTCAAACGATGAACTCGCAACTCGAGCAATCCCAACCTCGAACGACGCCCTTTAACAGATTTGGTCATTTTTCGATCAGATTAGGTCGGAATAGAATGTGACAGTTTTGGATTATGTCACCTCCGGTCGCTGGCTTACCGTTTCTGGAGAAACGCGATCTAAAAATGGAGCGGGACCTCTTTTTGGATCTCATTTTGGTCATTTTTGAGGTGTTGGTCGCCGATTCGGATGTTGTAGGAGCTACAGCAAGCTCCGGTCACCAGAACGGACCTATCTATTATTTTTGTCCCTCTTTCTCTCTTATTTCTCTTTTATTTTTGTGTGTTTCCCGATCACTCTCATTTGATCTCCCTCAATTCTCTACTATTTTTCTCATTCTCGATTATTGTGTACATGTATGACAGTGTGAATTTCTCTCCGGTGAGAGTCCTTTTTCGATGACGGAAGTGTTTGAATATATAATGGTGTGGGTGTTTGGATCTGTGATGTATGAGTATTGTTGTGATGTTCTCTTCTATTTAATTCTGTGCTGGCCCATGATGAAAAATTGTGTAATGGAAAAGGAAGAATGATGGGTTCTTTGTGTAGAATGGAGAAGAAAAATGATATTGTTGGTGTTTTTCCGTGTATGGTCTTCTTGTTGATGGAATATTTTGGTGGATGGTGAAAGAAAAGAATGTGTTTATGATGTGGTGGGCCCCCTTGTGAAATGATTGTGCTTGATATATTATTGTTGTTGTGAATGGAAAATAAATATAGTAGTGTATTAGGTGAGTTCAGAGAGTTGTTTGATTAGGTGGGGTAGGTGGGGTAGGGGTAGGGCAAGAGGTAGGTAGGGAGAGGTAAAAAATAAGTAGAAATTAATATTTGGGCGGACAAAATTACATGTCTACATTATGCCCCTCTTTGGAAGTAAACACAAAGTGTTTTCAGACATAGAAGTAGACAACGTGACAGAATTTTGTCCCGATCATTATTCAAAGAGATGAAATATAAGGAAAAAGGGCCACCGAATCTATATTAGGACATCCTACCTACCCAAGTTATGAAGGAAACCAGTCATAGATACCTCTAAAGGAAGGAGAAGGACCATACCGAGTTGGAGAGTCGAGTGAGGTTCCATCGAGGTTCAGGTCCGCAGCTCTGTCATTACATCAAAAATAAAAATTACAAGTTAAAAGATAACTGTAATTACAAAATTCCTATCTATGCATCTTCATTTTGACTCTTGACTTGATTTTCATCACCCTATTCTTCAGGCGGGCTCCTGACTTGCAATTTCTTCAACTTGTTGTTTGGCTTTCAATTTCTTCAACTTGTTGTTTGACTTTCAACTTATTTGCCCTGCTCTTCAGGTGGGATCCTGACTTTTGATTTCATCAACTTCTGATTTTATCATCCTGTTCTTCAGGCGGACTTCTGACCTTCAATTTTATCACCCTGTTCTTCAGGCGGGTTCCTGACTTTCAATTACATCACCTTATTCTTCAGGCGGGCTCCTGACTTTCAATTTCATCACCCTGTTCTTCAAGTGGGCTTCTGGCTTTCAATTTTATCACCCTATTCTTCAAGCGGGCTCCTGAAACCAAAATCAAAGCTAAAACGAAAATTATCCCAAATGATGATTATAATAAAGAAAGATTTCATTCATTCATATTTGTTAAAGTAATGTCCCATTTTCCAGGAGGGTCCTGAACATAAAGTAAAATGCCATTTTCCAGGAGGGTCTTGAACGTAAAGTAAAATCCCATTTTCCAAGAGGGTCCAGAATAGAAAGTAAAATCCCATTTTTCAGGAGGGTCCTGAACAGAAAGTAAAGTCCCATTTTTCAGGAGGGTCCTGAACAAAAATAAAGTCCCATTTTTCAGAAGGGCCCTGAACAAAAAGTAAAGTCCCATTTTTCAGGAGGGTCCTGAACATAAAGTAAAATCCCATTTTTCAGGAGGGTTCTGAACAGAAAGTAATTCCCATTTTTCAGGAGGGTCCTGAACAGAAAGTAAATTCCCATTTTCCAGGAGGGTGCTGAACAAAAAGTAAATTCCCATTTTTTAGGAAGGCCCTGGACAGAAAGTAAAATCCCATTTTTCAGGAGGGTCCTGAACAAAAAATAAAATCCCATTTTTCAGGAGGGTCTTGAACAAAAAGTAAAATCCCATTTTTCAGGAGGGTCCTGAACAGAAAGTAAATTTCATGGATATGCATTTCCAATGGTAGCTGAATTAAGTGAAGCAAATTTTCCCCTATTTCAACAAAAAAATTTTGTCAGTTAAAAACATAGTGGTGGTTTGCAGTACTTGGCTATCGCGACACCTGCTCTAGTGTCCATTTCCTTTATTTTATTTCGGATTGTTGGCACTTGCCCCTGCTTTGTCACGTTGTTGATCCAAACTCAGATTATTAAGAGTGACTCTGAAATAAACACAGTATATCTTCTTTTCCATGTTTCTCAGATAAACCCTTTAAACTTTGGTATTTTCATGAGTTCCTAGATTTGCATGTTGACAAAGCTTTCTGGATGCCCTTTTTCGGCTCACAATCATGTCTCTTTCATGCGTTGGCCTTTTTGTCTTGCTTTGTGCAATGGAAGAAGTTGGCATCCAGTTTTGAAATCTTTTCTCACTTATTTTGACATGGACTTGTGTAACACCTCGATTCGCTGAACCAAAATTCTACACGATGCTCATGACCCCGAGGGACCACAAGCTAACCCATGACTGATATCTATACCTGTATACTACAAATCATGATATAATAATGTGGAATACATAGAACTATAAGGCCATAAGGTTCAACTGAATACAATCATATGGGTGAAAATACCCAAAACAACTCAATCTGAACGTAAATCTGAACATAAATCTGAAAGCCTCTAAACTATCTGAATAAGGAGTTGAAGGAACATGTCTCCAACAAACTCCGTAAAACTGAACTGAAGAAATAAATAAATGAATCAAATCATATTATCCTCGAATCAATGAGGACTTACTATGTCTCTGCGACTGGAATGCTACCGCTACTGCTGGACTAGAGCGCATGTCTCGGAACCTATGGTGTAACATGAAAAGAAAGCACCATAGCGCAAATACGTCAGTACAACTAGAGTACTGAGTATACAAGAAAGATAGGCTGAACATAAAGGGTTTCATGCATGAACAACACTGACTGACTAATATGAACGTGGGAGTGCAAACACACATATATAGAAACTAGGATCGTGAATACGTGATAGCATGACCTATAAGCTAATACATGGCTTACTGATAACTGTCATGACTGATACTAAAACTGATAACATGAAGGACTGTATCTAACAGCCCTGTATATACTGAAATCTGAAGAATGCCCTGAGTTCTTTCACTGAGACTGATACTGAAACTATGGAAAGTAGTGTTTAACTGACATGCCCCATGTATGCCGTTATGGCTAAGCTGGGGTTCAATCTCTGCCCCAACTGGAGGGGTGTCAATATCGTGCCACGGGTAAGGATAGCCTATGAGTGACCCTTATCTGGCGCGTACTCAATGAGAATGGTGGGAACCCTAAACTGATGGTTTAAGACACCTCATCAACCCTAATCTAATGGGTTAAGATGTCTCAACTTACTCGGGCTACGTAGTTCTGGAACACAAGGATGACTACTAAGAATCACACCCTGAACTGGCGGGTGAGTTCCCATCCTTGGGTTCACTCGATGCTAACCTTTACTCCTATCTGGAGAGACTGGACATGAATAACTGACTGTGCATGACTTAATCTTACTGAATTTCATTGACTGGCGAAATGTTACTGATATCTGAAAACTGACTAAAGTCATAAGGTTTTCCTGAGTCACATGACTGACTGAAGTCTATGGAATCATAGCTTGAGTTCGGATATCATGAAACATGACATGGATCTAGGCACACAGCTATAGTTTTTGGGTACAAGTACCCCCAGGACTCGATGGAAGAAAACTGACACACATAACTGACTTGATCATAAGAGTAGAGTCCATAATTTATAATATCATAAGTAGGGATCTCATACTAAGCATGGTTATCAACAATGTATTGCATGGAAAGGATTTTATATCCCATGGAAGTAATTGCACAATCTTAATATCATGTTCATTGCATAATCATATTGGCAACACATACCAATAGCATGGAAGTTCATGTAGATTGCATGGTTATCATACATCTTGTTCATAAGTAGGATTTGCAAGTAAACATAGCATAATCTCATAAGAATAGTTCATGAGTATTCCAACAATATTTACAAGGCACATTATCAACATAGAAGTCATTGGAACGTAAGGGCATATCATGAATCCTTCATTTAGTCACAATTTAGCTATATTGCATGGTTTCTAGTTTCTTAAGCATTTTATCAAACACCTTACATGCACATCTTAAGTATAGGTGAAATTATCAAATTATACATCATGAACAACCAAATTTACATGTTTCCAACTCATATGATATCATGAATTCATAAAAACATATAAAGATTCCATCTTGGGAATCACCCAATATCAACAACATGATCATCAACACCTAACAATATAGAAATCATACTTTATGATGAAAAAGAGGGTTTTTGAGCTTTATGGATGAAAGGGATCCATAAATCAACTCACGCATACCTTAGAAGGAAAGATTCTTGTTGATTGACGGAGGAATTTCCTTGAAATCGGATCTTCAAGCTTAGTTACGCAACCCTAGTTATTTTTCTCTTTTAGTTCTCTTGGATAATGAGCTTTGAGATTATAATAGGGTTTTAATATGTTTAGAAGCTATATATTTCGTAGGGTTAAGTTTAGGGACGTGTAAGGAGTGTTAACAAACTTAATTACCCTTAAAATAACTCAAAATAGAGTGTTTTTGGCACCTGGAACTTACTTAGCCGGCGCCCAAGTGATTGCCTAAGTTAGGTTGGGCGGTGCCTAACTTATCGCGTATGCTTGGGTTGGGCGGCGCCTAACCAATCGCCTATGCTTACTGTCTCTCACGAAAATAGGCATAACTTTTCGCTCGAGTATTGGATTAAGGCGAAATTGGTATCGTTGGAAAGCTAATTCAATTATCTACAAATTGGTGGGTCTAAATAATACAAAATACCATATTAACATTGAGTTATACTAGTTCAAAGATGACCCTTGCAAAATCAAACACTAAAACTTGATGGATTCAAAAACTCTTAGCTTGTATTACCCTAAGTGACTCATATGAACATGCTTAATGCATCATAAGCTATCCTATAACTAGGATATTCATTGTAAGTTATGTAGTCAAGTATGAATCACAGGATAGGAGATTTTATACGTAGGAATACTTATTCACTTCCTAGCTTAGAAACATGCGGGGTATTACAACTTGACTCAAATACAAGAGAAAAATAAAAACAATTTTTGCTTTATTTAGATAATTGACTCAAGAAAATAAAAATATAACTAAAGAGAAGAAAAAAAATGACAATGAATGTCCCCATTGAAAGAGATGAAAGAAATTTTTTTCTAAAAATGACAGTTAACTCTAATGATTATGACATGCATATCGAATTAGACTGCCCGATCTTTCCATCCAAAACTTTCTACCAATTGTTGTTGAGTGAATGACCTTGAAATTGATTTGCTTCCTTAGGTCAATTATATTTAAGACCTCATTCGGCTAGTGGCGCCTTGAATGATTTTTGCCAACAAGCCTCTCTCATTTTCCTTTTCTCAGCTCATCATTGCCTTATGGTATCTGTGAGGGTTTTTCACCAATGAGACTCTCTTATTTTCATTTGTCTCAACTCACCATCGTCTTATGGTGCTCGTGAGGTTTGTCATCGATAAGACTCTCTCATTTTTATCTCCCTCAACTTACCATCGCCTTATGGTGCCCGTGTGAGTTTTCACTAATAAAACTCTCTCATTTTTATTTCTCTCAACTCATAATCGCCTTATGGTGTCCACGAGGGTTTTCACCAATAAGAATCTCTCATTTTCATTCTCTCAACTCACTATCACCTTATGTCGTAAGGGTTTTCACCAATAAGAATCTCTCATTTTTATTTCTCTCCTAATTCCTTATGTTGAGGAAGACAAGTAGTTCCCAAAATGCATCATCACATCCATTGCATGCTTAGCCTTAATATTCTGAAAGATTGGTTTGAAGGTCTTTCTTTGATTAAAATTTAGCTTTCGGATAGGGTTAGAAAGAAAGGATGACATGAGGCCCAAATGACACTTGAAGTGAGTTAGGACTTACAACTATTAAAATCGACCCAAATAATGAGGATTAACCAAGCCCCAATTTCTTTTGACTGGGCAATTCTAAATTATTTATTTGGTTGGACCGAGCCCCGTATGGGCAGCCTAAGTATCTCACCCCCAAAAGAGGAGAATCAGGTCACGCGTATTTCTGGGAACTGGTTCTGTATGATTTAGACTTTTGATTCTTTTTCTTTTATTGACACTCTTTTCTATTTAGATTTTTTTGACTCTATTTGTCTTGGCACTTTTCTTTTTTTTCTTATTGGATATTTTTTTTGACTCTATTTTTATTCCAAAAGAGGGGTATGAAAGAAAATAGGACTAAAGCTCAAATAGGCTAAACAAAGGATGACACGATGTTTGGATAGCAAAATGAAATGCCTTCATCATATCAATCCTTGAAAATGCAAGTACATATCATGCAATATGAAAGTGCACAATCAATATCACTTATGACATATTTTACAGCACTAACTTGCCCCAAACATATGTACCACCTCTTCTTCTACACTTGCCGAACATATAACTCCATCTTTGTTGTACATCCCTCACATTGAATGACTCATGCTTTCATGGAGTTGATTTTGTTCTATTTCTCGGGATACATATCCACTATTTGACCTAATTGGGTTATGTTTTTCAATTGATGACCAAGTTATTCTTATGATTCGCAAAATAATTGCCTTAATTTTCAAAGAAGGCTTGAACTTGTCACCAAATGTCTCAGCACTCTACCTATTTTCTTAGATGCTTTTTTTTCTAACTTTAACCCTCTGATTCAATGTTCATGCTTAAATTGGATTTTAAGATCTGGCTAAAAATTCTGCTAGCATGTCATAACACTAGAATTAACCTAAAATATACTATATAAAGAAAATAAACAAACAACACTTATTTAAAACACAAAGGAAAAAGGGACACTTCATTCAATTAAAATAAAAAATAGAAGGGTTTGAACATAACGACAAATGAACAAAACAAGATAGATCCCGAACTACAACCCTAAAATAATTCAGATAACAGAAAATAAAATAAAACAAACTACCAGACCTCTTCCTAGTAGGGAGAAGGGTGACTTCTCAATTGCTCAGTCTGACATCTTAGCCACTGGTTTACATATCAACATGACTAGAGTTTTTCTCACTGTCAATGTTCTGCACCATAATCAATTTGTCTTGAATCATCTTTTTAATTTCTTTTTTCAAATCACGACAATCTTCAATACTATGACCCTGAACATCAGAATGATATGCACATCATACATTAGGATCAAAACTTCTTGAATGTGGGTCAGGAGTATACCCAAGGAAAGGAGTGATCATGCCTTGTTATGCCAATCTCTGAAATAAACTGGCATACGACTCTCCAATTGGTGTAAAACTATCCCTCAATTTCTGCCTCATTTCATTGTTTAACTTGGATCAAACATCGAGCCTATAAGGGATTTGGTATGTTTGTGGAATTGGAGTATGACATTGAGGAGTTAGTGCGTGTCATTGTGGGTAAGGAGGGAGTTGAACATATGGTTGTATGAAATATACTAGATATGAAGGTGGGGAAACATAGTATAATGGATTTTGGAAGTGATTATGGAGAGCTTAGGTATGAACTTAGGCTTGAAACTGATGGCAACGACGACGTCGTCTCCTTGGATGTGCCCGTTCTCCAACAACAATAGCAGTGTCATCTTTCTCATTCTTCTTCCCTCCAGGTTCCCTTAATTGATTGCAATATTGTTCCAAATGGTTCACAGATTCCTCATGCCCATCTTTCTCCTCAAATTTTGATATCTCAAAGATTGGAGGAAGGTGAACACTTGGAGGAATGCCCCAGTTTTTGTATGAAACATCTTCTTTACCCGCAGGTCCTAGAGAATTTTTCATAGCATTTTCTGCACTCTTCATTTTTTCAACCATTTTCTCTAACTTATCTGGCATACTGGACTTCTTGTTAAGAAATTTTGGTAGTCCAGTTAACTTAAAAGCAGTCTTAGGAGTATAACAATGATCACCAAGAGTATTGAATATAGGTTCACTAGCAGCATGAGAACGCACAACCATTGGGTGAGCCAGTGTAGAAATCCCAGTAGAGGATTGAGCAACAAGATCACAAACGACATGTGGTGTTGTGAATGTAGTAGGCTTATGCTGAGGAGCTAGAGGAAAAGAGGTGGAAGTATTGAGATGTTTTTGGCTGGGAATGAATTCTGAGTCATGTTGTTGTGCATCAACAACAGCAGAAAATTGACTTTGAGATTTTGGTGAAAAACTTTAGGTGTTTGTAGGATCAATAAAGGGAAATGGAGGAGGAGGCAACCCATTAGCCCAAGCTCGATGCATTTCTGTCTTTTGTTGTCGTAGTCTCCTAATCTCTTGCTTTAAACTCTCTTTTTCCTGATTCTTTGTTTGCTCCATGATGTCACTCTCTATATCTTTGTTGGACGCAACTAACCCTTTGAATTTGGTGTGATGTGAAGGACCAGTCAGAATGCCACAAACCAATCACCTTAAACTGACTCAACAAAAAAACAGCAAATGTGTTAGAGTTCAACACAT
The DNA here is from genome assembly GCA_030864225.1 of Capsicum baccatum var. pendulum. Taxonomy (NCBI): domain Eukaryota; kingdom Viridiplantae; phylum Streptophyta; class Magnoliopsida; order Solanales; family Solanaceae; genus Capsicum; species Capsicum baccatum. The sequence continues at coordinate 45,165,892 of CM061560.1, forward strand.
TTTTCAAAACCTCTTTTTCCTTCTTATTTTTTTTAAAAAAAAAGACCACCGAACCCAAGAAGGGTACCTACGTATCTCACTCCCGAGAGAGGAGAATCAGGTGTGCGTAGTTCGTGAAGTCTTGCCAAAATGGCCAATTAAACTCTTTTTCCATTCTTTTTCTTGAAACTTCACAGAGAAAAGAAAATAACAAATTATTAAAAGAATTGACAAAAATCTTTTTGTATTTTTCAAGTATAAATCCTTATACAAAATGAAATCTATAATTACCAAAGAAAATCTTTTTGGGCTTTCAATTTTGAGTTTCATACAAAATGAAATTTAAACCTATTAAAGGAAAATCTTTTTTGATTTTTTAAATAAGATCCCCGAACCAACAATAGGCTGCCTACGTATCTCATTCTCGAGAGAGGAGAATCAGGGGTGCGTAGTTCGTCCAGATTGGACAATTAAGGATTAACTTGCAAACTGAACCCTGATTTAACAGACATTACCAAAGACAAATGATAAAAGACGTTAATAAAATATTTTTTGGGGGTTTTCAATTAGACACTTCACATAAAACTGACACCAACAACTATGAAAAAAAAAATCTTTTTAAAATTTTTGAATTATGAATGCACGGTAAAGAAACAAAAGGAAAATCTTTTGGATGTTTTTTTTTTTTTGAGAAAATGAGTGTGAAAGGTAAAAAATCTTTTGAATTTTTAGATTGTGAAAAAAAATCAAAAGCCATAAAGAATTCTAAAAACTTATGAAACACTCCTTTTTTTTACTCACCTTTTCTTTTTCTCCTTTTTTCAACACTTTCTTGTCTACACACTTTACTTCTAACACATGTTTTTTCCAAATCAGCCCATCAAATGACCACGCTATCCTCAGAGATGCAACATTTAGCACGTACGGATGTTTTAAAGGTGAGTCTCCTACAAAGGACCAAGTGGGTCCCGCTAGGTCTCAATATGATGCAGATAAGCATGAACTAAAGACTGACCTACGTTGGGGTTCACTAATAAGGTTGTTCGGGGGTACGTATGGGGGATAGTGGCTGTGAGAGCTTTCCACCCACTTCATAACACTGACGGCTTCCCCTCCTAAAATAAGGGTGACTCAACTAGAGGTCGTGTACTACACGTGTACTATGAATTTGTTGCAGAAAGAATGAGTCAGGTTATGCACATGATGCCAGATATAAAGAGGTACCACATAAAGTAAAACTGTAAACAAAGAGCACGTAGCACTCAACACTGATAAAATGAATACGAACAATAACACAAATAATTTCTATACACCCATAATGTCTAACAAAGTCGATACAACTCCAAAATTAGCTCGAATTCTGAAAAATCCCCAGCAGAGTCGCCAAAGCTGTCACACCCTTTTTTTTTTACAGAAAAAGGATAGATTTTATGTTTGAAAGGAATTTTATTATTAAGTGACAAAAATGAAGAATTTTTTTCGAAAAGGATTTATTTTTCAATTAAATTCAAAGTCGCCACTTGACATAAATTGGATGTGCCAAGACACCTTTTGAAATCCTTTTTCAAAACGGTTTGACTCTAAAACTGATCCGCGAACAGAGATTACGACTAAGGAATTCTGTTGACCGAAGGAAAGGTGTTAGGAACCCCTCGATCCCGTGGTTCGACCACGGTCGCTTGGTGGAGCATATCGACTAATTCAACACTAAAAGTGTATAAACCACACAACAATTAAACAAATAATTACAAATGTAAAAAATCCCAAAATATAATGTTCAGTCCAATTATTACAATCCTAAATAAAAAGTACTGAAAAGTAAATCTACATTAATCCTAAACTACGCTCCAGTGCTTTATCCGATGACTCGGGCCTTCATCACAAACCTCCTTTGCGTACATGATACGTCGGGGCATTCCCCGATTAAGTACAAATGACCTCGGGGCATTCCCCGGTGAATGAATACATCTTCGAATCTTGTGTAACAACGTAGAAAGAACCATTCACACGCACATTCAAACATTCAACAAAACACCATTCCTAAAAATTTGCCTACTTGACTTAGCATTTGCCTACTAGATTCGATTTATCACAATTCCAACAATCCAAAATTAATACAAATTCACTTTATCGCGTTTAATCCCATCCCAAATTTCTTTTAACACATGAATTTTAACATAAAAACTAGCTATCAAGCCATATCAACATCAATTTCATACCACGATTAGTTATTCCAATAATTCGAATAAACAACATCAAACATATCAAGCAACCAATCACTAAAAAAGATATCAAATCACAAACACAATCCATGAAAATTAAGAAAAATAGAGTTAAAAATTGGACCTTTCGGGATCAATGTGTTGTTCAATTGAATAAGATGAAGCAACGGGCCAGGAACCAGTCAAACCTCAAACTATGAACTGCAACTTAAGCAATCCCAACCTCGAACGATGCCCTTTAACTGATTTGGTCATTTTTCAATCAGATTAGGTCGGAATAGACTATGAAAGTTTCATATTATATCACCTCCGGTCGCTGGCTTACCGTTTCCGGCAAGACGCAATCTGAAAATGGAGTCGGACTTTTTTTTTGGAGCTTGTTTTGGTCGTTTTTGAGGTGTTGGTCGCCGATTCGGATGTTGCCAGAGCTGCAGAGAGCTCCAATCACCATAACAGACCTCTCTACTATTTCTCTCCCTCTTTCTCTCTTATTTATCTCTCATTTTAATGTGTTTTCCAATCACTCTCATTCGATCTCCCTCAATTCTTGACTATTTTTCTCTTTCTCGATTATTATGTGCGTGTATGGCAGTGTGAATTTCTCTCCGGTGAGAGTCCTTTTTCGGTGACGAAGGTGTTTGAATATATGATGGTGTGGGTACTTGGATCTGTGATATATGAGTATTGTTGTGATGTTCTCTTCTATTTAATTTTGTGCTGGCCCGTGATGAAGAATTGTGTAATGGAAAAGGAAGAATGATGGGTTCTTTATGTAGAATGGAGAAGAAAAATGATGTTGGTGGTGTTTTTCCGTGTATGGTCTTCTTGTTGAAGGAATATTTTGGTGGATGGTGAAAGAAAAGAATGTGTTTATGATGTGGTGGGCCCCCTTGTGAAATGATTGTGTTTGATGTATTATTGTTGTTGTGAATGGAAAACAAATATAGTGGTGTATTAGGTGAGTTTAGAGAGTTGTTTGATTAGGTGGGGTAGGTGGGGTAGGGGTAGGGTAGGAGATAGGTAGCGAGAGGTAAAAAATGAGTAGAAATTAATATTTGGGCGGACAAAATTATGTGTCTACAAACTTGACATCTTATATAAGACCTAACTAAAAAATTTTCACAACTATTTTTTATATTAATTTTGCTGTACCACTTCTAATAAGTTATTTCCTAATTGATTATTATATGTGTTTTACGTATTAAAAAATTAATAATATTTGATAAAAAAAAGTAAAATAGACATTTATGACATGTTTGCTTCAGCTGTTTCAACCGTAATTTTACTATTTTATCCCTAATTAATTATTATGAGTCATCTAAATATTAAAAAAATATTTAATAAAAAATAAAATAAAAAAAAAGATAAATTAACTATTGATGTTTTAAATTAACTTGACATCTTATATGAGACCCGCTTAAATTTTTTTCACAACTATTTTTTATAGTTATTTTATTGTATTACTTCTAATAAGTTATTATGAGTCTCATTTAAGACATGTCTACTTCGCGACTTCAATTGTGATATTTGATTGACTCTCGAAATTATATCAGTGTCACTTAAATTGAAATAGAAGAAAAAGTATTATAAATTTCAGTAATTAAAAATTTAAATTATTCTAAATATATAATAGACTATCAATTCTATAAAACTTTGAACAAGGAGAGTATTATAAATTATAATGGCTAACAACTTAAAATAGTAAATTATAATGTCAAAAAACTATTATAAATTACAATAGCTAACAACTTAAAATATCTAAAAAATATTTAAAATATAATTAATTATCAAAATTTTATTTGTATCGTATAAATTGAGACTAAAAATTAACATATATTGGGCCCGTGCTAGCACGGGCCTTTGATATCTAGTAGCCGTTTGGCCATTAAAACTAAAAATTTTCGGAGTTAAGCGTTGAAGTTGGAGTTGAAATTAGAGTTGGAGTTGTGTTTGGCATGTTTTTTTTGAATTTAATTTTTATTTTTGAAAAAAAACTTTTTTAAATATGATTTTATGCTCCAACTTTTACAAACTATCCAAATTACCCAACTAAAATTATAAGGAGAGGTCATGTATTAGCATTCCAAGCACGATATACGGGTCTAAAGAACGGTTTCATATTCCCAGGTTGATATCCATTGCCATGTCCAAGAGAAAGAAATGAACATGGCGAAAGACCTCATCCATAACGACAGAGTATCCGAAAAGGCAAGAGACAATTTAGACGCACATAGGATTCTTCATCAGTGACAAATAAGCTCAGCTTCTTAAATTAAACAACTCATACTAGATTATTTTTATCCAAACTAGTTGGAGTTGGTTGTATGAATCCTCTAAGTTATAAATTAAAATAAGGAACAACTTAGCGCTAAGATATGAATCCTCTACATTCTTTTCCAGTAGGGCCTGTTATTCCACCTTTCAGTAAGTTGTTTCCAGTTCCTCAAATCGCCAATACAAATTCAAATCATTGATTCATTAAAAGTTACTGGTGAAAGTCTTCCGGTTCAATCTAATGCAGTAGCTTTCTCACAATTCTGAACGTATTTTTCATGCAATGACCACATGTCATTACAACTCACACTATTTTTGGATGTCACAACACCTCATTATAGCAAAGATCATAAGATGTGACCTCATGCAGCATATATTCACAAGTTTTAAAGCTTCCATTTCAAAAAAATACTTCACAAGTCTTATGACTCCAATATGCCATTTGTTTTTATTTGGTTGTTGGTAGTTAGTTACAGTTATAAGGAGAGTTTTATGTAAAAATTTAAAAGGTTGTGGTTATATGTAATAATAATAAATGTTGAAATTGGAGTTGGAAAATTGTGAAAACACCAAAAACCTGTTTTCCCTTTTCAGAAATTTTTTTTTAAATTATTTTCTGAATTTTCATGGCCAAACACCATAATTTCCAACTCCGGATAAAAGAAAAAAAATTTCATGGCCAAACGAGCCCCTAGTATTGACATGATTGCCAAAACCAACACCGTGGATTACATGACTCTTTAGGTTCTAGGCGGTCAATCATATGAATATAAATTTCGTAAAGATATGGCACCTAAGCTTAACTCAACCCTTAAATCTAACTCATGAGTACAGAATTGTCCAAGTTCTTCATATAAGGAAACCGCCAGTTTATTCTCCAATCAATGTGTGACTTTCATCCACTTCAACACCCTCCTTTACATCCCGGGCCTAACTGGTGTATGGGTCGAGAGATCAAACGGGGATGAACCTAACTTTGATACACTACTTAAAAAAAAAGTTTTTCCGATCACAAAAAATCGACCACAGATTGTGTTGCAATAAAACCGACCAAATGTGGTTAGTTTTTTATATAAAACTAAAACAATATTTAAAAAATGACCACATGTGGTCACTTTTATATTTTAAATTTCTAAAATAATTATTTTGAATTAATTATTTTTTCTTTAATTAAAAAAGTTGATTTTAAAAAATTCCACTAGATAATAATTTAAAAAATTATTAAAAAAATAATTTAAAACTATTTTTAAAAAGTGACCACTTGTGGTCACTTTTATTTTCAAAAATAAATTAAAAATATTTTATAAAGCAATGGTCGCTTTTGGAATTAAAAAAAATAAAGAAACCGACCACTAGTGATTGCTTTTTGATTAAAAAAAAAATTAAGACCACTTGTGGTCGGTTTTCTTTAAAAATAAATAAAAATATTTATATAAAAGCGATCACTTGTGGTCGGTTTTCTATTAAAAAATAAAAAATAAAATAATTTTAAAAAAGCGACCCCTTGTGGTCGCTTTTATTTAAAAAAATTTATTTAAAAACTATTTTTAAAAAGCGACCACTTGTTGTCGCTTTTGAAATTAAAAAAAATATATTTAAGAAATCAACCACTAGTGGTTGATTTTTAATGAAAAATAAATTGAGACCACTTGTGGTCGGTTTCTTTAAAAATATTTATATAAAAGCGATCACTTGTGGTCGGTTTTTTATTAAAAGATAACAAAAAAATTTTAAAATACCAAATACTAATCTAAATCAAAAACTTTAGACGACTGAGATTAAAAAAAAAATTTAATATAAAAAGCACCCAAATACCAAAATCCTAATCTAAATCAAAAAAACTGTAGCCACATCTCTTCTCTCTGCTCTCTCTAGTCGCCTTCATCAACAGCTTACAGTCTCTATTTTATCTCTTGATGCTCCTCTTAGGCTTCTATTTTATTAAAAATTATTAATTTTTAATATTAATATTTTTTACGCATTATTTTGATATCAAATAAATAACAATGTGTCACATCAATGATTCTAAAATATAAAAAAATATATTTTATTTCTTTTTATTACCATTTTTTATGATTTATCAATTCAAATATAATATTTTATTATTTTTTTTATAAACATGCACACTCACAATTATTGTACAAAATACATTATCTATTATTATTATTATTATTATTATTATTATTATTATCATTATCGACAATTTTAAAATAAATATTCATAATTTATAGGTGTCTATTTTATTTCAAATTATTTCTATCATTGATTTTAATTACGCGATTTATTCATAACTAATCTGAGAATAATTATATTATTTTTTTTTTACTATTATATTATTTATTTTTACATTTTTGGTAAATTTATTAAATCATTTAATCTCAAAAGTTGATCCAACGGCTGAGATCAATTTAGCTCCTTCTTTCCTTTTAAACCAACAACAAACACTAATCTCCCTCATTCCAACAAAACAACCGCATCTCTCTCTACAATCCCTCTCTGCTGTTTCACCACCACACCACCGACGAGTCCATCACCACTCTCTCCTTAATTGCCTCTACCACCACCGCTCCACCAAGATGACGCCTCTTAACATCACCAACTGAACAAAACCATCCCCCACCAGTAAAATATGCCACTGTTAGTGAGGATTCACCAGTCAACAGCCGTCTTCCATCGACGAAACCACCACCGGGAGCAGCTCATCAACAAACTCCATCACGTTGTCGCTGTTGCCGGCAAATTCCTTCTGCATCATATGAATTTCTTCTTTCATCTCTTTACTGGTAATTACTTTTAAACTCTCTCGGGTAACATCCATAGACAAGTACAAGTGTTGTTCTCCTCATCATCTTCTACTTCACCTTTCTGTTTCTCCATTGTGTGTTTACTATTTCTGATTTTTCAATTTTTAGAGCTGATTTATGTTAGGGATTAATCCCTTTTAAAAATAATTTTCTTAAGGGTTAAGTTTGTTCAATTTGATATTGCTTACTCATTTTGGTATGTGATTGATGTATGTGATTGATGAGTATTCTTTTTGCGGATCGACTAAAAAAGTGAGTCAAGAGTATTATTTAGAGGTTTTGAGTTGGATTGTTGGAGTGTGCAAATCAATTTAGTATAAGGCCTATTTGGCCTTGACAATTTTTAGCTATGATTACGAGTCATTTGATCATGAATTGTTTTCACCTTATTTCAAAAATTATCTCATTTTTATTCAAAAAATTATAAATGCGCTATAATAATACTAAATATGACTTAGCAAGTTGTATTTGAGATTTAGAAAATAATTTAATACTTATTTTCACTATTTTCATTTTTAATTTTTTTCACTTGTAAACCTATTGAATTAAGTGTATGGGTAATACATAATAAATATGATATTAGTAATACAAGAGTTATTAATAAATGATTAAGTTTGAAAATGATTATGTTTAGTCACTTGAAATGTGAATTAGAGAGTTGAAAGTGGTCAAGTCTAGTGTTTTGAAATGTGTATTAGTGACTTCAAAATGATCAAGTGTAGTCACTTGGGAACTTGTGTTTTGAATTTACTAAAGTGTGGTCACTTGAGAAGTGAATTAATGAGTCAAAAATGTTTAAGTGTAGTTACTTGAAAGGTGAACTTGTGTTTTGAATATAGTTAAGTGTGGTCACTAAAGAAGTGAATAAGTGACTTAAAATATTTAAGTGTAGGTACTTGAAATGTGGACTTGTGTTTTGAATTTAGTTAAGTGTGGTCACTTGAGAAGTGAATAAGTGACTTGAAAATGTTTAAGTGTAGGTACTTGAAAGGTGAATTCATGTTTTGATTTTAGTTAAGTGTGGTCACTTGAGAAGTGAATAAATGACTTGAAAATGTTTAAGTGTAGGTACTTGAAAGGTGAACTTGTGTTTTGATTTTAATTAAGTGTGGTCACTTGAGAAGTGAAAAAGTGACTTGAAATGTTTAAGTGTAGGTACTTGAAAGGTGAACTCGTGTTTTGAATTTACTAAAGTGTGGTCACTTGAGAAGTGAATAAGTGACTTGAAAATGTTTAAGTGTAGGTACTTGAAATGTGAACTTGTGTTTTGAATTTAGTTGTGTGGTCACTTGAGAAGTAAATAAGTGACTTGTGGTTTGAACTTAGTTACTTGAAAAATGAACTTGTGTTTTGAATTTAGCTAAGTGTGGTCACTTGAGAAGTGAATAAGTGACTTGAAAATATCTAATTGTAGGCACTTGAAATGTGAACTTGTGTTTTGAATTTAGTTTAGCTTGGTAACTTGTGAAGTGACTTAGTGACTTGAAAATGTTTAGATGTAGATACTAAAAATGTGAACTTTTCATTTTGAATTTAATTTAGTTTGATAACTTGTGAAGTGTCTTAGTGACTTGAAAATGTGTAGATATAGAAACTTGAAATGTGAACTTTTGTTTTGAATTTAGTAAAGGTTGGTAACTTGTGAAGTGAATTAGTGACTTGAAAATATTGAAGTGTAGGTACTTGAAACGTGAATTTAGTTTTGAATTTAGTTTAGTTTGGTAACTTGAGAGGTGAATTAGTGACTTGAAAATGTTTAAGTGTAGGTACTTGGAATGTGAACTTTTCATATTAAATTCAGTTTAGTTTGGTAACTTGTGAAATGAATTAGTGACTTGAAAATGTTTAAGTGTCCCTACAAAAAATGGGTCTAACTGCGGGGGTTTATTTGCGGGGGTTATTTTAACCCCCGTAAAATTATATAAAATGCGGGGATTAAAACTTTGTTGCTAGTATTTATAAATTTGCGGGGGTTTTAACCCCAACTATCCATAAAAAAAAGAGCGCTAAAGTGTTGCTTCCTTTTTATATCAAAAAGAAATATTTCCCCCTCTTTTTTTTAATTACCCCCAAATGAAGACCCATCTCTCTCTCGTTTTTCCCTAAACCTATAGACTCCGGATACTCTTTGTCAGCCGTTGCTATGCTCCGTCGGCCATTGCTACTCCGGCATCTACGGTCGGTCATTGCTACTCCAGCCAGGTAAATGCTACTCTCTTTAACCTCAATTTTTTGTTTTTGTGTGTGGTTTTGTCGATGAGATATTCGAACACTTGCCTTTTAATTTTCAATGCTAATTTACTAGTAATTTCAAAGTTTTATTTGTGATAGATTGTCAGAACTTCAATGAAAATGGAGTATGGCATAAAATATGAACTTCAAAGTTTCATATATTTTTAGGGAATTTGATGATTCCTTTGTTCGTGGAAATTGATAAAGAGGATCTTGTTTGTAGTTTTCTTGAGGATTTGATTGTTTTAGCTGGTATAAAGGCCGCGTATTTTAGTGTTGAAATTGGTGTTGTGATTTGAGGTTAGGCTAAAAGTTAAGAAAACTTATTGTTGAGTTTGTGGTTACTATTGCTGAAGATAGAGAGAGTGGATGTGAGATGATGTAGATGGTTCTGAACGAAAAAGTTACTAAGTTGCTTCTTGTGTTGATTGATATGTTGGTGCATATTGGAGATGAACCTTGTTGGGGAGACGCGGTTAATGATGATGGAAATGAAGGGGAGTTGAGTATGTGTATTTATGGTAAGGAGAGTTTGGGTAGGTTAGCAATTGCATTAGGGGGAAGTGTAATTGTGCCTAGTTTGCCTTCGACAATTTTCAACTTTTTGGATCATGAAGATTGGCAAATTCATTATTTTGTTGTTACCGCGATTGAGGTTATATCAGAGGGATGTTCAAAGGTGATAGTAATATGCTTAAAGGATATGAAGCACTTTGTAGAGTCTATAGTGAAACTAATCTTTGATAATCACCATCGAGTGCAATGGGTAGTGACTCATGCAGTTGGTCAGCTATCAATGCATATAAGCCCGCAGTTTCAAGAACCATATCATCAGCTGGTTCTTCTAAATTTGATAGCAGTATTGGATGATTTTGATAATCCCAGGTTGTAGGTAAATTCTTGATGTGATGTTGATGTTTTAATGTTATAACATTTTGTTAATGACATATGACCGATGTATTGACTCTTTGTTCTCAAGTTGAACAGTTATGTAGCGTGGAAAGTACATGTCGTTGCCTACTAATCTTTTTCTCGTTTGAATAGGCACGTGCAACTTCAACGATACTGGTGTTCAGCCACAATTGAAGTGCAGATATTTTGAAACCTTACTTGCACAATATAGTGAGTAAACTAGTCGTGTTTCTACAGGTAATGCAACCTTTACCAATCAAAAACATATTCATTCGTTCACTTGTGTAAGAGTAATATCTTGTCACATTTAGAAGCATAGTAGGTATAAGTGCATTGTCTTTCTACCCATTCATATAGGAGTCGTAGTATTGCCCTTTTAGTTTTTTATCATTCGATTTCTGTTACTATCTGGTGATTTCTTGTACCTCGATTATCGTATTATTCTGTTGTACTTTTGATTCTATTATTATATGTTGTTTTTTGTTTTTAACAAGTAACTTGCTGCATATTCCAGAGTGGAATGACAATAATGAACGAAGCAGCTCTGGCAACTTTAGGCTTTTTAGCTATTAAATCACAGGTAGTTTGCTTTATGGGGTTCAAAAAGAGCTTTTTGTTATTGTTTAAATCTCATGTTCTAAACTTCATTTGCTTGGGACACTGTAGGAGGGCGCTGCATATATGTATGATTCTGTAATGCCTCACCTGAAAGTTATCTTGGTAGCTACTACTAGTGATACAAGTCAAACGCTCCATGCCAAATACTTGGGAACGCATTACCATGATTACAATGGAGGTTGGAAATCTAGCAATTGTTGATCTTATTGCAAAGGTGAATACAATTTCTATTCTTCCATCTCCTTCAAGAGGACTGCATGCATTGAAATACTTCATAATTTTAGGTCGCTGCCGCACTCGTTTTGCTGCAAGAAACTCATATGGAGGAAGAAGATCCAATGAGGTGCCTTTTGTTACAAGTATGTTGATACACTATCAATTTTCTGCAACTTTGTTTTCTTCTCTTTATGGTTTATTGTCTTATTTACACATTATCCATTTTGCACATCACTGATTCTGTCACAGCTACCTGGGCCTACATGTTAACTGGATAATAAAATGTGAAAGTTGTTAAAGGTTAGTTGGAAAATGATTGAAATTTCTTATCCATATTAGCAATACAAGAAATCAATTTTTTGTGATCCCTTAGCTCTTTATTTCTAATTATTATAGAATATTCTCTCATACAAGGGTTAAATATACTTAAGATTCTTAGTTATGTCACTAAAAACTTTAATCTGCAGAGGATCTTTATGACCATGTAAAAGCGAGTATTTCTATTTCAACTGGCCAAGTGTCTAGTTATTTGCCCCACTTTGTGGGAATATACTGGGTTTGTTGTTGTTGTTGTTTGAAGTGTCTGGGTATTTGTATTTATCAGACTTAGATTATAAATGCTTAGGCTGAATGGCCCTGTGAATTTGCAGTATGATAGTTGTTACTGTGGACATATTCGCCAGTTAGAGTGGAAACTAGACGCTCTTTGAAGGAATTGCATAAGCAAATTGTCTATATTAATGATGAATTTATGTGTTTTCTTCTATATCGTGTAATTCCTTTAGCTACGGTGATTAAGGTACCTTTCTTGTTAGGTGTAATTGGTTTGACTGACTATATTTTGTTTGATGCTCTAAGTCAGTACTAATTATAAATGCATGTGATTCTTGGCTTGCTCAGTGTTTTTTCCATTGGCTTATAGTTCTCTTTCTACAATAAGAAATGGCTAGATATAGATGTTAAACTCAAAATGGATAGCTTATTTAGAGCACAGAAATCAAACATCATTGATTTGATGAAAATTGTAATTTAAACATTGTAGAAACAATGGGGTGATTCAAAGAGAAAGTAAAAGGAGGAGCTTCAAAGAAATCCATATACTAGGAATAGCTCGTTTCCACTGCACAAGCGAGTACAATGTGACTTATCTTGCAGATAGCATCGCTGCTCCCACAAAGTCACACCCATTTCTATCTTCATAAATAGCACTTCTTCTCTTTTAATTTATGTGTCTTTTCTTCCTTGTTTAGTCTATTTAAAAAGAATTGCACTTTTTTATATTTAATACTCCCATCTATCCCAATATGTGAAGGTGTTTGACTAAGCACAGTGTTTAAGAAAAACAGAAAGATATAGGTGTTTGTCCATGAGAATTTTTCTTTCTTTTATCTGAAAAATTATTTCACTTTAGTAGAAATAGTAGTGTTTGGCCATAAGAATTATTTCATTTTAGTGAAAATTATTTTTGGAAAAGTGAAAATAAGTCACTTTTTCACTCCTATTTCTCTCACGAAATTTTAAAAACAATTCCAATTTATATTCATGGCCAAACACAATACTCACTCCAATTTCAACTCCAACTCCAACTCTGAAATGGGCCCATAATAAAAAGGAGAGATTACATATTAAGCACAGACAGGTCCACCTTCACAACTTAGCAAAGACATAGTGGCTACTTCTCCGTGAAAACAAACAGAGCACATTGAGTTCCAATTTTCTACTGAAAGCACCAGCTAATTTATAGTAATCATGGTGCAAAATGTGCTTATGTATTCATAAATGAAAATTCAATATCTTAAGTGAATTAATTACTATGCAATATGTGCATATGTGGTCACAAATGAAGATCCAATATCTTAAGTAAAATTTTATTGTGCTAAAAGTGAATTACGCATTCTTTCAGGGAAATACATAGGCACTTGTAGAGATTGTGACAAAGATCCTTCATTTATCGGGTCAAGTGAATGAATTGGATCCATTGAATTGAGTTTTGTTTTGGATAAACTAATTGGAGTAAGTTTAATAAGTGTTTATAAATTCTTTAGCTGTCAGCTATACTCCCCTATAAACTTTTCAATTTCGCTCAGTTACAAAATTTGTTTAACCTTTTACACACTCTAATTTCACGGGCTAATAGACACACTTGGTGAAATAATTGGTGTGTAAAAGGTTCCCTATGAAATTGGGGTGTATTAAAGGGATTTAGCTTCAGACTCGGAAAGTAAACAATGTATTAAGCCTTTACATTCCTTTTGTGAATAGGTTAGTTGCAAAATCATAAATGTTAGATCTGGAGCTGAACTTCCTGAAAAGTGTCGAGAGTCCGCATTACATTTTGAGAATCAAGGAACTCCTGTCATAATTGGTAGGTCATACTGTTATTGTAATATGCTTTTGGCTGTAAGCATATCTTCTTCTCACATGAAATAATAATATAATATGCAAACACAATATGTAGCACAATAAATATTATATAATAAGGACTGAAAGTTTATCGATTGATTCTTATACTTTGCATTTTTATGTAGCCAAGTGATGCGGCTAGTGGATCCATTTCGCCCATGAATGTAAGGATATCACATGATGATAGTGATCCTAATGACATTCTTCGATTTCGTTGCATTTGTCTTGGATATTCAATTATGATGATGTAATTGTGTGGTTAGAGTGAATCTTAGAATATTGAAGGTTTTGTGTTTAAATTTGATTTTGTAGTTTGAAGATACTAGTTAATGATGAAAATTTAGATTTTGAAGATGTTAATGTTAAAAATTTAATTTTGAAGTTTAATGTTCAATTTATTTTTTATATGCTTGTCAATTACAATGTTTAATTACTCTGTTGTATTAATGATATATGAATTGAACAAATATTGGATTGTAGGTTATGTCTAAAGGAAAAATTAAATTTGAGCTAAAATTAAAATTTATAATTAGTTATTAAAAATTGATGGGCCCTACTAATTTTTTTAAAAAAAAAATAAAACAATTGCGGAGGTTTTAACCCCCGCAAGTTTTAAATAAAATTTAATTATAAAAAAATTAAATTTAGAATAACGGGAGTCAATAACCGACGTAAATTAATTACGGCAGTCGTAACCGCCGCAAAATAACCGCTGCAAATTAATCATGAGAGTCGAAAAAAAAACACCGCAAATTATTTGTGACGGCTCGTATTCTGGGGGTTTTGAAAACCGACGTAATAATATTTTACGGGAGTTTTAAACCCCCGCAAATCGTAAAATTAACCCCCACAATTTGACCCATTTTTGTAGTGTGTAGGTACTTGAAATATGAACTTTTGTGACTTGAACTAATTACTTGAATGTGATTGATTGTGTAGATGAAACCTAATTATAGCTGGATATATCAACGAAATAATGATAATAGAATGGGTGAGGCTAAGAATGAGGATGCGGATGATGAGTTGTAGTTTATAAATAATTTGATTTTTAATGTTTGTATTCTTATGGTGGTTGATTGTATATTAAATGTCGATTGATGGATTATATTTTATATCATGGTTGATTCTATATTAAATGTTGATTGGTGGGCTGTATTTTGTAGCAGGTTTGATGGAATGTAGCATAGATATATGCTATTATTTTTTTTACAAAATCACCAGAAAAACTGACCACATGTGATCGTTTTTCTGGAAATTTTTTAAAAAACCGACCACATGTGGTCGATTTTTAAAAATAAATTTAGAAAAACCGACCTCGTGGTCGCTTATTAAATTTTTTGTAAAAACCGAACACATGTGGTCGCTTTACTATAATTAAATTAAAATGATTTCATTAAATAAATTATTAAATAAAAAAATCGACCAAATTAAAATGATTTCATTAAATAAATTATTAAATAAAAAAATCGACCACATGTAGTCGCTTTTGTTTAAATTAATTAATTAATTTATATACAAAAGAGATCACATGTGGTTGCTTTTGTATATAAATTAATTAATTTATTTATTTACAAAATTGACCACATATGATCGGTTTTGTATATATAAAAATTAGTTGATTAATTTAAACAAAACCGATCACATGTGGAACGGAGGGAGTACAAAAGAAGGCAGGGGGTACTAGACCAGAAAACCTGTGACATTTACAGCCCATTTAAGCTAATTGATCGATTATTATGATTAGATATGCTTATCCAATATTGTCTGATTTAATCAGTTCTATTCAAGGCAAAACCGAATCATGTCATATAGGAAATATAATGACCTAATTCATCATAGGTAAAAGAATCAATGGAAATTTAGGAAGTATATCCTAAAAGAATTAACAAATAGGTAGCAAATTAAATTTCCTAATTCTAAAAAGGAAAGCACTGGAAGAGACTTAAAAAAAGCATCGCAAAACAGGAGATGCAACTGGTGCTGTTGGCCATAACTTCAAATCATCAACATTATCATCACGAGGGGTTAAGTTTAAGTCCAAGCAAAAAATTCTCTTGCTGCTATTTGATTTCTTCAAAATCGGAACCATTGCCTTTTCAGCTGACGTTTTATTAGTTTCATCACGATGACGCCTCATGTGGCCGCCTAAAGCTTGGCCCAAAGAAAACTCCACACCACAAATAGAACATTTATGCATTTTGTTCTTTTTGACTTCCTCAAGAAACTCTCCTGCTAATTTTGGGCGTTTATGACTTGCACGGTGGCCACCTAGTGCTTGAAAAGATGGGAACCGTTTATAGCAAGTCTTACATTCAAAATCATTGTGATGATAATCTGTTGACGATGAAGAAATGTTGTTATTGTTGTTGAAACGAGACAAAAGCATTAACGCACAGTTAGCCATGGCCTCTGCTTCAATTTGCATATAATCTTCTCTGCTTCTTTTCATGCTTGTCATATTATTGATGCAACTAAGAATGAAGATTTATACAGATGTTTTTGTATTATCAAATTTAGAACTTTGAATGAAATGTCAGAACTTAGAAGTTGAATAATATGATACTCTTGGGTTGATGTTGTTTCACATATATATAGGTTCCAACCAGGCTTTGCGTGTGTATGAAAAACGTGGGTAGTATTTATTAGAATAGCATGGTTGAAAAATGTTGTTTGGCTTTCTTAAGTTGTTGGTTAGTGAGTCAACGAAATACAATTGGTTTTACTAGTGGAGAATAATTTTTTTTGAAGTCAGCAGTACGGTGTGCTGACGCGTTATAAGTCAATCACGTGAAATGGGAATATTTCAGGTCGACAAAAATATGTAGAGTAAACTCGCTAGATGTTCAACCATGTTTTGGAGATTGCCTACAAATATTTTATTTTATTTAGAATAAGAATATCATCCAACTCTTTTTATTTTAATTTTTTATTTTTCTTAAAATATACTTAACACTTCAAAAATTTTCTCTCTTCTACTTGAAATGCCATTTTTATTAAAATTTCTTTCCCTTTTTAATAAATAGATCTATTTAACTTATTAAACTTATTTAACTAAAATGTTATTCTAATTTTTTTAAAATTACACATGATATACTAATCATTGAAGATTAATTTAATTATACCAACAACTTAAATTATTTTATTTGATATGTACTTTTCAAAGTTTTTTTTATTTACTTATTTATTTCACCACTTAATAATATTTAAAACTCAAGTACTAATAAAAATTGGTACTCATTTTGTTATTTATTTTATATATTAAAGACTCTTAAAATGTAAAAGAAATAAAAACGACGGATTTCATATTTTAGACATTAAATTTATTATTTATATGAGAATAAAAGAATAAAATTCACTTTTTCGGATTATACAAAAGAATTTTTGGAATAATATAATCCAAGATATTATATTACCTACAAATATAGAGTAATAGAAAATAAAAGAATATAATTTGTTATTTAAAAGCATTGATCGCAAATCTACGATATTTTTTGTTGCCAAATAAAATTCAATAAGAAAATTTTAATATGTATTATTACCTAAAAAATTTAGTTTGGACATAGATTACTTGCAACTTTTTATGCAAGATAATTTTTGATAAATATAATGAAAAGATGATTTTTTTACTTGTAGGTTTTTCTACAAGTAATTTCCCATAAATAAATTAAGTAAATCTGTAAGATAAGACATAAAAATTTAGAAAAAAAAATATTATTTTTAATTTAGTTTCTTCACTTTTTTGTGATCATTATATTTATATTTTACTTTATTATACAATTAAACACTAATTTATATTTGTATTTCATTCTAAATCCATCAAAAGCAAAAAATAATTGATTGAGTGATATTTTAAAAATTCATTTGTAATAGTATTGAGGAAGGTATCATTTTGTTAATATTTCTTAAAAAATTTTAATTTGTTTCAAGACTACATAATTTTTCTTTCCTTCAAAAAAGGAGATTTAATTCTTTTAATTCTCATATAAATAACAAACTATATGATGAAATCCATCGTTTTATTTCGTTTACATTCTAAGAGTTTTTAGTATATAAAATAAACCATTTAAAAAATTGTTGTACCAATTCGTATAAGTACTTGTATTTTAAAACTATTATTAAGTGGTGAAATAAATAAGTAAATAAAAGAAACTTTGAAGATTACATATCAAATAAAATAAATCCAAGCTTTTGGTGTAATTAAATTAACCTTCAATGATTAATATATCATGTATGATTTAAAAAAAAATAAAAATTAGGATAACACTTTAGTTAAATAAATTTAATAAGTTATACATTTATCAATTGTTTTTTTAATGATATGGCATTCTAAGTAGGACGGAGAAAGATTTTGAGGTGTTAAGTATATTTTAAGGAAAAAAAGAAAAATTGAATGATATTCTTATCCTAAATAAAATAAAAGTGATATTTATAGGCAATTTCCCAAACAAGGGTAATCATTTAGAGAATTTACTCAAATACGTACCATTTCTGTTCACTTTTATTTGTTTAATTTTACACATCATATTGCTTATTTTTTTATTTTATTTTATATGACATCATTTAACTTATCAAGATATTTAAAAAAAATATCTAAAACTTGTGGCACAAAATAATGCTTAGATATTTTGTGATTGTAAATTACTTCTATTTTACTAAGAATAAAAAAGTAATCTTTATATTAAATTATTTTGATATAAAAAAGGAATATGCCACTTAAAATAAAACAAAAAGAGTAACACATAAAGGTTGGGGAGTAATAGACAAAGTTCATATTTTATCATAGTATATTCTTATTAATCGGTAAACAGACTTAATTAACTTCTGAAATGACTAGTTAATATTTGGAGTAAAACAAGAAAAGATTTTTTTTTTTTAATATACTGAAGTAGATAAGTAAAAGATAAAAATTATTTTAATTTCTTTTTTCGATATTATAGAAGTGTTGGTTTCGTTATGCATGCTTCAACAGCTGCTCCATCACTCTCAATTAATTATTATAAGTTATTTATGTATTAAAAAATTAATAAATATTTAATTCAAAAAAAGAAATAGACATTTATGATATGTCTTTTTCAACTGCTTCAACCGTGATTTTTCTATATATCACCTCTAATTAATTATTATAAGTTATTTATGTATTAAAAAATTAATAATATTTAATAAAAAATAGACGTTTATGACATGTCTGTTGCAGCTGCTTCAACCGTAATTTTACTAAATATCACTCCTAATTTAATTATTATGAGTCATCTAAGTATTAAAAATTAATAATATTTAGTAAAAACGATAAAATAGACATAAATGATAAATTAACTCTTTACGTTTTAAATTAAGTTGATATCCTTCAACCGTAATTTTACTATGTTACCTTTAAATATTTACTCCCTCCAACTCATTTTACTCATCTCAATTTGACATTGCTTATTGATTAAGAAAAATAATTAATAACATGACTACTTTATCATAGTACCCCTATTAAATGACGTTTACATTTTAATTTGGAGAAAAAATAATTAATACTAAGGGTAAAAAAGGAAAAAAAATTATCTTGTCTTGATTAATGAGAAATGAAAAGTAAATAAAAAATGAAATTAGAAAATTTGGGACAAGTAAAATGGGATGGAGAGAGTACTAAAAGTCAATTATGTATTACAAATTAATAATATTTAATTAAAAATAAAAATAAAAATTTATGACATGTCTATTTCAGCTGCTTCAAACTTAATTTCACTAAATATTGCTTCTAATTAATTATTATGAATCATCAAAGTATTAAAAAATTATTAATATTTAATAAAAAATAAAATAGATATAAAATGATAAATTAACTATTGATGTTTTAAATTAAGTTGACGTCTTATATAAGACTTACTTAAATTTTTTTACAAATATTTTTTATAGTAATTTTGCTATATCACTTCTAATTAGTCGTCGTAAGTCATTTTAGACATTTCTGTTTCACTTCTTCAATCGTGATTTTACTACATCACTCCTAATTAGTTATTATGGCCATCTAAGCATTGCGTCGCTTAAATTGACATTTTATGATTTATTACCCCACTTATATATTTGAGAATTACATAAAAGTATTATAAATCATAATAATTAACAATTTAAAATAATTAAAAAGACATAAAAATTTTTGATTGACTCTCTAAATAATATTACTGTCACATAAATTGGGACTGAAGAAAAAGTATTATAAATCAAAATAATTAATAATTTAAAATATTTAAGAAATATGTTAACTCTAAAAAATTGTATCAATACCACATAAATTGAGTCAGAGGGTATAATAGATACCGTTTAAAAATTATGTAAAGTAATATAAATCACAATAGTTAATCTAAAAATGTTCTTTACGTTAGGTCCGTGCTAACACGAGTCATATTCCCTCGAGTCTATATTATAGAAGAGAAGGTTTCAACATGCCGGCTTGTGCTTCCTGCTTCAGCTGCTTCAACCGTATTTTACTATATCACTCCTAATTAATTATTATAATTCATTTACGTATTAGAAAATTAACAATATTTAATTTTTTTTTAAAAAAGTAAAATAGACATTTAGGACATGTCTGTTTCAGTTGCTTCAATCGTAATTTTATATATCACCCCTAATTAATTATTATAAGTCATCTAAGTATTCAAAAATTAATAATATTTAATAAAAATATAAAATAGACATAAAATGATAATTACCTCTTGATGTTTTAATCAACTTGACGTCTTATATGTGGCCCACTTAGATTTTTTTCAAAAGTATTTTTTGTAGTAATATTGCTATATTACTTCTAATTAGTTAGTATAAGTTATTTAAGACATGTTTGTTTCGCTGCTGCAATTGTGATTTTACTATATCACTCCTAATTAATTGTTATGGTCATTTAAGCATTGTGCCACTTAAATTGAAATTAAAGAAAAAATATTATAAATTACGATAATTAAAAACTTAAATTATTTTAAAAATATAATTGACTATCGCTATCACAAAAATATGGACAATGAAAATAACATATATTATTTAAAAATTACATTAAAATTTTATAAATTATATTAAAATTAAGAATTGCTAGAGATTCTTTTATGTGGCTCTTTTGACTTATTTATTTTAACAAATAAGAAAGATTTATTATTTTCTTCTAATATTAATCTTATGATGAAGTAACATCATAAAATACTAATAATTAAATAATTTTAAATTATATTAAATAAATAATTTAATAAAATAAATTTCCAATAAATATTTTCGTAGGATCTATGAAAAGTTAATATAGATCAAGTAAAAAGAAATTGAGAAAAATATTTATTACATACCTAATAAAATTTTACCTTCCTGAGGAGAGAACACAATTTATTATTAATAAACATATAATAATACACTTTTTTTATATGCAAAAGATATCATCCAATATTTAGTTAAGTATACTGCTCCCAAATATTATTATTATTATTATTATTATTATTATTATTATTATTATTATTATTATATTTCTTCGGTTTCAATTTATGTGCCATTTTTATTTTTTGGAGAGTTAAACAATTTAAATTGGATTGTAAATTTAGGCACAAAATCTTCAGGATTTTTAAAATCAAATTTATATATTTGAAATTATATAAAAAGTACTACGAATCACAATTGTTGACATTTCAAAAATATTTAAAAGATTATATGAAAAATTACAGTCAACAAAAAATTTATTTGAATTTTATAATTCAAAAAGTGATACATAAATCATTCGTGCAGATTGCTACTTATGCGACAAGAAATTTCACTACCTAAAAATAACTAGAATTACTGCCACCGTTTATCTTGAAACAGAAAAATATTTTTACGGAGCCCACCCCCTAGTACAATAATAATCAAGTGAAGATGAATAGCGAGTATCTTAAAAATGTTATTTTTATGTCAATATATTAATTTTGGCTTCTTTAATGTTTCGAGAACACTTCCAAGTACTTTCATATGTTTGGATTCGTTGAGGTTTCTAGAACACTTCCTGGAGCTTTCGTGCGGACGCTCTTGCAATTTAAAGTATTTTCTTTTCAGTTTTTTACTTGTTCAATTTAAATAATTAAGATATAATTTATTATTTTTTAAATTATTTTTATTAATAATTATAATATTTTCTTATTATATTTTTTTTTAAAAAAATTAAATTTATTATATTAAAAGGTGACATAGTAAAAGTTATTCTATTTATTATTTTTCTTGTCATAATTTATATGAGCCAGTTTGACTTGACACTAAGTTTAATAAGGAAAATAAATACCTTTTAAACTTGTGGCATAAAATAAGTCATTATTATGTGACTATAAATCATTTCATTAAGAGTAAAATTGATATTTTAAAGTTAAATTCTTACTAAATATAGAAATATGTTATTCTTTTAGGACTAATTAAAAGCAAAATGAATCATATAAATTAAAAGAGAAGGGGTATTTCTCATGGAATATACTAAGTCAATACTAAACAAATAAAATAGACGGATAAAATAATTATTTCATCCAAAAAATTTACGTGATAGTATTTAAACGGACACAAAGCTTTTTTTCTTTTTTAAATTCGTAATAAATAAGTTAAGAACATTTTGTGACCATGTGTCATTTTACTAGGAGAGTTTGGTTAGAGGAACTAAATACGTACAAACTAATTGATTGGAGCATAAGAAAAAGAATTTGAAACTTCAGTAAATTATGAGTCACATGAGAATAGAAGGTAAATCGTGTTAAAAATAAAATTAAGCTCTTTCTCTTAATTCTTCTACAGTTAAGATAATCTAGTTCAATCCTAAATACACTATGATTAGGCTAAGATGAAGGAAATCTGTAGTCCTTTAATTTCCAATTATACAAAAACCATGTCAAGATAGGATTGAGGGACTCTAGTACGTAATTAATTTCCTAGCTAATGATCTCTAAACTAAATCCTAATTGATTAGAAATTCCATATCCTATTCAAATTATACTAATTAAGACCATTATATATATACATACCTACACACTAAACTCACATATATCTCTAATTGACAAAAGCAAATTGAGTCAATATGGCGATAGCAAATTTATTAGAAGAATTTGTTTGTCCCACTATATGGTATTATATGGAGAAATGCGGATACGATAAATGCCAACAATTGTTTTATTCAGAGATACGTCAACATGTATCCTATTTACAACAACTTCAATATCAATCCGATTCGTATTCCTCTTCATATGCACATTTGAAGTGTTCTCCAAACTTTTTATGTTTTCTTCAAATTGATAATTCCTTCTTTACTCCCTGGATTTCGAACTCAAACCCTAATTATAACAATTCTGAGACGAGTACAAGTGATAACAATGTGAACGAATACATGAATTTTCAAGATGGTGCTTCCTTTTTTGAAAAATTCGACAAGTTCCTTCAAATATAAAGGGTTATCTGAATTATATATGTATGAAGTCGGAAAAAGATCGGAGCATAAGGATTTATGCCAACATGGCCTTCAAATATACATGTTCAAGAGCAATATAATAGTTCAATTTTCTTTACATGTTCTAATAGTGAAAAACATTAATTATATTGTTATGCCGTGTTAGAGAAAACTCTTTTACTTTGTTTTATTTTACTAAAAATTACACAAATACACAACTTATGTTTTCAATATTACAAAAAATCTCAACTCCCTAAACATATTACAAAAATTCCAACATATACACAAAATGCTATGTATATGTCGTCTATTTTATGTATATTAATAGGGAGAGAGAATAAAGTAATTAAAAAAACGGAATAAAGTGTAATTAGTTCCAAAAGAGTTGGTATTTGTGTTATTTATACTTTATTTTATGCTCTTTTCCTAGTATAGCTTATTGTAATCAATAGTCAAAAGTTCTAAACTTTGATTTGCATTGATTTTTCTACTCTTAACAAGTGATCTTAAATTATTGAAAAAAGAATACCCTGATAATAAGGAGCGACAAAAATAAAAAATAAAATAAGTTCCGAATAACATATGGTTAAAAAATGATAACCCCCGACCAAATTAATTGTTCTCTAATCAGCGTTAATCATAGCAATTTTTGACATATAGCTATGGGATAGAAATATATGCATCACACTAATTGATCGATTATTATGTCTATTGAAGGTAAAATCACATATGCTGCATATAAAATATTATAGAGTTAATAAAAAATATATCAAAAATATCATTTTTAATGAATTTCATGGGACAATTTGATAAAAGGACACATTAAGAATTAACTTTGACATATAGACACAAGTGTTGAAAATTTGGGAAAATGAACACCCTAATGGGTCCACAAAAAAAAAACGCTAACCCTAACACTCAAGTTTAAAAATGTGCACTTAAGTTCCACTCCCATTTTAGCCCCTATTTTTTTAGAAACTACACTTTAATCCATGTCGAAAAATATAAACGTTGACACCTAATTTTTGCCTTCCATAACTAAGTTTAATTATGAGTTTCTTCGCTTTTCAAATAAAGTTACAACATTTATTTTATCCGAATAACAACTTTTCAAAGTATTTATCCGAGTAATTTTATCATTTTAAGCAACGATTATATATTATCATATTCAATTATACGAGATTATATAATTTGGTTACTTAAATATCTATTTAATGAAATATTGACTTTTAATTAAAGCTTATCTTGAAAATAAATTCAAACGGTTGAAATTTTGATTTAAATATAATTTATTCTCAAAATTAATTTATTTGGATAAATATGTGTTTGGTTTTATTAAATTAAGAAGCCCGGAATTAAAGTAGGAATTAATTCGAATCAAATTTCAATTTAATTCAACCAATCTATCAAATTTGATCATAATCAAAACTAAATTGACCATAATTGCAATGCAATTAGCCAATTAACTTTTAATTTAGTCAAAGTTTAAATAGAATGGGCTAAATCCTAATTGAGATTATTTTCTAAATAATCCCCCAAAAATTATCCAATTCCTAAATTCCCAACCCTTAACAACAAAACAACCTATTTTATTTTTAATTTTTTTGACCCAAGCCCAATCGTCCCAATCCCATTTTCTTTTTCTGCTTAACATAAAGCAGCAGGCCGAATCACCCCAACCCAATTATCAACAACTCAGCAGCCTACATAAGTCTCAATCGCCCTAGCCCAATTTACAACCCAACCCGGCCCATTTGCTTTTATTCAACAACCAGCAGCAAACAACCGTAACAGCAAAGCAACAACCCAGCAACGACAGTACGTACAACTAGCCACATCGCAACCAAATAGCTCCGATCAAACTCCGACCCAGCGAAACCCATCCAACCTCATTTTTCCTATTTCATCACATGCCCTTCTACGTGAGATCGTACGGGAATCATCGAGAAGCCTCTAGAAATCACTAGGTGGCAGCTAAGTTATGGTATTCAAAGAATTTTTTCCAAAATCCGTTGAAAATTTATTGAATTCATACTATGAAGGTACGTTGGTGCCCATTTTCTATTGTTTGGGGGAAAAAATCATTCCCGTAATATTCTCAATTCTCAAATCCCTCCAAAAATTTTTAAAATCAATATAAGATTAGAGAAAAAATTGGGTTATCATGTAAAATGTTGAAAATATCTCACTTCGTAAATTCCAAAATCACCCACGAAATTCTCTTAGTTGAACTTTCCCCAATCTTGTTCTCTATATATGGGGTTCATTATAGAGCAAAAGGGGGCAAGTCTCAAGAAGGTGAAAAACTATTTTGAGCAAAAAATCAGTCAATTTTTTTTTTAGTAAATTTTTTTTAGAAGTCGTCGACTGCTCAGAATTCTCGAAGGACCCCTTCTAGTGGTGGCGTTCCGACGAAGCTCGAGGCTTCATTTTGCTGCCCTGAAAGAGGTAAACATACTCTCGCCCTTTTTAATTTCATCATTTTCTTCTTCATCTCTTTTCTCTATAGAAATAGTTGGCTGTTTAGTTGCAATAGAGACAATGGTGGGATTGTTTGCTGTTGAAGCCTCACTGGCCATAGGATTTGTATGTGATAGTTATCGTTATGTCGTTTGTTGATTCAATATTCATATTCTGCAATAGGGAGTTGTTTTAATGTTAGTGACTCTTATGCATTTAAATCTGTTATCTACGCTGTTATTATAGGTGTTCATCTAATATTGTTGGTTGTGGGAATAGATAGGTTCGAAAATATATGATTCGCTAGTGCGTAGGATGGCTGGGCTTGTCTAAATTTTGAATGATTTTGATATTCATGTTTGGCGTATCTTTCACTTTCCTGCTTAGTAAATAAAGAATCTTGTGTCATTCTCAGACTTGATGTCAGTGTGTACTCGTTTAAATTTGATTTGATACTTTTCCTACATCCGTGTGCTTATTGTGCTCAAAATGTCTAAAGTGACTTCATAACTAGTTTAGTGTTTTGTGATCGGGCTTAACAGTAGGTAAGGTAGAAATTTGGTTACGTCGACATGCAATATTGCATTTTTTCAGTTTATTTTGGCAATTTTCTTTTTCTTGAGAAACGATCTTAGTTTTTTATGACGTTTTGAGGCATTGAAGGGAATGTTTCTTTCTAAAGACTTAAACTTTAGTACAACTTTCCTGTGAATCTGTAAGTTGTTTTTAATTGAAGGGAAGATCTTGTTTGTTCTTTTGTTGGTTGCCCGTTTGTCTCCACTTTTGCTTCGTTCTTTCAAATACGGTAGAATCTCCCTCATGTTCCTTGATTCATATTATCAATGTGAGTGGCAGGGCTAGTTCATAAATGAAGTGCGTTTGGTCCAAAAATTCCTCCATGAAACTTTTGATATATAGAAAATCTTTATGGTGTGTCAAAGAACGAGAAGGATGAATTTGGTATGTGTTTTTTCGCCGATTTTTAACTGCTTGATTTTTTGTTTATTGTGCTTGGTGAAACAATATATTTGGGTCTTTCCTATGAGATTTTTGATTAATGTCAAACTTTTATTTCTCCACTTTTCTTATGCTCTTGTAACCGTGTTTGTGATCTCATGCTCATAAAGTATAATTTGTTGCCTGCCTTAGCCTAAATGAGTGTTAAAAGACAGAACTTTGTTCAAATTTAGTAGCTTGTTTGCTTAAACGATCTCATCCTTTGTTCCTTTTTAGTTTTGTAAGGAACCGAGACTTGAATTTTGTCTGAGAAACAGTAACCTCTCTAACATTGAATTTTTGCCCTTGGTATTAGTTGCACTTGTGCTTGAGTTTTTCGTCCCTTTTAGCCTTTTCTTCATATTTTTCTTTGTTGATCTACAACCTTATGATTGTTTTACAAAAATTTATTCATAACATGTTAGTTGGGTACTTCCGTAGCATTAAACGATAAACTAAGTTTTGGTTTGACAAATAAGAACTTAGGAGAATTTGGGGTCATAGTAAAAACCATCGAAATTAGCCTAAATTCTTGATGTTTCATTCCTCATTTATATAAGATTTGATCACATTGCTAATTAATTGATTTGTGTCGAATGAAGTTTCTCAAAGTCATTTCTATTCCCTCTCGTGATTGAATGTCTTTGATTAATTATAGGTGGCTTTCCTTAAATTTATAGACTGTTGTTTCTTCTACATTTTTTCGGTGTGCAAGTGTTTATATATATTTCATTTCTCTTTGCAATCGTAATGCTCTTTCTATGACCAATCACCAAGTCAAATAGGCATTACTTTGTATTGGATCAATGATTTATGCATTCTTTGCTCATTTTCACGTGTCCAGCTTGGTGCAATAGATTAAGACACGTTTTGGGGTATTGATCGAATAATTATGAATGTTGATCTTCTTAATAGGGGAGCCAGGGATATTAATTATAGTTACTAAATAAATATGCTATAAGTTAAAGTAGAAAAGGGAGGAAGGAAGGTAACAGATGCTAAAGAATTAACCTTTATGATAATAATCTTATAATGGTTGTACATAACTATCCAAAGATAATGAATTACTTATTTCCTTAATCGTCACAAGGAAGCCAAAACATATTTTCTAAGTAGATCTAATATGATGTACCATTTCGCTTGACATAAATATTGTTTGTACTGGTTGTACACGCCAAAAAAATATCCTTTGTATTTAAATATAGTACGAATTTCATAGTTTATTAAATTCTTGGAAGTATTCTAATTTCTTCATTTCTTTCTTTGCATGCACCCACCTTGGAGTCCAAATTGACTCCTTTCCTCTTTACATTTCATAAACGATCCAATAAGGCCCCTCTTTCGAGTCAAACTCAAAAGAAAGTCTAAAGTCTATAGTCTATCATGTGGCGTATTGGTGCAAGAAGATAGAAAAAGATGAAGGATGGATCAAAAACTCACTCTTAGAATTACTAAGAGACTCAAAAGTCTCAATTATGTTATTGCTTTGCTTTATTTATTTATTTATTTAGTTAGTTAGTTATTCATTCGGGCCACGAAGTCAAAGTTGTAAATTAATATAGGTGAAGCAGATTTTGGGCTTAAAGGTCTGAAAAAATATTTTAGGACAGGTTATGGGCCAAAAGCCCGACATTTAGATTAGGATAGGTGCAAGTGGGCAAAAATCTCAATTAGATTAGGACAGGGATGATGGATTTGGGCTTACGAGCTTAAGTCTTCTATTTCTCCCCTTTCCCCTTTACGTGATTATTGTCTATTTTATTTGCTTAGACTTAGTTAAATTCCCTATTAAGTCGTCAAAATTGATTTTTAAACAGGTTTGTTTTCACTTTCATTTTTTCAAAAAAGCAACTTTTCTTTTAGAAGTTAGTCAAAAGAATAATTTTCAAACAGTCCGGATAACCGCAAGTTAGCGAACATTTTAGGTGCCTTAAAAAATCTTTCTAAAATGTTAATGGGAACCACTTACCTGGAATTTCAAAAATTATATGATTTTTCTGTTTTGAATCATTTACGTAATTTATAAAGGTTTTCTTAATTTTCCTAAATAAATTAAGTGGCAACTCTTAAAGTCTCTCAAATCAGAAATGGCGAATCTGCTGGGGAACTTGACTAAATTCTAATCAAATGTTTGAATTTATCTTTTGACTAACTGTTTAAACTATGTACGTGCTTATATATTTCAATTTTGTGAAATTTAAACTGTTGCATTTCATGGCATAATCCCGCATGATTATTAAACTATTTTGGGGTTTAGTGGATGTCCCGACCCCTGTTGATCAACTCCAAATCAAGTGTTGAGAATACGGTAGTTTATCGGCACGTTAGGTGGTCGGAGGTTGTTCTTATTTTCAAACTCAAGTTGTCCGCTTGGGAATCTGTGTTCAAACCCACTCTAGACACCCAGGATAGAGATAAACCAAAATCCTCTTTTAGGCATGAGCCTAGGACGACCTAATACCCGAGGGGCTGTTGGGCCCATTAGAAAACTTGCCTTGCGTCTATTGACCCTGAGTCAATTACAGACGAACCATGTTTATGTGTTAAAGAAAATATATGTTTGTTTAAACCAATCCGTTTTCCTTTGGAGTAGGGGGAAGACTTATTTTTGTTTACTTTCGTGTAGGAATGGCCTAGCCATACCCTTGCCAAAGGTTCAAAATGGTTACTGGACATGACAACTTCCTGAAAGTATTGTGGATGCATATGAATAGGGAAGGTAAAAACATTGTTAGTACGCATATCGGGTACCTTCCTTCACTCATAGAGATAGATGGCTGTCCCAAAATAATCCATGTTCTAGCAATATTTTAGGATGACAACAACATGGTATTTCACTTCGGGGAAGTAGAGTTGGCACCCACCATTGAAGAAGTGTTGACTTGTTACGAAAGCCTTGATCTGTGCAGAATGAGAAGTACACCAGATAACAATGTTCTAGTCCCTAGCATGATGAATCGTCAAGAGATCAAGAAAGTATTTGCAAGCAATAAAGACACTTGGTTGGGAGAATGTGATGGGGCAAAAATACGAGTCAGGAAAAAAATAGAAGGAAAAGAGAGCATTTGCTTTTGTGGTGCGTTTACTTGGAACAATGGTGTTCCCAGAAGGAGAAAGTAGAACCATCAATCTGAGAGTCATTATGGCAGCGGACACTCTCTTCAATGGAATAAATTATGGTAAAACTAAGGTGTTCCATACTTTAGCCCCTATGATAGTCCCCGAGATATATAGGGCGTTGGGAATGTGCCAAAGTGGTGATTGTTTCTTTCAAGGTTTCAACCTTAATTTTTAATGGTGGATGATGACACACTTATTAAAAAATCCTAGAGTAGGGTAGCCAGACCCTCGAACAAGGGTGAATCCCCTATCATCACAAGACATGAGTTTATTCCTGCACAGGTTTAAGAGGAAAGAGTCTCTGAAATTTTAGTTCAAGATTTTTGGGGAATTGAGTAATGACGACATCCAATGGTCAATCAGCTATCTTCGCTCAGGAAAGTACATTACTTGGGGGAATGAATGGTCTTTCCTAGTACTTCCAGGACTTAGGAGGACTCGTCCTTATAATCCCATTCGGGTTCTCAGATAATTCAAAATCAGGCAAGTAATACCACGAACGGTGCCTATGCTTAGATTCTTCACTGAGTATGATGAATTGAAAACTCCCCTCAAATAATACATGGTCGATGGGTGGAAGAGAAGAAAACAGAGGAAATCTTCTTCCATATCGGGTATGAGTCCGAAGTTAGTAACACATACAAGGAATGGTTGAAGAAGAGTCTTGCTGGAGCATTGATCCCGAGATTGAATGTACCCACTCGAATTGTTGATAAGGAATTAGAGCATCGGATCCGACTAGAGCATCTAGTAACTATTTTTCTATCCCCTGCGTGGGATCTTGTTTTTTCTTTCATTGTATCCCTCATATGCTATTTTTGTAGGCACTTATGCCCTCTTACATATCTATGAAAGTTGAGGGATAATGGATTGACTTTAAAAAGGCATATATTCTCTTTAAAACTCATTAGGCCAAACCCTTGGCTTTAAAGGGTCATTCCAACTGGGAATCACATTTATTATAATATTTTTGTGTGATATAATTGTCTTATATGTTTATGTGCGTATGTTTGAATCCAAGACAAATTTATCCACTATGCTTCCGTGGATCAGTTTGACTATGATGCAAACAACTTTATGTGGTTACTTCTTGTCAAATATCTTGCATTGTTTATCACATATGGGAACTAACACATCTATTTTTGAGTTATTTTACTTTACAGATAACAAAAAACTACTCCGTGTTGAAAGAGTTGGCTGAACATCCTTACTTAACCCGATCAAAAGTGCATAAGATCCTATCCTCTATCCATCATTCAAATATGACTGGAAGTGACAAAGAAAATGCATTGATTATCAGGGATAATGTAATAGCAAAACAAAGCGACATGATTGATGAACTCGTAAGAAAATTAGAAATGCTTTAGGAGGAGATGAATCGTATAGATATTTGGCTAATTTGGCCATCACTGTCAACGCTCCTGCTCCAAGATGATATAGGCCTCTACTACAAATTCCTCCCCTCAGTACACCTACTTTTAAGTACCATCCAAATAGTGTATCGTCCATCTCTTCTCCCCAACTTGTCCAAAACACCAATTGAGAAAATAACCTAGATGCGAACCATCCAAAAAATCCATCCCTAACCCCATAAAATCCATCTCCAAATCCATAAAATTCATTCTCAAAACCCTAAAAACTATTTTCAAACCCATAAATCCGCTCCCAAATCCACAAAATGCGCTCCCAAATCCACAAAAACCATCTCCAAATCCACAAAATTCATTTCCAAATCAGCAAATCCCACTTAGATTCCACCAAACTACTCTCAAATTCCACAAAATATTCTCAATTTCCAAAACATCCTCCACACCTACCACCCAACCTCTTATTATCTTCAAAATCAAGCTAATAATCTAAATCCTTCTTATGTCATCATATCTCCTTACATTTACAATTCCTTTCCTAATCCTGAGATAGACCATTATGAGGAGAAGGAAAAAGAGTGGAGTACTGAGCATGAAATAAAGTTGCTAGCTATGAATAAAGAGATTATGAGAATCAATAAATCTCATGGGGAAGGGGATAATGATGGTCTAAAGTATGATGATCTATGTGTTCACCTGGAGTAGATTTACCAGAAGGATACAAGGTCCCTAAATTTGAAATATTAAATGGTACTGTAAACCTTATGGTGTATTTAAGAAGGTATTGTGATTAAATGGTTGGAGTAGGAAAAAATAAGGCATTACTAATGCACCTATTCAGTTGAAGCTTGAGTGGTAAAACTTTAGATTGGTTCACATCTTAGGATCTGAGAAGATGGTCCAGATGGAAAACATTGGCTAAAAGCTTTATCGATAGTTTTGCATTTAATGTTGAAATAGTCCCTGATTGATACTCACTAGGCCAGGTCAAG
The DNA here is from genome assembly GCA_030864225.1 of Capsicum baccatum var. pendulum. Classification (NCBI taxonomy): domain Eukaryota; kingdom Viridiplantae; phylum Streptophyta; class Magnoliopsida; order Solanales; family Solanaceae; genus Capsicum; species Capsicum baccatum. The sequence continues at coordinate 45,197,899 of CM061560.1, forward strand.
ATGAAGAATGATGAGAGTTTTAGAGACTATGCCTTCTGTTGGAGAAAAGAGGCTACTAAAGTACAACCTCCCATATCTGAGAAGGAGATGGAGTCGGTCTTTTTTTACATTTAGGAGGGAGAATTTTATACAAGGATGGTATCCACAGTCAGGGCAACTTTTGCAGGTTTGGTTAAAATCTGGGAATCACTAGAAGAAGTCATTCGAACAAAAAAGATTGTCAAAACCCCAACATCATCTGGAGATTTTGAGTTCCCAAAGTCGAAAAAGAAATATGTGGGTAAGGTCTCTATTGATTCTAGTGCTAACTGATTTTGGTGCTAAGTTAAAGAAGAAATTTAAGCCCAGGAACATTCTCTCCTCTCCATCGTCACTAAGTTTTTAGCATGTATTCTACACCCAACCCTAGTACCAAGCTCTACTTCTAAATATCTAATTCCAATACCAAGATCCACATCTAAATATACAAACCCAGTACCAAGCTCTACTTCCAAATATCAAATCCCAATATGAAGCTCCACAACCAAATATTTTACCCCAATACCAAGTTTTGTAGCCGAATTATCAGCCTCATGTTCAAGCTGCCCTTCCAAATAACCAAACAAATGTCCACGCACCTCCAAATTATCATCAAGTAAATTCTTCTACTAATCAAAATCATTATAACTCCCACGTCTAAACCTCAAAAAAGACTTTCCCAAAACTTCACTCCATTGGCTGAAAGTCACATCCAAATCTTTGGAGATTGAAGGACGCCGGTCATTTATAACCTATCCAATCGAAATATATCAATCCTAATTCCCAATTTTATCGTAAAAATCAAAATTATACCTATCATTCGGGGGCGGTAAGGCATAGTACCGAGGATTGTGTTAGCTTAAAGTATAAGATTTAAGATTTGATTAATCAGAATATCATCATGCTTCAGTCACCGACACCAAATGTCAATAGTCCATTGCCTAATCATGGGAGAGCGTCAGTTAACATGATTGAACTAGAGGGTGAATGGGTGTATATAAAAACCATCACTAAAGTGGATTTAGAAAAGTTCAAAAGGACAGAAAGGGTGGAGAAGATAAAGAGAGTTGTAGCTGCCTTAAGTGTTAATGAGAGGCCCCAATTTATAGTGATGAACGCCCCGACTTAGGTATATACTCTTCCACCTAGAAAGGAATTTATTATAGAGACTACCGCAGCCCAGGGGATGACACGGTTTGGACGAAGCAACATTCCTGAAGATTTGACCAATAGGAAGGATTCCTAGTAAAGGCCAATAACTGAAGGGGAGGCCATGGAATTTTGGAGGCGTATGTAACTAAAAGAGTACTCAATTGTCAAGCATTTAGAGAAAACTCCAGCCCAAATTTCTATTTGGGCATTGTTAATGAATTTACAATGCCACTAACAAGTTTTATTGAAGGTCCTAGATAAATCATATGTTCCCGCAGGCACGAGCATTGAGAATTTGGGTGCAATGATAGAGAATATTAAGGGAGTTCATCGCATATCATTCAGTGATGAAGACTTGCCATTTGAGGGAGTGATGTAAACAAAGCCTTGCACGTTACTGTCAGTTATCGAGAATGTGCGATTAATCGTGTTATGATAGATGCCAGATTTTGTTTGAACATTTATCCTTTTTCCATATTAGTTCAAATGGTCTATGACTTGGGAAAATTTGCCAAAGCCATGTAAATGTATGGGCATTTGTAAAGGGCATAGAGTTATTATAGGTGAAGTTGACTTGTACATTCAGATGGGACCTGCTGAATTCAAGGCTAAATTTCATGTTATAGATATCCATCCTACTTACAACCTACTCCTGGGAGACTATGGATCCATGGTGCAAAGGCAGTTTCATCAACCCTTCATTAATGATTAATGTTTATTTGGAAGGACCATGAAATAGTCATATAAGGAAAAGAAAGCCAATTGAATTATCCCAATGGTTATGTGCCGGTGATTGAAGATATCCCAAGGAGTAGTAGTTTTTATAAAGTGGAAATTGTAAGTGCTACGGAGAAAGATCTGACGCCCAAAGCTCCAATGCCTTCTGTCTTTAAAATAATTACAATTGTGAAGTCAAGAAGTGGGTTTGATCCTGGTTGGGGCTTGGCTAAAAACTTGGAAGGTATTATTAAGCCCATTATGGTCCCATAAAAAGCATTTAAGTATGGGTTAGGATACTATCCATCAAAGGATGATAAGATTGAAGAAGAATTATCAATCTAGTCCATCCTGTACCATACCCCACCCCATGCATGTCATATCCATGATGATGATGCATGGGGTATGAAAGATTTTGTTTGAGGATACAATAAATTTGTTTGAAAATACCAATTCAAATACTATAGGTTTCTCAAAGGCCCTTTGTGAAAGGTTTCCCATCCACTCTATGAGATCACTGAACCGAGATCCACCACAATACTAACCTTATTAAAAATTAGTAATAAGGAAAGGCCCCTATGATCCACCCTAGGAGGCCAATATTATTTTTTAGTTTCCGTTTTACTTAAAAAAAAATGATAGGCCCAACAAATTAAGCCCAATTTCACTTATTTCCCAAAATTTAATTAAATATTTCCCCCAAATTTTAAAAGTTAGGCCCAAATTAATTATGTTGTATTTTGAAAAAAACTATGTTTTTAAAAATAGTATTATGTTAAATATAAAATATCATGTAATATATCTAACTTGGTTTATTTAAATTAAAACAGTAGCAATAATGTATAAACCCTGATGACATAACATAATTAGTTTTAAAAACTAATAAAGGATGAAGATTAGAAATTAATGAGGTATTTAATGAAACTATATAAGATCATTTAAGAGAAGGCAAAGAAAGAGGAAACTATTAACTCAACCTGGGGACAGCATGATGAAATCAGAGTCATCAGTTAGTTAATGCGAAAGAGAAAAAAGAACTCTGCTTGTTGCGAGAGTATATTGACAAATTTTCTTGGTCCTATGATGATATGCCGGGATTGAGCACCAACATCATGTCACATAAGTTTCCAATCAATCCCGAGTTTGATCCAGTTAAGCAAAAAATGCGAAAATACTAGCCGGACTTAAGTTTGAAGATCAAATAAGAAGTGATAAAGCAAATTCAATCTAAGGTTGTGGAGGTCACAAAATATCCATCATGGTTATCCAATATTTTTCCAATACCGAAAAGGACAACAAGATCCGAATATGTGTTGACTATAGAGATTTGAATAGAGCCAGTCCTAAAGATAATTTTTTGCTACCCAACATCCATATCCTCATCGATAATTCTGTGAAGCATGAAATATAGTATTTCATGGATTGTTTTGTTGGGTATCATCAGATATTGATGGATGATAAAGATGCAGAAATGACTACTTTCATTACGCCATGGGGTGTTTATTATTACAGAGTAATGCCGTTTGGTCTCAAGAGTACGGGTACAACATACATGATAGCTACGGCAATAATTATTCATGACATAATTCATAAAGAGAATGAGGTGTACGTGGATCATGTATTATATCAAATCCTGTGAGGGTTCAGATCATCTGACACATTTGGAAAATTTCTTCAACAGACTAAGAAAGAATAACTTGAAGTTGAATCCTGCTAAGTATGCTTTTGGTGTTCCATCTAGAAAATTATTTGGTTCATAGTCATCAAGAAGGGGCATCAAGCTAGACCCATCCAAGATAAAGACATTTTAAGATTTACTACCGTCGAGAATAAAAAAAGAGGTTATGAGTTTCCTAGGTCGACTGAATCAAATTAGCAAGTTCATTGCCCAATCGACAGTCATATGTGAGCCAATTCTCAAGATGTTGAAGAAAGATGCACTAAATGAGTGGACAGAATAATGTTAAAAGGATTTTGACAGGATCAAGGAATGTTTATCCGCTCTGCCTATTTTGGTTCCACCAAGGGAAGAAAGTCTGTTGTTGCTTTACCTATTAGTCTTAAAAAATGCTTTAGGATGTGTCTCGAGAAACATGATGAGACTGGTAAGAAAGAGAGCACAATCTACTACTTGAGTAAAAAGTTTACGTCGTATGAAGCTCACTACACTCTTGTAAAAATGACGTGTTGTGCTTTAACTTGGGCCACGCAAAAGTTGAGGCATTATATCTCCTCGTACATAACATATCTCATTTCCAGAATGGATCCATTGAAGTTTATATTCCAGAAAGCCATGTCTAAGGGAAAGTTAGACAAGTGGCAAATATTCTCGAGAGAGTTCGACATTGTGTATGTGACTCAAAAGACAATCAAGAGGCAAGCCTTAGTGAGTTATTTAGCTGATAATCCAATTAATAATGCGTACAAGCCACTTTAAACTTACTTCCTAGATGAGGATATTTTATTAGTGGGAGAAGACATTGCAGAGATTTACCCCGAATAGAGAATGTTCTTCGATGGAGCAATCAACTTCAAAGGTTCAGGAATTGAAGAAGTTTTGGTGTTAGAAATAGGCCAACATTATCTAATAATTGCTAAATTCCACTTACCATGTACTAATAAAATGGCTGAATATGAGGCTTGCATCCTAGGTCTCAAGTTGGCCCTTGATATGGGTGTTCGTGAATTGCTAGTTATCGGAGACTCAGATTTGCTGATTTACCAGTATGGGGGGAATAAGCAGTAAAGAACTCTAAGATTACTCCTTATGTGGAGCTAGTGTAGGAGTTATATGGAAAATTCAAGGAAGTTTATTTCAGACATATCCCAAGGGTACAGAATGAGTTTGCTGATGCTTTGGCTACTATATCCTCCATGATTTAACACCCAAATTAGAGTTACATTGATCCTTTGAAAATAAGATTGAAGAAAAAACATGCACATTGTGCACACGTCAATGAGGAGCCTGATGGAAAACCATGGTACTATGATATTAAAAGGTATTTAGAATCTGAAATATATTCTAAAGAAGACAACAACAATCAGAGGAAGACAATGTGGTGTTTGGCAATGAATTATTTTCCAAATGGGGAAATCCTTTTTAGGAGGACTCTATACTTAGGATTCTTAAGATGTTTCGATGCCGCGGAAGCTATGAAATTAATAAAGGAAGTACACACTAGAGTCTGCGAGCCCCGTATAAATGCGTTTTCCTTTGCTAGAAAGATCTTGAGAATTGGTTACTTCTGGATGACTATGGAAAATGATTGTAGCAAGTATGTGCAAAAGTTCCTAAAATGTCAGATACATGAAGATTTGATTCAAATGCCTCCATATGAGCTTTATGTGATGAGTTCACCTAGGCCTTTCATAGCTTGGGGTATGAATTTTATCAGACCAATAGAGCCACCGACGTTAAATGGGCATAGATTAATTTTGGTTGCTATTTATTACTTTACTAAGTGGGTCAAAGCCGCTTCATATAGAGTCATCACCAAGAAAGTGGTTGTAGATTTTGTCAAGAATAACTTGATTTGCCAATTTAGAGTGCCAAAATCGATCATTATTGATAATAGGGAAAACTTGAACAATCACTTGATGAATGAGATTTGTGATCAGTTTAAAATTATTTATTGCAACTCGGCCGCATATCATCCACAGATGAATGGCCTGAATTCCCAAGAAAGGGATACGTAGGCGGCCTATATCGGCTTCGATCAGCCCCTTAGGAGAATTTATCCTTTTCTTTTATGTACGAACTACGTTTGACCTAAATTTCCAAGAAAGGGATACGTAGACGACGTATGTCGGCTTCAGTTAACTCATTACATTTTTCTATCCCTAGTGTATCCTGAACTACGTTTGACCTGATTCCTGCTTCAACGAGGTATGTAGGCGCCCCACTGGATCGGTCATATAACCCTAAGAAATAGAAACTGGGGCAGAATTTTTGAGAAGGAATCTCGAAATTCACAAGATGAAGATCATCATCCAACAAAGAGAATAAAGATTAGCAAAGACTTCAGATCCTCTCATGCCAAGGTCATCTCCAATAGTATTAAACTGGGGTAGAAATTTTGAGGAGGTCCTCAAAATTTCCACTAATATATTGGAAGATATTTTAAATCCCCCCAATACCAGAATCGAAGTCTAGCTTTAGAAATTAGCAGCTGCGACAAAGCCTAGATATACTAAATCTCTTGCTATGATGAGAGTTTTTGAAGAAACCCTCTAGCAATGAGGATGAGTTTTGGAAACCTCCGTCGGATGTCGAGCATAACTGAACTTTAGGAAGAAGATGCTCGTTGAGCCAGTACATGACATGATTAGCAAAGACTTCCTAAAAGATATTACAGAAGTTTTTGAAACTAGTTTTCTAAAATTAAGACTACTTTCAAAAATCTATACAAATATTTTACTTTGTGATTTCCTTGACATCTATTGGAACGGGGAGTCAGAGTGGAAGTCCCAACATGAAGGAGCACCCTAAAGATCACGAGGAGCAAACCAAGGATTGCAGGAGGTCAACACGGAGCATTTTTACTCAAACTAATCATATTTCTGTGGATGCAGGGATCAATACATAAAAATGGAAATCTTCTTCAAAAACTCCCCAAGCCAGTTGGGAGCCACCAAAGCATATAATGCTCAAGAACAATATTTTTGGGTAGCCCTAAAGATGGGTTTATCCCTATTTATCGAGGACATTTTGAATTGTCAATCTCATTTTTTAAGACCATGAAGGACAAACAAAGGCACCTTATCTTCTTTATAAATATTGTATTTAGAATTTTTCTAAAAAATAGTTGCTAGCAAAAGTGACTTTGTGTCTACTAAATATTTACCTTGAGCACAAGTATGGTCAAAGGAGACGGCCCTATAAGGCTACAATCAAAGGATTTCTCAAGAGAAGGAAGAGTAAAAAGTCATCCCCAAATTTGCCATGGGGTGATGCAAGCGGTATTTGAGGAGTCTCTAAAAAGGAATTTTACCCATTGGGTTACATTCAGTGGATTTATCCTTTAGATGCTTATCCAAAAGAGGATGATCAGATGACTAAGTTATTCAGATTAGTCATTTAAATTGTCATAAATCTTAACTGTGTTCGTTAGTGAGAGCGATATTGTTCTTCTGACTGTCTACCTTGAGTACAGGTACATGTATAAAGCAAGAATGCAGACAAATGGACTGAGGTAAAATCATCTTTATTTCCAAGAGGGTTATTTTATCTTATTCCCTTGCCAAGAAGTCCATAACATCAAATATCTGATGACACACGGAATAGCACACGCTGGCGTCGAGGATATCATTAGCATTAAATATCTGATAACATGCGAGATCGATTATGTTGACATCAACGATATCATCAGTATTAAATATCTGATGATATATGAGATAGAATACGCTGGTGTCAAGGATATCATCAGTATCAAATATCTGATGTCATGCGAGATAGCATACGTTGGCGTCGAGGAAATCATCAATATTAAATATCTAATGACATGCGAGATATCATACGCTGGTGTCAAGGATATCATCAGCATTTAATATATGTTGACACACAAGAAAGCATACGATAGCATCAAAGATATTATCAACATTAAATATCTAATGACACACGAGATAAGATACGTTGGCATCGAGGATATCATCAGCATTTAATATCTGTTGACACGTGAGATAGCATACTATGTTACCGAGGATATCACCAACATTTAATATCTGTTGACATGCGAGATAGAATACGTTATCATCGAGGATATCAACAACATTAAATATCTGATGACATGCGAGAAAGCATACGCTAGGGTTGGGGATATCATCAATATTTAATATTTGTTGACACACGAGATATCATACGCTAGCGTCGAGGATATCATCAGTATTTAATATCTGTTGACACATGAGATAGCATACTATGTTACCGAGGATATCACCAACATTTAATATCTGTTGACATACGAGATAGCATACGCTGGCATCGAGGCTATCATCAGCATTTAATATCTGTTGACACGCGAGATAGCATACGCTGGCATGGAGGATATATAGGGTTGAAATTTCCCCAAATATTTTTCTCTATGTATAGGGTTCATTATAGAGAAAAAGGGGGAAATTCTCCAAAAGGTAAAACAAATTTTGAGCGAAAAAATCAGTCAATTTTTTTTTTAGTAAAATTTTTTTAGAAGCCATCGACTGCTTGAAATTCTCGAAGGACCGCTTCCGATGGTGGAATTCTGACGAAGCTCGAGGTTCTATTTTGCTTCCTTAAAAGAATTCATATGTTTGTTGTAGAAGCCTCACTAGCCGTAGAATTCATATGTGATAGTTATCATTATGTCGCTTGTTGATTCAACAATGATTTTCAGCAATAGGAAGTTGTTTTAATGTTCAGTGACTTTTGTGCATTTAAATCTGTTGTCAACACTATTATTATAGGTGTTCATCTAATATTGTTGGTTGTGGGAATGGATAGGTTCGAAAATATGTGATTCTCTAGTGCGTAGGCTGGCTGAGCTTGTCTAAATTTTGAATGATTTTGATATTCATGTTTGGTGTATCTTTCGATTTCCTGCTTAGTAATAAAGAATCTTGTATCATTCTCAGACTTGATGTCAATCTGTGCTTGTTTAAATTCATTTTAATACTTTCCCTACATCAGTGTGCTTATTGTACTCAAAATATCTAAGGTGACTTCATAACTTGTTTAGGTTGTTTGATCGAGATTCATGGTAGGTAAGGTAGTAATTTGGTTATGTCGACATGCAATATTGCATTTTTTCAGTTTATTTTGGCAAATTTTCTTTTTCTTGAGAAACGATCTTAGTTCTTTATGACGTTTTGAGGCATTGAAGGGAATGTTTCTTTCTAAAGACTTAAACTTTAGTGCAGCTTTCCTGTGAGTATGCAAGTTGTTTTTACCTGATGGAAAGTTCTTCCTTGTTCTTTTGTTGGTTGTCCGTTTGTATCCACTTTCTCTTCGTTCTTTCAAATAAGATAGAATCTCTCTCATGTCCCTTGATTCATATTATCAATGGGAGCGGCGGGGCTGGTTCATAAATGATGTGTGTTTGGTCCAAGGATTCGTCCATTACTCTTTTGATATATAGAAAATCTTTATGGTATGTCAAAGGAGGAGAAGGATGAATTTGGTATGTTTTTTTACCTATTTTGAATTAGTTGTTTTTTGTTTATTGTGCTTGGTGAAACAATGTGTTTGGGCCTTTCCTACAAGATTTTTGATTATGTCAAGATTTTAGTTCTCCACTTTTCTTATGATCTTGTAACCACGTTTGTCATCTTATGATCATAAAGTATAATTTGATGCCTGCCTTAGCCTAAATGAGCATTAAAAGATAGACCTTTGTTCAAATTTAGTGGCTTGTTTGCTTAAACGATCTCATCCTTTGTTCTTTTCTTAGTTTTGTAAGGAACCGAGACTTGAATTTTGTTTGAGAAACAGTAACCTCTCTAACATTGAATTTTGCCCTTAGTACTTCTCTTGTGCTTGAGTTTGTCGTTCCTTTTAGCCTTTTCTCTGTATTTTCTTTGGTTGATCTACAACTTTACGATTATTTTACAAAATCTTTTTGTAACATGTTAGTTGGGTCCTTCTGTAGCATTAAACGATAAACTAAGTTTTGGTTTGACTAATGAGAACTTAGGAGAATTTGGGGTCTTAGTAAAAGCCATCCAAATTAGCCTAACTTCTTGATGTTTCATTCCTCATTTAAATAAGATTTGATCACATTGCTAATTAATTGGTTTTTATCGAATGAAGTTTCTCAAAGTCATTGTTATTCCCTCCCGTGATTGAATGTTCTTGATTAATTATAGATGGCTTTCCTAAAATTTTATAGACTGCTGTTCATTTCATATTTTCCCTGTGTGCAAGTGTTTATTTATATTTTATTTCTCTTTGCAATTGTAATACTCTATTTATGACTAATTACTAAGTCAAATAGGCATAACTTTGTATTGGATTCAATGGTTTATGCATTCTTTGCTCATTCCCGTGTGTCCAACTTGGTGCAATAGATTAAGACACATTTTGGGGTATTGATCGGGTAATTATGAATATTGATCTTCTTAATAGGGGAGCCAGGGATATTAATTATAGTTATTAAATAAATATGCTATAAGTTAAAGTAGAAGAGAGAGGAAGGAAGGTAACAGATGCTAAAGAATTAACCTTTATGATAATAATCTTATAATGGTTGTACATAACTATCCAGCGATAATGAATTACTTATTTTCTTAATCATCGCAAGGAGGCCAAAACTGATTTTCTAAGTAGATCTAATATGATGTACCACTTTTCTTGACATACATATTTTTTGTACCGGCTGTACACGCCAAAAAATGTATGTTTTGTATTTAAATATAGTATGAATTTCATAGTTTATTAAATTCTTGGGCGTATGCTAATTTGTTCATTGTTTTCTTTTCATGCACCCGCCTTGGAGTCCAAATGGACTCCTTCCCTCTTTGCATTTCATAAACAGGACTATGAGACCACTTTTTTGATTCAAACCCCAAAGAAAGTCTACAGTCGACCACGTGGTGTATTGGTGAAAGAAGCTAGAAGAAGATGAACGATGGGTTAAAAACCCACTCTTAGAATTGCTAAGAGAATCGAAAGTCTCAATTATGTTATTGCTTTTCTTTATATATTTATTTATTTACTTAGTTATTCATTTATTCATTTGAGCCACGAAGCCAAGGTTGTAAATTAATACAAATTAAGCGGGTTTTGGGCTAAAAGGTCCGAAAAAATAGTTAGGATAGGTTATGGGCCAAAAACTCGACATTTAGATTAGGACAGGTGCAAGTGGGCCAAAAGCCCAATTAGATTACGAGCCTAAGTCTTTTATTTCTCCCATTTTCCCTTTACGTGATTATTGGCTATTTTATTTGCTTAGACTTAGTTAAATTCCCTATTAAGTTGTCAAAATTGATTTTTAAACAAGTTTGATTTCACTTTTCTTTTTTCAAAAAAGCGACTTTTCTTGTAGAAGTTAGTCAAAATAATATTTTCAAACAGTTAGGATAACCGTAGGTTAGTGGACATTTTAGGTGCCTTAAAAATCTTCCTAAAATTTTAATGGGAACCGCTTACCTAGAATTTCAAAACTTAAATGATTTTTCTGTTTTGAATTATTAAAGTATTTTATAAAGGTTTTCTTAATTTTCCTAAATGAATTAAGTGGTGACTCTAAAAGTCATATTTTCGCAAAACAACATTTATTAGATATTTAAGTGTTTTTTTTTAAAAAACTCAAGCTTCTCAACCAAGCTCCACTACCAACCACTATTTTGTCAATTTTTTTGTAATTATTCAGCCATTTTCGGTCATTTTTAGTTGATTTTTCCGCCATCCGTCAAAAAGTGACACTACCTCCATTGTATTAAGTCATTTTCTCATATTTTTAGCCCCACATTTTCATTCAAAAAGCTTAAAAATCAGTCTCGTATTTGGAAATTAATTCTAGGCTCAATAGCAACATTCCAACATTCCTTGGATTGTTTCTAAGCTACAATTCGTTGGATTATTTCGGTGGTCGTTGGAAAAGGCGAGGCCAGATACTGTATGAAAAGCAGCTAAGAAGAAGTTGACTACAGTCTATTAAGTCTAGGATCATAAACCAATGTTTGGGTCTATTAAATATTATCATCGAGGTATATCATGTCTATTATAGAATATGTGATTGTTGGTGGTGTATTTTCTGGTGAATGGGAGGAGACTCCTAAATCTTGGGTTTGAAAAACCATGTCTAAGGAGAGAGTGTCCATTGCCCTTCGTCTCAATGGTTCATACGCCGATTTGGTTAAAATCGTAATGGAGAGCGGTGAATTAAGTTGTGATCCAAGCGATATGGTCATTAGTTACTTGATGAACGGGAGGGGGAAAATCTATCCAATGTTCATAAGGAATGATAGACATGTGGAGTTATACATGCTTTGTGTTAATTCTAATAATTCCAAACCTATCTTACGAGTTAAACTTGGTGAAAGATCCCGGGAATAAGCCTCCACATCAGCCCCACCCCCGACAGTGGATGATAGGTCAATGGGATGCAATTTCGTGGGTGGTCATGAATGGGATAATTCTGAGGATTTTGAAGAAGAGGACTATGAAGGAGGTGATGAGGGGCAGTTCGAACCACAAGCAAGACACTCTTGCTCGGACGACACCTATCTTTGTGTAGGAAAAACATTCAAGGACAAGAAAATATTGAAGCTTTTCTTGAAGAAGACATTGCTGAAAATGTCTTTCAATTACACAACAGAGAAGAGTTGTACGAAATACATCAGGGTACAATGTGTAGATCCTACTTGCCAGTGGATGGTGCGCACATCTGCAAATGGAGCATCGGGTTGGTTTCAAATCCATAAGTACGTGGGAGAGAATAGTTGTGGCATTGAACATATCACGGGAAAGAACAAGAATGTTACCACGGATGTCATTGCCTCACTTTGTTTGAACTTTTTAATCGACAACAAAGATTCAAGCCTGAAAGAGATCGAGAGGATCGTATTTAGGGAGCTACATTACAAGCCAGACTATTGGAAGTATTGGATGGCTGACGTCATTGTGAAGAACATACTTTGTGGAATACCTGAGCACAAATATGTAGTGTTTTGCCGCTTGATCATATGTTTGTAACAACCTCAATCTCAGGTCTATAAATTTCCTTATAGTCGAGGAGGAGATGGGAAAGTTTATGTACTACTTTATGGCATTTGGGGATTCTATATGTGGATATGCACACATGAGAAGGTCATTTTCATTGATGAAATGCATTTGTCCAAAAAGTACGAGGGTGTGATGCTGTCTGCTGTCGCGTAAGATACGCAAACACATCTCTATCCCTTAGCGTATTGTGTGGTAGATTAAAAATGATACATTGTGGAGCTTCTTATTCGAGAAGCTTAAGTCCATTATCATCGAAGAATCAGAATAGTGTGTTATCTCCGATAGACATATAAGCAAAGACAATGGCCTCACAAAGTATTATCCTCTTACGCATTATGATGTTTGTATGAGATATCTCAGTGAAAATATTTAAAAGAATCACCATTGTGTAGATTATCTCCATTTGTACTACCATGCGGCCAAGGCATATACATTGGAAGAATTTAATGACTACTTCAACGTCTTTAAAAAAAATGCCCCGATGCAACAACTTTCCTCGAGCATGATATTGGATTTGAAAAGTGGAGCTGGTCTTGCATTTCAGGAAATAGATTCAACGTCATGACCACAAACATCGCCGAGTCGCTCAACACAATGTTGCTAGACAAAAGAGAGTAACCAGTGGCGGCCATCATCCATTCAATTGCACACAGGTTTGGCAAAATATACAGGAAGAAGTATGCGAAGGTAAGCAATTCAAGGACTCCACTCGTTCCTAAATCTAAAAAGATCTTGAGGAAAAACATGACCCGAGGGGGGGCAACAAATTGTATGTGAGCAACATAAATGGAACCACCAATGAATTCACTGTGCTTTGTTGTGGTCCTTCCACCAAAGTTAATCTATAGAAAAAGTCATGTTCTTGTAAGAAGTACGACTTGGTAAGATTGTCATGCGCTCATGCAATGGCAGCATTGCATTTGAAGCATAGGAACGATTACGGTAGTAGCATTTACAACTGCTCTTCTCTCATATATTCAAAAAAATCATACCTCCTTGCATACTTGGAACCTATTTGTGCAGTATCTCCAGAGTCGGAATGGTACGTGGCACGGGAGTATCTAAAAATGCAAGTTCTTCCACCTAATTTCGATCTCAAACTAGGAAGGAGGAGGGTGAAACGCGTTAAGGGTGTATTGGAGTATTCAAGGCCCAAGAAAAGGAACAAGTGCTCCAAGTGCAAAATATCGGGATATAAGAGAACAACATGTAGCCTTAACGCAGGAAAATAGAATTGGCATTATTTTTTTCTGTTTTGTCAAATGCACTAATACAATTTGTAATGTGTATTCTGTTTTCAAAGGTAATGAACTGCAGTCAAAATCGACTTTTTTTGTTGTGCATTATTGATCCCAATTCATTTATTATATACTATGTACTAAATAGATTATACACTATAGTCATTGACTAGCCTCATAATATATAATAAATCAATGTGTGGTCTATAAATTAAATATTTAATACATAGTGTATAATAAATCTTTGAAGTTATCTATTGAACAAATCCTTTTCTTAGTACACTAAACATTTCAATGTAATAATGACGCTTCAAAAAAGGCGCCATTTTAAAAAGATCTATTTTAATTTATTTATTAAATATTATGTACTAAATAGATTATACACATTACTCATCGACTAGACTCATAATATATAATAAATATGTGCCTGATCGACAGAGTGAAGATTAAAATATGTAGTAAATAATACACCTTTCGAGTGGTTTATTAATGAAATCCTTTTCTTCGTACACTGAACATTTGATATAATAATGAACCTTCAAAAAAGGCACCATTTTGAAATGACTCGACTGCCACGACTGCTGCGACTTTTTATTACCTATTCTCGCACGTCTTTTCACCTTTTCTCTGCACGTGTATAGCTTCTATTGGTCGATTTTGTTCTCCTCTAGTCTATTTAAAGAGTTCAATCATCGATTATAAATCCAATTTTACTACATCACTAAGCAAAAAGAGAAGTAGAGAAAAATGGCAAGGAGAAGGTACCCTCTTCGTCCCATGCGCAGGATGACGAGAACCTGCAATCTTGATTTGCTCCAACTGAGGAGCGATCTGGATTTTCTTTTCCATGGTCTTGCTGCTGATCAGCGGCGGCTGGATATGGAGCTCCGATATATGACCCATTTTCTTTGGGCCATTACCGAGAGGCTCCACTTGGACCCCCATGAAATTATCACCCCCTTACTTTCCCCTAGTCTAGTGTAGTTTAGAATAATGTAGTTCGATACGGAGTCTTTCATAGTGGCTCCATTTTGTAAATGAAAGCCTCCATTGTTGTCTTTTATGTTGGGAAAAAGTCCCAACATTAGTATATGTAAGTATAATGAACGTTATAATGAATAAACTTTCATTTATGTACAACTTTCTATTTAATTTATCTTCAACATTGTGTTTAATTTATGTACAACATTGTGTTTAATTCATCCTCTATTTATGTATAATAAACTTTATATCTTCTAAAATCATCAGTATAGTATATTTAAACATTTCTAAAGACTATTTCGTTAAACGTAAGAAAGAAAATATTGAAGATATAATTGACTACGTGAAATATGTATTATATACTGATGTCTTTGTTGATGATTCCATTTATAAACTTATTATCGATTTAAACGCAGGTCGATTATCAATCTAAGCGGTGGTCTTTGTTCAACTTATAAATATATGGACAATTTAAAATAATAACAAAAAAGAGAAATTAAATTAAATAAAATTAAAGTATGTCAATTAACACCATTCAAACATTGTAAAGCAATTTAGATACATCAATTGTGACACCCAATCACTTTTGAACGTGATGAAGTGTTATCTAAGACATGCTATAGTCGTAGATCATTGATATGGAATTAAAAAGGGGAGAAATAAAATAAAATAAATATGAATCATCCAAGCATTAAAAAATAACTGCATATCATGACATGAGATTAGACGTGTGTATTGAGCATAAGGAAGAGTGATGGTTGTCACTTGTGGGTGTTCATTCAACAAGTAATATTTGAGAACAAGAAGTTCTTTTCAATGCAAACGTTTGTTCTGAGTAGTTGGTTGTTACTACATTGTCCTCCCTTATACTTATTTGATCGAGTGTTCAATTATTTTTTACTCTCATATTATGATATTTAGTCATTTTACATTGCGTGAATGATGTTTATTTTATTTTATTTATCTTTTTTTTATCCCATCTTACTTACCAATAGACCTATGATGATATCTTACATATATTATAGATAAATATCTTTATATATACCAGACTATATTAATAGTCATGTATCGACCAATTGAGTCTATTTTCAAAGAAGATGAGATTAAAAAAAAAATATATCATTCATGCAATGTAAAGTGACTAAATATCATAATATGAGAGTACAAAATAATGGGATACTCTATCAAATGAGTATAAGGGAGGACAATGGTAGTAACAATCAATTACTCAGAACAAACGTCTGCATTGAGAAGGACTTCTTGTTTCCAAAAATTACTTGTCCCAATAACACCCGCAAGTGACAACCATAACTCTTTCTTATGCTCATTACACACATCTAATCTCAAATCATGATATGTAGTTGTTATTTAGTGCTTGGATGATTCATATTTATTTTATTTCTCCCCATTTTTTAGTCTCATATCAATGATCTACGACTATAGCGTGCCTTAGATAACACTTAATCACGTTCAAAAGTGATTGGGGGTCACAATTGATGTATCTAAATTACTTTACAATGTTTGAATAGTGTTAATTAACATGCTAAAATTTTATTTTATTTAATTTCTCATTTCTTATTATTATTTTAAACTTTCCATTTATTCAGTAAGTTGAGCATAGACCTTTAATTAGGTTGATAATCGGCCAACGTTTAAATAGATAATAAGTTTATGAACTGAATCATCAATAAAGACATCAGTATAGAATACATATTTCGTGTAGTCGATTATAGAAGGCATAAACATTCTTTAGATCCCCTTTGAAGCAAATGATAAATCATTTGAATTTCTTCCAACAGTTTGATCCTTTACCAACAGTAAGAAAGTATAAATTTTCAAAGGTCAGATTTTGGTAGCCTTACTATATAAATGAAAAGGACCTTTTAGAACTCCTCTGTGTTCATTTATTTATCTCTTTATCATTTTGATTCAACAATAATAATGTCGCAATCATCTCAAATATCCAAAAGTACTTATATTTATCATTGTGATAATTTTGCTATTTTAAAGACATCACAAATCGACAAGAATTCAGGTCGAAAATTCTACATCTGTGCGATTGAAATAGTGTGTTTTTTTTTAAATAAAAATTTATTTATTCTCTTCACATAATATAATTTTTTAATTTATCGTTGTTATTTTAGAATAATGGTGGATGATTTTATTTCAAGTGGATTCCTTCCGATTTCGAGAAATCAAAATTTTGAGGCGTTGTAAAATTTGAAATGTTGCAAAGACTTAGAGAATCTGAAGAAAATAAGAATCTTCTTTTGATATTATATAGAGAATCATACACATGATTGATCACTTAAAAGAATTATTGAAAGACGTCGAAATTGAGAGGGATCAACTTAAGCATAGGTTGGCTATGGCTGAAGAAAAACAGAAGGGCCTAAAAATTATGGTGCATGATTTACTATTAATTTTGAATTTTTGGAAAGGTGTAATGGGGTTGTAGTGGGATTAAATGTATTATGTCTCTTTCATTAATTGACTACTTTTCACTTCTATTATATATGCTTTACCTTTTTCATTCATCGACTACACAACACTATATTATATATGCTTTACCTTTTAGTCAGATTCTATAATCAACAATGACATCTATGTAAAAGTAATGACACATTGATTATATAAATTATAAAATATTTATCATAAATTATAAAATCAGTTTCGAACATAAAATTGTTCAAGATCTACACATTCAGAGCTGTAAAATAAAAAATTAAGTTAGATTGTTTTGTCTTCCCAAAATAAACATCGCCCACAAATAATAGTTATACATTGCCTTGTGATTTCTCAACATTCTTGTCTTCCATGTGCATGTTGTTGATGTCATCAACAACTTCCTTAAAAAAATCATCTATATTCGTCCATGCATTTTTTTTTCTTCCTCCGCAATACCTTTTTTCTGGTGCATCATATCTTTTTTCCTTTCTTCTTCTTCTTCTTCTTCTTCTTCCTCTGCCATGGTTCCTTTTTCTTCTTCTTCTTTTCTCTGTTCTTCCTCTACTACTGCTATCTACTCTCCTTCTTTCTCTACTTCTTCTCCGGCTGCATTTTTACCCTCTCCTGCTTTTTCTCCATCTTCTTTATTATTTTCTTCTTCACAAATAATTTTTTCATTTTTTTCTTCTTTCTCCTGCCTGCCTTCATCATGATTATCATTCTCTACACTAGCTGATTCATCAATTTTATTTTCTTTTTCACAAACAATTTCTTTTTTTTTTCTTTTTTTTTTCTTCATGGCCTTTATTCGGATTTTTCTTCTCTACAATAGATGCATCACAGGGATCATCACCTCATCAGTATTGATCGATACCTGTTTCAAAACTGCTACCTCAAGGCGCATTTCTTTAAAGCAGTCGTCATCGCGGACAACCCTCACAAATGAATGCTGACTTTGGACCTGCACACCTGAATTTTTAAGTATTTACCGTTTATAATAAACTATGCTATTAGTTAATGAAGAATGATATAGATTCTATTATAAGTAAAATGGATTATATAAAATAAATAACTTCTATAATATACAAAGGAGATATTACCTTCTTCTTTTTCTTTCTTCTTCTGCTTCTCCTTTTTTGCTCTCCTTATCCTCTCTTCTTTCATAAAATTTATAATATCATTTATCGCCTTCTCTATCCTAAACACGTGTTCTTTAACATTTTCAATCATCGGTGTCTTTTTTATGCTCTCAACTTACTTTTCCTCGCAACACGAGTGACATGTCTTGAAATAGGATTTTCACCTAAATTTCGGTCATCATATCCGTCCTCACCATCCTCCGATGAGGTGATGATAGTTACAACCTCCAGATGGGCCTTCAAGCCATCAATGAATGTATCTTTCGCCTTGTCCGTGGATGCTTTGAATTTTTTCATGTATTATTGCTTTATTTCACGGACTGTGGGAATAAGGTACGGGTGCATTCTCTACAGATAAATAGCCAAATGTGATTATTAAGCAACACAATATTGTTAAAAGTATTCTTCAGAAAAATAGTTTCATACCTTTGTGATCCATCCGTTCAAATATGGATCACCTTCGATTAGTTTATCGCCTTTTGAGGTGTACCATTTGAGCTATCGGGAAATGGGTAAGGGGTCTTTTATTGATTTACCATTTCTCCTACCTAGTTTAGAAAAAGCTTCGTATATCCAAATCTATGATGAAAACGAAAAACAAAAATATATAAATCGGTCAATATAGTATAGACACCATAGATAAATTATAGTATAGAATAAACTACTTCAATGGTTTATAATCAATACGCAAAATATCTAGGGGAATCAGTAGAGCACGCACGATAAAACTCCCTTTATCACATATGTGTTCTTCTTCTTGGTGAAGTCTATCCGCTTCTTTAGTTTAGAATCAAGGGGAATAACTTCTTACCTCAAGGGTATTTCTCAAATAAGCTCAAGTTATCCACCATCTTGATGGTGTCTATGCCTACGATTTTTGATAAATCGTGTGCAAGCAATATGCAGTGCATGAACTAAACCAAGCAGTATTTGAACTTGTTTAAGCTTCAACAATCTCTTGGCATTTACACTCATTTTTTTGATAATCCTTGTGAAAAAAACTTCACTCTCCTCCATTGCTTTGAGATATTTTGAATCATGGGGCTAACGCTCATAGTTTAAACCTGTGATTAGCGCAAAATCCTTTAGGACAAAATATGCAGATCTATCGTTGATGCAGAACCACATGTCATACAACATGTTATCATGTTGAACTCGATGATGAAGTGTATAGTGGACAAGTTGTCCATTGAACTTCATATGTTTTATCAAGTCCCATAAACAACCAACACATGAATTCTTAAACCTCGACTTCAGACATTGATCAACTACAACTTATTTGAATTCATAAAACATTTTCAAAAGAGACCTAACGAATATCTTAACCAAAAATGATCCAACATCATCCATGACTGTGGCGAGGTTGTATCTCTTAGCCGAAATAAACCCTGCACAGTAGGGCAAGATCAATGCTTCCTCATCTATCCTATGCTCAATTTTCATTTCCTCCTACTCATCTCTACCCAAAGCTTGAACAGCTTCATCGCTATAATTTCTATTTTCCGACTACTCATTTTTTCTTTTCTCGGACCTTTCAACTTCTATAGCCTTTCGTTTATTACCTCTAGCCATTTTTTTGATCTACGTACAAAAAAATTAAATTTCTCAACTATAACAACAAAAACAATACCTAATCAGCCAAACATTCTATTAACATGACAACAACTCCAGCAGATCAATTGGTTAGTAATAGAGCAACAATACAGTATGATCAAACCAGGGTCATCTAAAACACCATTATATTGAAGAAAAACTTGAAGGAACCCAGATTTCTAGCATGCTAATCGAGGAAATTTGAAAAAAAAATTGCAATGTAATCGTCAAGGGAAATCATAATTCATCAAAAACAATGTTCAATCGAACAAATATCAACTTAAAAACATAAATTTTCAGTAAAATCAAGCCTCATTTTTTTAAAAAAAATTCATTTTTTTCGTCCAAATCAAACAAATACCTAATCAACCCAACGTCTATTAACAGAAAAATAACAACGTATAATTCAAATCAGGGAATCCCCAACAAGAATATGCATCTACAACACCATTACATTGAAGAATAATTTAAAGAAAAATCATATTTCTTGGCACATTAGTGGATGAAATTCGCGAAAAAATTTCACCATGCAATCGGCAAGGATAATCGATATCCATCAATTATCCATCAACAATCAAACAAATACCAACTAAAAAACAAAGATTTTCAGTAAAATTAACCCCCGTTTTTCAAAAAAAAAAAAAAAAAAAAATTTTCCTCCCAAAAGCAATTAAATCAATAAAAACTAAAACAGAAAAAAATGAAGAAAAACCCTATTAATATAGAGCACAAGTTACTCAGAAGATGAATAGAAATTACCTGAAGTTGAAGATCGAAGTTCTTAAAGATTTACGCAAGGTACAAATAAAAAATGAAGGTTGAGCGCAAAACCAGTGAGAGAGCCGATGGTGAGAAGAAGGAGAGAAAAAAAATCATTTTGGTATTTTATATAAAAATGAGGTGTGAAAAGTATTTTAAAAAGACTTAAAGGGTGTCAACAACTTTTTCGTTTTTACACCATACCCCACCCTTTTCTCCCAAACCCTAGAAAATTGAATTACAAAAAAAAATAATGTCTATTTTTTAAAATAAGTGTTGAAAGTGTCCTTTTAGCTAAATCTTCTCGAGTTTCATATCTTAACTATCCATTATTCTCCATGTATATTATTACCTACCAAAACTAATACCTTATGGGGTCGTTTGATTTGAAAATACGTTATACCGAGATTAGTTATGCTGAGATAAGTTGTGATGGGATAAGTTATACCGGGATTAGTTATGCTGGGATTATTTTTTATTGAGTGTTTGGTTTGTTGTATTCAAAGTAATATGCATCCATCTTATTTAACTATATATATATATATATATATATATATATATATATATATATATATATATATATATATATATATATATATATATATATATATATTAAGCTTTAAATATTCATTCTTAAATTTTTTAATTATTTTTTAGAGAAACTAAAATATATAAATAAACATAATTTATATATTTTATAACCATTTTGAACGGTAAACTGTTCAAAATTTATTTATTTATGAATATATTATACGTTAATTAAACATAATTTATGTGTGTGTGAGAATATATTGTGTTATATATTATGTTATATATAATTAAATTATATATAATTAAACATAATTAACATAATTTAACAGAATATATTATATTTAAATATATTAACATAATATATATATATATATATATATATATATATATATATATATATATATATATAATTAAACATAATTAACGTATATATATTCATAATATATTCATAATATTATACGTTATATATTACGTAATATATTATATTCATAATTAATGAATATATTATACGTTAATTAAACATAATTTATTATTTATGAACATATATAATACATATATATATATATATATATATATATATAATACATATATATATATATATATATATTACAACTATACGTATAATATTATGAATATATAAACGTTAATTATGTTAATTAAATATATATTATGTTAATATACTTAATTATAATATATTATGTTAAATTATGCTAATTATGTTTAGTTATGTATAATTTAATTATATATAACAATCCCAAGAGGACATTTTTGTCCTTGTATAATTTTATGCCAAAGAAAAATAACTCCGGATTGTTATTCCACCATTTGGGTGGATAACTTATCCCGGGACTAATAATTTCGGGACTAATTATTAGTCCCGGGATAAGTTATCCCAAATATTTACAATCAAACGACGAATAAAAAGTTTTATCTCAAGATTATTATTTTATCCCAGAATTATTTGCAAACCAAACGAGCCCTATGTGTAGTAAAACACACCTTGATGCTGAGTTGACCAACTATTTGTTCCAAATCAATTAAACTCAACATCAAGGTGTGAATTAATGTAAAGGGAGAAATAGCTAAATATCAAACTCGTCCAAAATGATATCTAGGCACCTAATTAGAACAGTGAACATCTGAGACAAATTAAAACCTCGCAAAAATGATTTAGGTGTGGTTTTCTTTACCATTAATTCTTAATGAAAATTACATAGTTCATTGTAGCTAGTCAATATAATCAACATAATTTAGGAAATATATATATAAAAGAGAATCAATAAAGTATCCAAAAAGAATTAACAAATCTGGCCGGGTAAAAAACTTTCCTAATCCTAAATTAAAGGGACTTAAAAAAAGCATCGGAAAACAGGAGGTGAAATTGGTGTGGCCGGCCATAACTTCAAATCATCAACATGATAATCATTAGGGGTTAAATTTAAGTCCAAGCAAAAAATCCTCTTGCTGCTATTTGACTTCTTCAATACCGGTATCTTGGCCATCAACGTTTTACTAATTTCATCACGGTGACGCCTCATGTGTCCGCCTAACGCTTGACCCAAAGAGAACTCCATACAACAAATGGAACATTTATGAATCTTATTGTTCTTTTTGGTTTGAACAAGATACTCTCCCAATAATCTTGGTCGTTTATTATGACTTGCACGGTGACCACCAAGTGCTTGGAAAGACGGGAAGTGTTTATTGCAAGTCTTGCATTCAAAATCATTAATGTGATGATCTGATGACGAAGAACTGTTATTGTCATTGTGGTTGTTGAAACGAGACAAAAGCATTAAGGCGCAGTTGGCCATGGCCTCAGCTTCAATTTGCATATCATTTTCTCTGCTTCTTTTCAGGGTAGTCATTCTACAAATATCTTTTTGTGTAGCAAATTTGAAAGGATATGTGGAAGGTAGAAGTAAGAGATATATATGATACTCTTTGGTTGTTGTTGCGGCACATATATATAAGGTCTCAATTCAACTACGCTTGGTTAAATCAGTCAAAGCAAATGTGTATTTTAAAAAATGGTCATTCGATTCGCGCAGAAAGAGACAAGTAAAATAATGTTGGCTTTCATTGAGGTTTCTAGAATACTTCCAAGAGCTTTCATATACTTAATGGTTGACCAAGTAAAGAGCTGCAAAAAACACGTCCATACGTAGGTCAGTGAAAAGGACAAATGTGCTTTTTAGTCTAAACTAATTTTTTTAGGATGTTAAGGCCCGTTTGGCCTTGGAAATTTTTTCCTTTTTTCCGAATTTTTTTTCTGAAGTTGTAAATTATGGTGTTTAACCATAAAAATTTAGAAAACAATTCCGAAATTTTTTTCTGAAAAAGGAAAACATGTTTTTATTGTTTTCACAATTTTTCAACTTCAATTCCAATTTTTATTATTATTATTACATATAACCCCAATCTTTTAAATTTTTACATAAAACTCTCCTTATAACATTACTTTTTTAATATTACGTATATAACAGTTTTAAAGAATAAGATAATTACAATTTCAAAATTAATGCTACCCTAATTAATATATAGATCTTTTTCTCTCTCATCATTATTTTTATCCCTTATTTAATTTTCTCCCTTATTTAAGATATTATTTTACTGCTAATTTATATTTATATCCATAAATATATAAAGTATTATATTTATAATAGAAATATACAAAGTATGTTATATATAAAGTTTATACCATGTATATATCGTATACACACATATATAAATATACAAAGTATTAAGAAACATACTAAGCATATTTATAATATAAATATACAAAGTATGTTATATATGAAGTTTATACCATGTATATACCATATACACACATATATAAAAATACAAAGTATAAAAAAACATACTAAGAATATTTATATATTAATGGTATATGATATAATATACCATAAATATGCAAAGTATGTTTTATGCAGAAATAATTTATTCACATACAGTAAAATCTTTCATGTATAAGAAAATTAAAGAAATAAATTAACGGCGCCCTAAAATTTAATAACAACTCATCATTTCCTATTTTTTAGGAACAAAAAATGAAGGAAATAAACTAAATAAATTTCTAAAAAAATAAATTTGTTTGAAAGATAATATTTGTTACCTAAAAAAACAGGAAGCAGTGGTCTGTTAATATAACATCCATATTTAAAATTTTTAAATATGAGAAAACGGCTATTAATGTAAATATTATATATGTCATAATTGAAATTCATTAAATATGACCATGTATATGTAATTATTTTTATAATAGTGGCTAATTATGTTCTTTTTTCATTAGGTAAATTTTAGTTGGGTGAATTTGATAGTTTGTAAAAGTTAGGGCATAAAATCATATTTAAAAAAGTTTTTTTAAAAGTCAAAAAATTTTAAAAAAAGACATGATTAAATACAATTTCAACTTCAACTTCAATTTCAACTCCAACTCCAACTCTAAAGATTTTTAGTTTTCATGGCCAAACGGCTACTAAGTAGTTTTTTTGGTCGGTGGCAGTCGGCAGGTGAAGGTTATGGCGATGGTGATGAAAGTAGTGACTTGGTACACAAGTTGGAATTGGAAACAAATAACAAAACCAATTTGGTTGTGCAAAGTCAAAATAGAATAAATAAATTGAAATGGAAGTAGTATTTATTCAAATTTGCCTTTGGTCTATGCGATTTAGAGCAAATATATTAATAATAATAATATATTTAATGTTTTCACATCAGTGGAGTTGTGTTTCTTGAGTTCGAAATAGATAAGACATCATGCGGAAGCTAATAATTTAAATCATGGAGTCAATATATTAGATGACACATAAATTAAAACTATACTAAAAACTTAATATTATATTATATGATTTCACCAATTGACCTATATATAAAACATCTATAATTTATATTTATATCTATAATCTATAATGTATAATATATTAAGAGTGTGAACATCTTTAGAAAAGTGAATCGAACTTTTTGTTCTCCATTAAAAGTTTTTTATTTAGATAAAATCATTTTTTGATCACCTCTTTTTATTATTTTTATGATATTAAATATTAACTATAATAAATTTATTAAAAATCAAACGGAGAAGATTTTTTATCATGGTTAAATTTTTAAATTTATGGTAAAAAAATTTGGGCCTTCAATATGTCCAAAAAAGAAAATTAGGCAAACTTTTGTAAATAAAAGAGGTTTTGTTAACTTTTTCTTATCCAAAAAACGTGAAAAAAAGGGTAATAAGACATTAATACCACCGACATAGTTTGTGGGACAATAGATGGAGCTGCTCTGCTCTTAATCAGAGGCCGAGGGTTCGATCCTGGGTATGGAGAAAATTCTACTGGAAGCCGTGTCATCTTAATGGGCCCTACAATGTGTAA